>CM022704.1:18209177-18464177 GCA_012295165.1 Asparagus setaceus | reverse complement strand
GCGTTTTGGACTTGGAAACGCAGGGTGACCTCTGCGTTTTGAACTTGAAAATGCGTAAGTAAACTCGTGTTTTAAACTTGGAAACGCAGAGATGAGCCCTGCATTTTGAACTTGGAACGCAGTGATGAGCTCTGCGTATTGAGCTTGCAGTGATGAGCTCTGCGTATTGAACTTGAAAATGCAGAAGTAAACTCTGTGTTTTAAACTTGGAAACGCAGAGATGAACTCTGCGTTTTGAACTTGAAAACGCGGAGGTGATCTTCGCGTTTTGAGCTTAAAATGCGGAGGTGATCCTCGCGTTTAATCCAAGAGACCATCAATTTTGTAATCTCTTTCCAAAAATCGTCATCTTGTGATTTTTGTCATGTTTTCTTGGAATGTGGGAGTTATTAATTGTAACTCCTGTTGGTGGTTATGAAGATCGCTGAAATTAAAATTTCTCTTGATTAGCGTGAAGGATGTTGGGTTGTGTCCTTTGCTGATTGCTATAGAGAATCCTCAAACTGTGGTCTCCTGAGAGTCGTTATGTCGTGACTTTCATTGTTCGTATTTCATGAAGGTTGGCTATCTGCGGTGATTTTTAGGCGACCTCTGAGAACCCCTCCAAAATTTTTGAAAGTTAGTAGTTGGTGAAGCAATTTTCAAAATACTTTGGACTTCAATTTCATTATAACGGGTCTACCTATCATCTCCACCTTCTTCACTTTGATGGTAGCGGTAAGTAGTAATAGGCATTCTTGACCTTGGGAGATGTTTCGGTTCCACCGCGAAGTTGAATATCGCTATCAAGAACGCATTGGCAAGCCTTGCGCGGAGGTGATTTTTGTGTTATGAGCACAGCGTGGAGGTGACCGCATCATGAGCTTGGCAGCGGGTGACTCTGGCGTTCAAAAGTTAAATCGCCGAGGTGACCTCTGCGTTTTGAACTTGAAAATGCGTAAGTAAACTCGTGTTTTAAACTTGGAAACGCAGGGTGACCTCTGCGTCCGGTCATTTCCAACCGACTTGGCAGCAGCGAAGCGGCGGTCGCGTTGGCGGGATTCTTGAATCGTGCTGTTGGCAGTTCCGGCCGCTTATAAATAGACCGCCAAGGGTCAAATCAAAAGTTCTGAACTTTTACACTTGTTTTCTCCGATCTTTCAGACGAAGAATCTCCGGCGATCTCAACTTTAGCCAAAGGAAACTTCAGATGGCTCCCAAGAAGGCTGCTCGCAAGATCAAGACAGCCGTGGCTGGTTTCGGCGTCTTGCGGCGGTCTCAAAGCTGGCGGCGGCCACTTTCGACCCGGCAGCCACCGTTCGACATCCCCCTTCTTAGTGGTGAGTGGCGGGTTTTAACCCTAGAAAACTTGTCTTGGCAAGTTTCTGTACGAACGCAGAGGAGATCTCTGCGTTTAGCATTGAAACGAGGGGGCGACCTCTGCGTTTCGAAGTTGAAACGTCTGGGGTTGACCCTTGCATTTTCCGCTTAAAACGCAGGGTTGAGCCCTGCGTTCTAGGCTTGAAATGCAGGGTTGACCTCTGCGTTTTGAACTTGAGACGCGAGGGTGACTTTTGTGTTTTGAACTTGGAAACGCAGGGGTGACCTCCGCGTTTTGAACTTGAGACGTGAGGGTGACCTTTGCGTTTTGAAGTTGCAGGGCAGGATTCATTAAGTTTTATCCTACTAATCTAGTTTTCTCTTCTGCAGTTCGTTATTCCAGCGAGCCTTTGTCGTTCCATCACCACTTTGGATATGAAGGTGGTGCGGACTTGAATGTGCCTTTCATCTCCCTCTTAGAGCTTCCCCTTTTCGGGACCGGTTCGGTGTGGAGATCATCACTCAGGCTTCTCCAACAACTATTCGGGCCGTTGTTACTGACGCCGGCCTCGAAACTTCAGATCGTAAGATTTTGAAGAAGCCCACCTTCTTTTTCATGGACTCAGTTGCTATTGACACCTCCGTCATGTATGACGGGAACTACAAATGGCTACGGGAGATTGATGGTCGTCGCCTCTTTTTACAGAACATGGAGCGAATGTTCCAATCTCCACTTACTTCGGTCGCGTCCATCCCAGTCGATGAGCGGGATATTGTCCATGGCGGGGTGGCGTATCAGTTGGACAACTTACTTCTCATGGTGTCCATCCAGCTGGATACAGTAAATAACTGGTGACACTGAAGCCTGGGTACATCAAAAAGGACTACCCGGCAGGTGAAGCTTCCAAGTTGGCGAATACATTTGTCAGGAAATTCCTCTCGGCGAAGGGAGACTTTCCTGCTCAAGGTTTCAGGACCCCTGGGTGGGTGCATTCTAACTCTTTCGGGTAGTGGTCCCGCATGGTTAACTTCGTAATGGAGGAATTGAGTGGGTCCGTCAAGGATTCTGGTCTTGGGGCTTCTATATTGGTGACTCGTTACGGGATTGTACAAAGTCATTACGGTTTCTTTACCATGTTAGAGTTTTACAATCCGGATACGTGCACTTTCTTCACACCGGTTGGGAAGCTTGGCTTTGCCCTACACGAGATGTTCGAAGTTTCTGGATTACCCTTCGAGGAATTACCCTATGGCAATTTATTAGACATGAAAATTAGCCATTTTGAAAAAGACCAGCCACAGGATTTATGACACTTATTGGGAGTTAATGTGTCATTTTCACATATGGCGGTGTGGCGGAGTCTTGTGGAGGAGGGTTAAACAAGGTTCTTGGCTGAGTATCTCTTCCAAAACTTGATGATAAGGAGGAAGTGACACCCCTACCCCTAGCACACTCGATGAGGTGATTGCCCGTATTGACAAGGCTACTGCTCACTACGTCAATGAAGCTATGGAGGATAAGTTTCCTACCTACACCGAATTTGATAGCTTCCATCATCAAGCTCAAACCTCCATTTCTGACATGGCCTTATTTGCCGGCTTTCTCATGCTGTGGTTGAAACGATGCGTCGTTCCCACCAAACCGATGACGCTTGGCATGGCATAACGAGTACTTTTAGCCTACGGATGGCCTCTTAACCTCCTCTCAGCCATGGTAAGTTGTTTGCAAAGTGGCTTGAGAGAGTTGGCTTCGGAATTTGTTTTGGTCAAGGAAACGAGTTCCGAAGGGGTGAAGACTGTTGAGACCCCCAGCCCTCGAGTCCCTATGCCTTATACCTATTTGGTGTCGTGGTTAGTTCTGCATTGTCCTTCTCACGATGACCACGCACTGTCGATGGCAACACGTTGCCCTTGTCCACCGGCTTGACACGGCGCAATGGCGGGTTGGTACCCAGTGTTTTTCCGCCAGACCTTATCGAGGGAATTCAACTACATCGTTTTTCGTTATTTTCCCAACTTTGAGGGAGGCGCGTACGTGGCAGTTCATCAAGACACAAAGGGTAGTAATTCATTTACTACTCTTAATAAAGGTGTTTTTCGATGGCTTGAATATACGCCGAGGCTACCTTATCTTCCGGAAGGGAAGAAAGTGTTTCATTGAGCCCTATCAGCCGTACCGCTTCTCAAGGCAATTTGGCTATGATCAGTTGTACATCGGGAACCCTAACCCTCGTCTCGCACTTATCGGCAATGTTTACGAGGGGGCAAGGGCTTGGTACTACTCAGTAGCGGGATGCACTGGAGCTACATTTCGACTCCCACACAAAGTACCCAATGCTTATACTTCACGGGTTTCGCGCGTGGTTCGTCTTTGCGTCCTGAATGCCGTACAAGATTTACACTTCTTGCCTCAAGGCAATCCGAAGATGTATGACTCAAAGCGAGGCTCCAAAGGGCGTCGGCTGCGGGAATTGAAGAATTTTGTCTTGGCGGGAAAGGCTGTCGAAGGAGGAACACGAAGTTCTTAAGCTACCAAACAAGGGTCTACGGTTGCTGAGGCTCAGGCAAAGAAGGCAACGGGAAAGCGGGCTTTGACGACGAAAACTTGATTAAGCTGCTTGATGCATGGCGATAGAGGGCGTGATGCTTAATAAACTTGATCACGCTTGAAGTTTTGACTTCCTTTAAAGGAATAGCCTCCGCCACTTAGAAGTAGTCGATTCTGACTAGGATAAATCGATGTCCTTTGAATGTCGGTGGAGAAATAGGCCCAACAATATCCACCCCCACATTTCAAATGGCCATGAAGAGGATGTTGGATCTGATTCCACGGTGCTTGATGAATGAAATCACCATGGATTTGGCATATGACATCGTTTAGCATAGTTAATGGCATCGCAAACATCTTGACCAATAGTAGCCGATTCTCGGGAGTCGATCTCCTAATTTATTCCGGGTTGGTGGGCTCCACACATCCCGTCGTGAGGCCTCCTTTAGAGCTTCTCGTGCCTCTTTTCTGGAGAGGCAATGAAGCAGAATTCCATCATGTGACTTGCGATACAAGGTCTGGGAGACTGCATTATAGTAAAATTGAAGGGCCTTCCGTTTAATGGCGGCCGCTTCTTTTGAGTTATCCGGTAGAATCCCATACAAGATATAATCGATATAAGGGAATCACCAATCTCTTGATTCGAGCTCGATGGAAGTTTCACAAGCAGCCCCTTTTGCTGATTCTTTCGAGTTTTCCTCTGTAGGAAGTTCGGGAAAATGCAAATCACGACCCGCGATAAATATTGTTGTCTCAGTCTTTGGTGGTAATGCCAGTGAGGTTGCTAATGAAGCCAAGGCGTCTACATATGCATTCTGAACTCGCGGAATGTATCCTATGAAGAAGCCTTCGAGCTTTCGGGCTAATGTTAGGACCGCTGAATGATAAGGGATTAAATCCTCATTGCGTACCTCATATTCTCCTCGAACTTGATTCACGATGAGTTGAGAATCACCATAAGCTTCGAGGTATCGAATGTTGATTTTCTCGGCTAGCTGCATTCGTAATAATAAAGCATTATACTCCGCTACATTATTAGTGCACGGCTCAATTAAGGAAAATCCCCTTGGGATCACGTGACCATTTGGCGAGATGAGCACAACCCCCACACCGGCTGTAATTCCTCCATCTGGTCTCGCTCTAGATGCTCCATCAAAGAATAGCTTCCATACTTGCATAACCTCTTGAGTCATGCAAGCTTCAGCGATCTCATCTGGTAAGTCTTCATGCAGCTTGGAAGAATCAGGGACCGGATGGTCCGCTAAGAAATCGCCACAACTTGCCCTTTAATAGCCTTCTGAGGCATGAATTTCATGTCATATTGAGAGAGTATCGCCCATTTTGCTAAACGGGAATTCAACGAAGAAGGTTTTGTCATGAGCACCCTCAGAGGATTTACTCTGGAAATGACATGTATTGTTTGCCCGACCAAGTAATGTCGCATTTTCTGGACGGCAAATACTAAGGCCAAGCATTCTTTTTCTACCGGATTGTATCTATGTTCAGCTCCCATCATGGTTCGGCTAAGGTAATAGATTGCTTGTTCACGTCCTTGGTCGTCATTCTGAGCTAGCAAGGCTCGCAGAGAGTGGTCCATGGCCCTAACATATAACAGAATAACTTTCCTATCTGGGGCCACAAAGATGGCGGTTCGCGTGAGATATGTCTTGATCTCTTCAAACGCCTTTTGGCAACCTTCGTCCCATACGAATGAAATCCCTTTCTTCATTAATTTGGAGAAGGGCTGGCACCGACCCGAAAGATTTGATATGAATCTTCGGATGTACGCTAACTTACCTTGTAGGCCTCTGAGCTCTTTGATGGTCCTTGGTGGCGGCATCTCTTATATGGCCCAAATCTTTTCTGGATCGAGGGAAATCCCTTGGGATGTAACTATAAATCCTAAGAATTTGCCACTGGATACTTCCAGGAAAGATTTTGTGGGGTTTATTTTTAGTTGATGTGCTCTCATGATGTCAAACATGGTCTTCAAATCTAAAAGATGATCCTCTTTCTTTCGGCTCTTCACAACAATGTCATCTACGTAGCATTCGATCTTCTTACGTAAATGTTGATGAAATATTATATTCATTGCGCGTTGATAGGTTGCTCCAGCATTCTTTAAACCAAACAACATTCTTGTATAGCGGTATACCCCGATGGTGTTGAAGGCGTTGTTAGCGCATCTTGGGGATACATTTTGATTTGATTATATCACGAAAATCCGTCCATAAAAGACATCCTCGATACCCACAGTGTTGTCAATCATAACATCCGTAATGGGTAGTGAAAATTCATCTTTCGGACATCGGCGTTCGGATCCGCGAAAATCGATGCATATTGAATCTTTTCATTTTTCTTGGGTACAAGAATAATATTAGCCAATCAGGTGTTGTTCTTCTCTGAAACCGAATCAATGAGCTGGATTTCTTTTACAATTGCTTCCATAATTTTCGGACGGAACTGCGTTCTTTGTTGCTTAACGGGTTTCACATTGGTCAATATTAAGATGATGCATGGCTATTTTGGATCAAGCCGGGCATATCTTTATAGTTCCAAGCAAAGCGTCAATGTACTCGGCGAGGGACACCAAGTCTACTTTCTCATTCTCGCGATAAGCTTTTACTTATGAAGATTGGTTTGGGATTGGTTTCGTCTCCCATATTTACTTGGATCACCTTGTCTTCGGTGGGTGGTTCTCGTTGTTCGAAACACATATCCCACAAAATATCAAGACGTTTAATCCAAGGATCATTGATTGATTGAATCCAATCCTCATCATCATCTTCATAATCGCTTGGATGACTGGTCGAGGCCGTATTTACAGACATGCCTCCGAAGATTGCTCCAACACATACGACGGAATCCCATGATGACGTTCCAGATGAATGGTCTTGCTTGAGGCAGTGACCTACTTCATCTTCTGAAGGGGAGGGAGTTGATATGTATCCTAGCCCTCTTCGGTCTTGTGATAGTAATCACGAGTTTACCTTGAGGAGCGGTATGTTGGCGGGATCCATCTTCCTTTCCCAAAATTTAAACCTTCTTGTTTATGAAGTCATATCCCATGCCTTTCATTATGTGGCAGCATTAGGTTCATAGTAATAAAATTGAGTCGCTTCATTTTCCTCTGAACTCTCTGGATTGAGAATTTTAGAGTCAACCCTCCCAAAATAAATTGGCTTCTGGCCCTTCTTTTTGAACGGGACCATAAAGAACGCCTTCCTCACGTCCTCCGTCTTTTCGAATGTAGAGAAAGATATTCTGAGTGGCGAGTCTAGCGATCTTTCGCCATATAATACATGTCATGGTTCCGATCCTGTATCTGTATCTGTTTCTTCACATGCAGATGAGACATCAGACAAGTAAACCAAATTAAAATCTTCATTAATGTACCACCCTCACTCAGTACATCTTCTTTATTATTGAGCTTATTAGGGCTCATTACATTTAACTCCCACGGACATTCTTCATCAGGTTCGGGCTCAATATCCGCTTCATTGCCGCTATCGATAGCTAGTTTCGATGATTCAAGTTACGGAACATCCGGTAGAAGGCGAATCGGTGTGATTGTTTTCTACCCCTTGAATGGATGCTTCTACTATCAAGGTCTGACTTCTCCTTCTTCACAACATATTTCATTACTTGATGAAGAGTTGAGGGAGACAATTGATTAGCGTGAATCTAAGGTCGTTCTAACACAGATTATAGGATGTGTCCGCATCTATGATATAGCAAGTTACCTCGACTTGAGATCCCCAATTTGACACTTGAGTTTGACCCAGGTGCGTGAGCTATTGGCATTGAAACCAAAGATAGTAGTCTGGTAGAATTCAAACGATGGTATGAAATTCCCAGACTTACATGACAATGCGGCATTATCTTTGAGTGTAGAGCACGGATCCACTTGAACTCGGCTAATCTCCAAAGACCGATATACCCCGTAGTATAAAGGTCTGTCATGCTTATGCTTGATCGCATATCTTCTTGTGTGAATGATATGCATGGTAGGTCGAATTGCTTATAAATATTGCCGGCTGACAGAGATGCAGGGAACTTGTGTAATAAATCTCTCTACATCCGTTAAAGCTTCAACTAGAGCTTCCCTCGTGGACTTGGATAATCTCAGGAGCTCGTAAAGAGTGATTCTAGTGGGAATGTTTGCCAACTGTGCCAAAACATCGAAACGGAACCGTCTTCCTGATGTCTTTGCTTCTTGTTGTAGGAGGTTCTTATTATACCGGACCTCCTTTGGATTTTCCTTATCAACTGGCTTTTTAGGGACATGACCCCCTGCCTCCTCGGCTTGTTCTCTAAATTCTTGGGCAATTTGATCATACCTTTTTAAGTATGCCTTTCCGACCCTCGTGCACGCTCACGGATCCACTTCTTGGTGTGACCAACAGTCTCCTCTTTTTCTGAATCGGTAAGAGGGACCAAGTAAGTGTCGTTTTCATTTATGGATGGACTAATCATGTTGGAAGACTTAGCCTTATTCTTCTTTGATGATGTTTCCGTCCACTGTTGATCTCCAATCAGGTCAGGATGGACCCACATTACTTTCCCTTTTGAAGAAGTAAGGGATATCAACCCTTTACCTTTTGGTCATGTTGATCAAGGTTTTTAAATGTAGCTCTCCTTTTAGAATGGGATGGCACCATTGGGAGTTGCTACCGTTGGAAATCTCAGGCGGACCGATGTCATATTAGTAGACACGGTCTTTTGTTCTGGTTTCAATTTGAGCACATCGGTATCGACCAGTGATTATGCGGAATATCCTTAAAGATATAGTATTTTTTCGTTGGAGGTCCCAACATTCTGTGATAACGGCGGTAGTGGGGTCGTCCACCTACTTCTTCGGGCCTTTTTGCTTCTGGGAGCTTTAGCTTGTTGTTCTTCCGAAGCAGCTGGAATAGAAGTATCGACATAATCCTCTTTGAAAGAATATTGCTTAGGCGGTTGGTGACTTCGATGGCTTGCCTTGTTTTGGAGCGAACAGTCTGGCGGCATGAATATCTTTCCTTCTTGATCGAGGGCATTATCTTGACCACGTGGTGCCGGCTGCTCTTGTCTTTCTGCTTCCTCAGCTTTAATCCGAGCGACAATTTCTTCTGCATGTTCTCCTTGAGAAACCAGCTGCTTCTAAGAATGGCACTCTGCGACCCCCATTTGAGCCAAAAGGTGGGTTTACAAGTTATGCCGACAGGTTTCCACCAATGTGGCTTGTGTTATCCCGACGGACATTGCAAGGCCATGCCGGAATCTTTCCACATAAGTTTTGATTGACTCTCCGTCTTTTGTTTGGTAGCGAGGAGAGTAGGAGCGAAAACCTCGAATAGATCCTCGAAGAATCGGCTAAAAATAACCTTTCTAAATCTGCCCACTTTCGAATAGATCCGGTGGAAGTTTCATGAACCATTCAAAGGCAACTCCCTTAAGAGTGCCAGATGAGCGATCGGTCGATTATAGCATTGTTTGATATCACATCTCCGTGACTTAAAGTAATAAACGTCTTTGATTTGGTGATCCTTTGCCATCAAAGGCTTGCAAGGTCGGGCTTTAAACTTGGAGAATGCGGGCTGCGTCCATTCAATGGGATAGGGTCTAACAACTCTCTCATCCTGTAGCTCGCTTCTATTAGCAATAGCGTTAAGACAAGCTTCAAATTCATCCATTTTGGTCGACCGAGGGTTTTGTTCATTCGACCCTCTTTTCTTCTTGGATGAAGACTCTATCCGATGAGCTTCTTGATCGGGCAGCTTCATTCACTTTTTCTT
This sequence comes from Asparagus setaceus, assembly GCA_012295165.1. Classification (NCBI taxonomy): domain Eukaryota; kingdom Viridiplantae; phylum Streptophyta; class Magnoliopsida; order Asparagales; family Asparagaceae; genus Asparagus; species Asparagus setaceus. The sequence continues at coordinate 18,454,553 of CM022704.1, read as the reverse complement.
TTCGCTTTGAAGATTGACCCTCTTGATGATTAAGTTTGAGTATTGGGCGACCATGTGAACTTGAGCCTATCACGCAACAAGTTGGGCTACCATGTCTCAAAGTTGATCGATGGATTCTGTTGATCGCATGGTTTCTTGCATCACGTACCGATACTCTTCGAGCCTCTTCTTGAGATCTTCGATATTCTCCGTCGCATAGGCAGCGCTTTCATGCTCCACGAAAGAGCTGGAAGATTGAGAATCTGCAACAGCCGAGTGCTCATCGTCTGGTCCTATCCCTTTAGCTAGCCTCTGATAATTGACGAGTGCGACTCCCCCGTGTTGAGTGCGTTGGTAAATCCCTTCAAATTTATCCGAGATTTCTAACACTTGAAGGACGATTGGTATCTGATTCATCCGAACTAGAAGCTGATGACCTTCCTCTGCTAACCATATTAATGGTAACTCTGGGATATTCAGTCTCTTCAGTCTTCCTCTTGTGGAATCGTCTTCGCCTCTTGAATGGAGCTGCATTAGTCAATCGATCGGAAACCGACCGTCGAGGTGTGGATACACAACATTGACATTCTGAGAGGACCGTAGCAATTAATCATTCGCATTGACACGAATGGGCGACTTGTTGCGTCGATCTTTCTCTCGACAATAGCTCTCTCAAATCAGAAACTTGAGGAGTGTTAACCACCGGATTGGTGGTTTGATAAGGAACCATCATCTCATTACTTGATTGGGTTGGCTCTGGGTTAACATGAATCTTAAATCCATGTTCATTTTTGCGGACATGACGAATCTCATCGCGTCTTGTGGTGCAAACGCGAGGGTCGTGTTCCGTTTGATCAACTCATACTTGAGGTTCGCGTTTTATTGGTGAAACGTGCCCTTAAGGGCTGCGTTTTATTGAAGGACCGTAGCTTTGAGAGCTGCGTTCTCTTTGTGAAACGCAGCCTTGAGGGCTGCATTTTGTTTGATTAACGATTAATGGAACACCAACCTAAGGTCCGCATTTTGTTGAAGGAACACCGACCTGAGCTTCGCGTTTTGTTGAAGGAACGCCGACCAAGTCCGTGATTTTATTTGTGAAATGCGTCTTGGACTGCGTTTTGTTTGGACAACAGCGCCGGCCCGTTTTCAGCGAGTTGGCTCTTTGCAAAATGCCAAGCTTCGGTGGCGTTGATTTGAAGATCGACTCTCTCGGAGTTGCGCTCGACGCAATGATCTTCTCTTTCGCTGAGCAGCATTCTTCTTAGCCTGTCTTAAGGCTTTCGTAGCATCAACATCTGCATCGTCCAGGTTCAATGTCGCAATAGGCCTCTTATGACCCGATACCCGTTGTGTAGGTACGGGTGTAGATTCTTCCACTCGCTCGACGGGTGCGGTTGAAGCCAATCCTTTACCCTTAGAGGAAATATTGTGTGAACCATCTGATTCAATGGCGTAATTCCTTCTGTGACTTAGGCCGATCTAATGTCTTGACCTCAGAGACTTTGCGGATCTTACGCGCAGGGCTAAGGGATCCGGAAGAAAGCAATTCTTCATACTTGGCTTGGTCAAACTCCACAGTAAGAGTTTCAACCGTAGTTCCAATGAGGTTAACGTCGGATTGCGCTACCACTTCTTCATCAGTGAAGCTAGTCCCCAGCGGAGTCGCCATCTTTTGTTCGCGAGGAAAATTTGAGAAATGTAAATCTGAATTATTCTCTTAGATAAAGAATGGATACAATCCCTCAACAAGTAATCCCTCTCTCTAACTGACTTAGAAAAGAAAGAAATTATAAAATCCTCGATCGGTTGCCCGATTTACAAAAGAGAGAAAAATCAACGGAGATCCTTCCCTTTGTTTAATCTGGGTTCTTCACGGTGGCAATGAGAGCTTGAATCTTGTATCCCGTTGGCCCGTCCGGTAGTCTAGACGAGGTGAATGTAACTCTCCAAGCAAGTTTAAAACTCTAACGAGTTTGAGAGCTCAAGAAATGAGTTTTGTAACTCTGCACGAGTTTGTATACCAAGCCAAGCTGCCGAAGTCTCCTTAATCTATCCTCAAGAAGTCTCTCAAAAGCCAAAGTCGGCTCTCGAAGGTCCCGGCGAAGATCTTTCTTTGTGATTCCGGCTATTTATAGAGGTTTAGGGTGTGACCCTTAAATCTCTCGATTAACGAGGTTCGTTGGCCCTCAAATGCGTGAAAAATAGTTTTGGAATCGTTTGAGCGGTCAAATGTGTGAGGTCTGCATTCGGCGATGACCTCTGCTTTGGACTTGAAAACGCAGAACGAGCTCGCGCTTTGAGCTTGGAAACGATAAGTGAGCTCGCTGAACTTAGAACGCAGAGATGAGCCCCGCATTTTGAACTTGAACGCAGTGATGAGCTCGCTGTATTGAGCTTGCAGTGATGAGCTCTGCATTGAACTTGAAAATGCGTAAGTAAACTCGTTTTAAACTTGGAAACGCAGATGAACTCGCGCTTTGAACTTGAAAACGGAGGTGATCTTCGCTTTTGAGCTTAAAATGCGGAGGTGATCCTCGCTTAATCCAAGAGACCATCAATTTTGTAATCTCTTTCCAAAAATCGTCATCTTGTGATTTTTGTCATGTTTTCTTGGAATGTGGGAGTTATTAATTGTAACTCCTGTTGGTGGTTATGAAGATCGCTGAAATTAAAATTTCTCTTGATTAGCGTGAAGGATGTTGGGTTGTGTCCTTTGCTGATTGCTATAGAGAATCCTCAAACTGTGGTCTCCTGAGAGTCGTTATGTCGTGACTTTCATTGTTCGTATTTCATGAAGGTTGGCTATCTGCGGTGATTTTTAGACAGCCTACAGAACCCCCTCCAAAATTTTTGAAAGTTCGTAGTTGACTGAAACGAATTTTCAAAATACTTTGGACTTCAATTTCATTATAACGGGTCTACCTATCATCTCCACCTTCTTCACTTTGATGGTAGCGGTAAGTAGTAATAGGCATTCTTGACCTTGGGAGATGTTTCAGTTCCACCGCGAAGTTGAATATCGCTATCAAGAACGCATTGGCAAGCCTTGCGCGGAGGTGATTTTTGTGTTATGAGCCTGAAAACGTGGAGGTGACCTTCGATCATGAGCTTGAAAACGCAGAGGTGACTCTCGCGTTCAAAAGTTAAATCGCTGAGGTGACCTCTGCGTTCAAAAATTAAAACGCAGGGGTGACCTCTGCGTCCGGGTCATTTCCAACCGACTTGGCAACGAAACGCGGAGATCGCGTTCAGGCGGGATTCTTCGAATCCTGTGCTGATTTGACGGTTCCAGCCGCTTATAAATAGACCGCCAAGGGTCAAATCAAAAAGTTTACAGACTTTTACACTTATTTTCTCCGATCTTTCAGACGAAGAATCTCCGGCGATCTCGACTTCGGCCAAAGGAAACTTCAGATGGCTCCTAAGAAGGCTGCTCGCAAGATCAAGACAACCGTGGCTGGTTCTGGGCGCGTCTCAGCCTCAATCGGCCAGCTTTACCACCACCGCCACCGCTCGACATTCCCCTTCTTAGTGGTGAGTGGCGGGTTTTAACCCTAGAAAACTTGTCTTGGCAAGTTTCTGTACGAACGCAGAGGAGATCTCCGCGTTTAGCATTGAAACGAGGGGGCGACCTCTGCGTTTCGAAGTTGAAACGTCTGGGGTTGACCCTTGCATTTTCCGCTTAAAACGCAGGGTTGAGCCCTGCGTTCTAGGCTTGAAATGCAGGGTTGACCTCTGCGTTTGGAACTTGAGACGCGAGGGTGACTTTTGCATTTTGAACTTGGAAACGCAGGGGTGACCTCCGCATTTTGAACTTGAGACGCGAGGGTGACCTTTGCTTTTTGAAGTTACAGGGCAGGATTCATTAAGTTTTATCCTACTAATCTAGTTTCCTCTTCTACAGTTCATTATTTCAGCGAGCCTTTGTCGTTCCATCACCACTTTGGATATGAAGGTGGTGCGGACTTGAATGTGCCTTTCATCTCCCTCTTAGAGCTTCCCCTTTTCCAGGACCGAACTCCGGAGCGTGTGGAGATCATCACTCAGGCTTCTCCAACAACTATTCGGCCGTGCATACCGCCTACCAAACTTCAGATCGTAAGATTTTGAAGAAGCCCACCTTCTTTTCATGGACTCGTTGCTATTGACACCTCCGCCATGTATGACGGAACTACAAATGGCTACGGAGATTGATGGTCCGCCTTTTACGTAACATGGAGCGCTAATGTTCCAATCTCCTACTTTTCGGGCCCATCCCCGTGATCGATGAACTGGATATTGTCCGCAGCGTGGTGGCGTATCGGTTGGACAACTTACTTCTCATGGTGTCCATCCACCGATACGAATCGGTGACACCAAGCTCGTACATCAAAAGGACTACCCGGCGTGAAGCCTGGCGAATACATTTGTCGAAATTCCTCCTACAAGGAGACTTTCCCCGCCAAGGTTTCGTGACCCCGGGTGGGTGCATTCTAACTCTTTCGGTAGTGGTCCCGCATGGTTAACTTCAGAATGGAGGAATTGAGTGGGTCCGCAAGGATTCTGGTCTTGGGGCTTCTATATTGGTGACTCGTTACGGGATTGTACAAAGTCATTACGGTTTCTTTACCATGTTAGAGTTTTACAATCCGGATACGTGCACTTTCTTCACACCGGTTGGGAAGCTTGGCTGCCTACCAGATGTTCAAGTTTCGATTACCCTTCGAGGAATTACCCTATGACGAATTTATTCCGGGCACCGAAGAATTAGCCATTTTGAAAAAGACCAGCCCCGGGATTTATGACACTTATTGGGAGTTAATGTGTCATTTTCACATATGGGCACAGGTGACTGGAGTGCGCGGAGGAGGGGTTAAACAAGGTTCTTGGGCTGAGTATCTCTTCCAGAACTTGACTGATAAGGAGCTGGAAGTGACACGCCTACCCCCTAGCACACTCGATGAGGTGACTGCCCGTATTGACAAGGCTACTGCTCACTACGTCAATGAAGCTATGGAGGATAAGTTTCCTACCTACACCGAATTTGATAGCTTCCATCATCAAGCTCAAACCTCCATTTCTGACATGGCCTTATTTGCCTGGGCTTCATGCCGTGGTTGAACGATGCCGCTCCCACCAAACCGATAGATTGTCATGGCGGCGCCCCACTTTTAGCCTACGGATGGCTCTTAACCTCCTCTCACCCATGGTAAGTTGTTTGCAAAGTGGCTTGAGAGAGTCTTTGAATTTGTTTTGGTCAAGGAACGAGTTCGGGGTGAAGACTGTTGAGACCCCACCGAAGTCCCTATGCCTTATACCTATTTCGTCGTGGTTAGTTCTGCATTGTCCTTCTCTCGATGACCACGCCGCAATCGCTGACGCTTCGCTGCCCTTGTCCACCGGCTTGACACGCCGAATGGCGGGTTGGTACCCGTTTTTCCGCCAGACCTTATCGAGGGAATTCAACTACATCTTTTTCGTTATTTTCCCAACTTTGAGGGAGGCGACGCGGCGCCTTCATCACAAAAGGGTAGTAATTCATTTACTACTCTTAATAAAGGTGTTTTTCGATGGCTTCAATATACCGAGCTACCTTATCTTCCTAAGCAGGAAGAAAGTGTTTCATTGAGCCCTATCACTGCATCAGCCAAGGCAATTTGGCTATGATCGGCTTGTACATCGGAACCCTAACCCTCGCCTCGCACTTATCGGCAATGTTTACGAGGGGGCAAGGGCTTGGTACTACTCAGTAGCGGGATGCACTGGAGCTACATTTCGACTCCCACACAAAGTACCCAATGCTTATACTTCCTGGAGTTTCTGCACGTGGTTCCGTGCTGCGTCACAGATGCCCGAGTACAAGATTTACACTTCTTGCCTCAAGGCAATCCGCAAGATGTATGACTCAAAGCGAGGCTCCAAAGGACGCGGCCATGGGAATTGAAGAATTTTGTCTTCTCGGCGTGAAGTCAGCGAAGGAGGGAACACCGAAGTTACTGTCGCTACCAAACAAGGGTCTACGGTTGCTGAGGCTCAGGCAAAGAAGGCAACGGGAAAGCGGGCTTTGACGACGAAAACTTGATTATTCGCTGCGGTACGCCAAAGCGATAGAGGACGTGATGCTTAATAAACTTGATCACGTTTGAAGTTTTGACTTCCTTTAAAGGAATAGCCTCCACCACTTAGAGAAGTAGTCACATGCCTAGGATAAATCGATGTCCTTTGAATGTCGGTGGAGAAATAGGCCCAACAATATCCACCCCCCACATTTCAAATGGCCATGAAGAGGATGTTGGATGCAGATTCCCTGGTGCTTGATGAATGAAATCACCATGGATTTGGCACGCATGACATCGTTTAGCATAGTTAATGGCATCTGCAAACATCTTCGGCCAATAGTAGCCGATTCTCCGAGTCGATCTCCTAATTTATTCCCTGGCTGGTGGGCTCCACATCCCGTCAGAGGCCTCCTTTAGAGCTTCGTGCCCTTTTCCGAGAGGCAATGAAGCGTAATTCCATCATGTGACTTGCGATACAAGGTCCGGGAGATCTGATTATAGTAAAATTGAAGGGCCTTCCGCTTAATGGCGGCCGCTTTTTGAGTTATCCGTAGAATCCCATACAAGATATAATCGATATAAGGGAATCACCAATCTCTTGATTCGAGCTCGATGGAAGTTTCACAAGCAGCCTTTGTCGATTCTTTCGAAGCCTCAGAGGAAGTTCGAAAATGCAAATCACGACCGATAAATATTGTTGTCTCGCCTTTGGTGGTAATGCCGCTGAGGTTGCTAATGAAGCCAAGGCCTACATATGCATTCTGAACTCGCGGAATGTATCCTATGAAGAAGCCTTCGAGCTTCCGGGCTAATGTTAGGACCGCTGAATGATAAGGGATTAAATCCTCATTGAGTACCTCATATTCTCCTCGAACTTGATTCACGATGAGTTGAGAATCACCATAAGCTTCGAGGTATCGAATGTTGATTTTCTCGGCTAGCTGCATTCGTAATAATAAAGCATTATACTCCGCTACATTATTAGTGCACGGCTCAATTAAGGAAAATCTCCTTGGGATCACGTGACCATTTGGCGAGATGAGCACAACCCCCACACCGGTTGTAATTCCTCCATCTGGTCTCACTCTAGATGCTCCATCAAAGAATAGCTTCCATACTTACATAACTCTTGAGTCATGCAAGCTTCAGCGATCTCATCTGTAAGTCTTCATGCAGCTTGGAAGAATCAGGGACCGGATGGTCCGCTAAGAAATCTGCCACAGCTTGCCCTTTAATAGCTTTCTGAGGCATGAATTTCATGTCATATTGAGAGAGGAGTATCGCCCATTTTGCTAAACGGGAATTCAACGAAGAAGGTTTTGTCATGAGCACCCTCAGAGGATTTACTCTGGAAATGACATGTATTGTTTGCCCGACCAAGTAATGTCGCATTTTCTGGACGGCAAATACTAAGGCCAAGCATTCTTTTTCTACCGGATTGTATCTATGTTCAGCTCCCATCATGGTTCGGCTAAGGTAATAGATTGCTTGTTCACGTCCTGGTCGTCATTCTGAGCTAGCAAGGCTCCCAGAGAGTGGTCCATGGCCCTAACATATAACAGGAATAACTTTCCTAATACCGGGGCCACAAGGACTGGCGGTTGCGTGAGATATGTCTTGATCTCTTCAAACGCCTTTTGGCAACCTTCGTCCCATACGAATGAAACCCCTTTCTTCATTAATTTGGAGAAGGGCTGGCACCGACCCGAAAGATTTGATATGAATCTTCGGATGTACGCTAACTTACCTTGTAGGCCTCGAGCTCTTTGATGGTCCTTGGTGGCGGATCTCTTATATGGCCCAAATCTTTTCTCGATCGAGGGAAATCCCTTTGGGATGTAACTATAAATCCTAAGAATTTGCCATCGATACTTCCGTGAAAGATTTTGTGGGGTTTATTTTTAGTTGATGTGCTCTCATGATGTCAAACATGGTCTTCAAATCTAAAAGATGATCCTCTTTCTTTCGGCTCTTCACAACAATGTCATCTACGTAGCATTCGATCTTCTTACGTAAATGTTGATGAAATATTATATTCATTGCGCGTTGATAGGTTGCTCCAGCATTCTTTAAACCAAACAACATTATCAGATAACAAGATACCCCATGGTGTTCTGAAGGCCGTGTGCTTCGCATCTTCAGGATACATTTTGATTTGATTATATCCTGAAAATCCGTCCATAAAAGACATCCTCTGATACCCACAGGTGTTGTCAATCATAACATCCGTAATGGGTAGTGAAAATTCATCTTTCGGACATGCCGCGTTCAGATCACGAAAATCGATGCATATTCGAATCTTTTCATTTTTCTTGGGTACAAGAATAATATTGGCCACCCAATCTGGGTGTTGTTCTTCTCTGAGGAAACCCGAATCAATGAGCTTCTGGATTTCTTTTACAATTGCTTCCATAATTTTCGGACGGAACCTGCGTTGCTGTTGCTTAACAGGTTTCACATTCGGGTCAATATTAAGATGATGCATGGCTATTTTTGGATCAAGCCCAGGCATATCTTTATAGTTCCAAGCAAAGACGTCAATGTACTCTCTGACGAGGGACACCAAGTCTACTTTCTCATTCTGCGATAAGCTTTTACTTATGAAGATTAGTTTGGGATTGGTTTCGTCTCCCATATTTACTTGGATCACCTTGTCTTCAGTGGGTGGTTCTCGTTGTTCGAAACACATATCCCACAAAATGTCAAGAAGTTTAATCCAAGGATCATTGGTTGATTGAATCCAATCCTCATCATCATCTTCATAATCGCTTGGATGACTGGTCGATGCCATATTTACAGACATACCTCCGAAGATTGCTCCAACACTTACGTCGGAATCCCATGATGACGTTCCAGATGAATGGTCTTGCTCGAGGCAGTGATCTACTTCATCTTCTGAAGGGGAGGGAGTTGATATGTATCCTAGCCCTCTTCGGGTCTTGTGATAGTAATCCTGAGTTTTACCTTCAGGAACAGTATGTTGAACTGGGATCCATCTTCCTTTCCCAAAATTTAAACCTTCTTGTTTACTGAAGTCATATCCCATGCCTTTCATTATGTGGCGAGCATTAGGTTCATAGTAATAAAATTGAGGAGTCGCTTCATTTTCCTCTGAACTCTCTGGATTGAGAATTTTAGAGTCAACCCTCCCAAAATAAATTGGCTTCTGGCCCTTCTTTTTGAACGGGACCATAAAGAACGCCTTCCTCACGTCCTCCGTCTTTTCGAATGTAGAGAAAGATATTCTGAGTGGCGAGTCTAGCGATCTTTCGCCATATAATACATGTCATGGTTCGATCCTCAGATTCAGATTCTGCTTTCACATGCAGATGAGACATCAGACAAGTAAACCAAATTAAAATCTTCATTAATGTACCACCCGCCCTCACTCAGTACATCTTCTTTATTATTGAGCTTATTAGGGCTCATTACATTTAACTCCCACGGACATTCTTCATCAGGTTCGGGCTCAATATCCGCTTCATTGCCGCTATCGATAGCTAGTTTCGATGATTCAAGTTCTGGAACATCCAGGTAGAAGACTGAATCGGTGTGATTGTTTTCTACCCCGTTGAATGGATGCTTCTCGGCTATCAAGGTCCTGACTTCTCCTTCTTCGTCAACATATTTCATTACTTGATGAAGAGTTGAGGGGACAATTCGATTCGCGTGAATCTAAGGTCGTTCTAACAGCAGATTATAGGATGTGTCCGCATCTATGATATAGCAAGTTACCTCTGACTTGAGATCCCCAATTTGACACTTGAGTTTGATTTTACCCAAGGGTCGTGAGCTATTGGCATTGAAACCAAAGATAGTAGTCTGGGTAGAATTCAAACGATGGTATGAAATTCCCAGAACTTACATGACCCTGTACGGCATTATGCTGAGTGTAGAGCCTGGATCCACTTGAACTCGGCTAATCTCCAAAGACCCGATATACCCTGTGTAGTATAAAGGTCTGTCATGCTTATGCTTGATCTGCATATCTTCTTGTGTGAATGATATGCATGGTAGATTCTGAATTGCTTATAAATATTGTGCACCGGCAGCTTCTGGGAGTACAGGAACTTGTGTAATAAATCTCTCTACATCCGTTAAAGCTTCAACTAGAGCTTCCCTCGTGGACTTGGATAATCTCAGGAGCTCGTAAAGAGTGATTCTAGTGGGAATGTTTGCCAACTGTGCCAAAACATCGAAACGGAACCGTCTTCCTGATGTCTTTGCTTCTTGTTGTAGGAGGTTCTTATTATACCGGACCTCCTTTGGATTTTCCTTATCAACCGCTTTTAGGGACATGACCCCGCCCTCTTGTTCTCTAAATTCTTGGGCAATTTGATCATACCTTTTTAAGTATGCCTTTCCCGACCTCGTGCCTGCTCCTGGATCCACTTCTTGGTCAGCAGCCAAAACAGTCTCCTCTTTTTCTGAATCGGTAAGAGGGACCAAGTAAGTGTCGTTTTCATTTATGGATGGACTAATCATGTTGGAAGACTTAGCCTTATTCTTCTTTGATGATGTTTCCGTCCACTGTTGATCTCCAATCAGGTCAGGATGGACCCACATTACTTTCCCTTTTGAAGAAGTAAGGGATATCAACCCTTTACCTTTTTGGTCATGTTGATCAAGGTTTTTTAAATGTAGCTCTCCTTTTAGAATGGGGATGGCACCATTGGGAGTTGCTACCGGTGGGAAATCTCTGAACTGGACCGATGTCATATTAGTAGACACGGTCTTTTGTTCTGGTTTCAATTTGAGCACATCGGTATCGACCAGTGCTTGCAGAATATCCTTAAAGATATAGTATTTTTTCGTTGGAGGTCCCAACATTCTCGCGGATAACGACGCAGCATTGGGGTCGCCCACCTTCCCCTCGCCGTGCCTTTTGCTTCGGGAGCTTTAGCTTGTTGTTCTTCCGAAGCAGCTGGAATAGAGTATCGACATAATCCTCTTTGAAAGAATATTGCTTAGGCGGCCTTGACTGACTCGATGGCTTGCCTTGTTTTACCGGTGGAGCCCGAACACTGGTCTCGGCGGCATGAATATCTTTCCTTCTTGATCGAGGGGCATTATCTTGACCACGCTGTGCCACGCTCTTGTCTTTTCTCGCTCTCGCCTTTAATCCGAAGCGACAATTTCTTCTCGATGTTCTCCTTGAGAAACCAGCTGCTTCTAAGAATGGCACTCTGCGACCCCCATTTGAGCCAAAAGGTGGGTTTACAAGTTATGCCGACAGGTTTCCACCAATGTGGCTTGTGTTATCCCCGACGGACATTGCAAGGCCATACTTCGGAATCTTTCCACATAAGTTTTGATTGACTCTCCCGTCTTTTGTTTGGTAGCGAGGAGAGTAGGAACAGAAACCTCAGTGTCGTCCTCGAAGAATCTGGCTAAAAATAACCTTTCTAAATCTGCCCACTTTCGAATAGATCCGGTAGGAAGTTTCATGAACCATTCAAAGGCAACTCCCTTAAGAGTGCCAATGAACAGTCGGGTCAGTATAGCATTGTTTGATATCACATCTCCAGTCTGTGACTTAAAGTAATAAACGTGCTGATTTGGTGATCCTTTGCCATCAAAGGCTTGCAAGGTCGGGGCTTTAAACTTCGGAGGGTACGGAGCTGCGTCCCATTCAGCGGGATAGGGTCTAACAACTCTCTCATCCTGTAGCTCGCTTCTATTAGCAATAGCGTTAAGACAAGCTTCAAATTCATCCATTTTGGCTGACTGAGGGTTTTGTTCATTCCCAGCCCTCTTTTCTTCTTCAGATGAAGACTCTATGCGATGAGCTTCTTGATCAGACGCTTCATTCACTTTTTCTTTTCGTTTTGAAGATTGACCCCTCTTCGCGGATGATTCTCTGAGGTATTGGGCCGACCATGTGAACTTGAGCCCTATCCGCAACAAGTTGGGCTACCATGTCTCAAAGTTGATCGATGGATTCCTGTTATGATCGCATGGTTTCTTGCATCACACCGATACTCTTCGAGCCTCTTCTTGAGATCTTCAAGATTCTCCTCGTCGCATAGGCGCTTTCATGCTCCACGAAGAGCCGAAGATTGAGAATTCAAGAATGTGCTCATCGCCCGGTCCTATCCCTTTAGCTAGCCTCGATAATTGATGAGGTAACGACTCTTGTTCGAAGGCTGGTAAATCCCTTCAAATTTATCCGAGATTTCTAACACTTGAAGGACGACAGTACCGATTCATCCAACTAGAAGCCGATGACCTTCCTCCGCTAACCATATTAATGGTAACTCGATATTCGCCTTCTTCCTTTGTGGAATCGCTCTCTTGAATGGAGTCAGATAGTCAATCGATCGAAACCGATCGTCGAGGTGTGGATACACAACATTGACATTCCAGAGGACCGAGTAATTAATCATTCGCATTGACACGAATGGGCTTAATTTGTTGCGCCGATCTTTCTCTCGACAATAGCTCTCAAATCGAAACTTGAGGAGTGTTAACCACCGGATTGGTGGTTTGATAAGGAACCATCATCTCATTACTTGATTGGGTTGGTTTCGGGTTAACATGAATCTTAAATCCATGTTCATTTTGGCGACATGACGAATCTCATCGCTTTTGTGGTGCAAACGAGGGTCGTGGTTCCGCTTTGATCAACTCATACTTGAGGTTCGCGCTTTATTGGTGAAACGTGCCCTTAAGGGTCGCTTTTATTGAAGGACCGTAGCTTTGAGAGTCTGCGTTTCTTTAGGAAACGCACCTTGAGGGTCGATTTTGTTTGATTAACGATTAATGGAACACCAACCTAAGGTCCGCATTTTGTTGAAGGAACACCGACTGAGCTTCGTTGTTGAAGGAACGCCGACCAAGTCCGTGATTTTATTTGTGAAATGCGGTCTTGAGACTCCTGCTTTGTTTGGACAACGCGCCACCGAGGGCCGCCAACGCGAGGTCGGGCGTCATTGCAAAATGCCAAGCTCGTGGTCGCTGATTTGAAGATCGACTCTCGAGTTGCGCCGACGCAATGATCTTCTTCGCCGAAGCAAAGATTCTTCTTAGCCTGTCTTAAGGCTTTCGCAGCATCAACATCTGCGTCGTCCAGGTTCAATGCCGCAATAGGCCTCTTATGACCCGATACCCGTTGCGTAGGTACGGGTGTAGATTCTTCCACTCGCTCGACGGGTTCGGTTGAAGCCAATCCTTTACCCTTAGAGGAAATATTGTGTGAACCATCTGATTCAATGGCAGAATTCCCCTTCGGTGACTTAGGCCGATCTAATGTCTTGACCTCCCGAGAGACTTTGCGGATCTTACGCATAGCCTTAGGGCTAAGGGATCCGGAAGAAAGCAATTCTTCATACTTGGCTTGGTCAAACTCTACAGTAAGAGTTTCAACCGTAGTTCCAATGAGGTTGACATCGGATTGCGCTACCACTTCTTCATCAGTGAAGCTAGTCCCCAGCGGAGTCGCCATCTTTTGTTCGCGAGGAAAATTTGAGAAATGTAAATCTAAATTATTCTCTTAGATAAAGAATGGATACAATCCCTCTCTCTAACTGACTTAGAAAAGAAAGAAATTATAAAATCCTCGATCGGTTGCCCGATTTATAAAAGAGAGAAAAATCAACGGAGATTCTTCCCTTTGTTTAATCTGGGTTCTTCACGGTGGCGATGGGAGCTTGAATCTTGTATCCCGTTGACGATCCGACCGTCTAGACTCGTGGAACGAGGCTGAATGTAACTCGCCAAGCAAGTTTAAAACTCTAACGAGTTTGAGAGATCAAGAAATGAGTTTTATAACTCTGCACGAGTTTGTATACCAAGCCAAGCCGAAGTCTCCTTGATCTATCCTCAAGAAGTCTCTCAAAAGCCTAAGTCGAAGTTCTCGAAAGGTCCCGGGCCGAAGATCTTTCTTTCGCTGTGATTCCAGCTATTTATAGAGGTTTAAGGGGTGTAACTGACCCCTTAAATCTCTCGTTAACGAGGGTTCGTGGCCCTCAAATCGTGAAAAATAGTTTTGGAATCGTTTGAACGAGTCAAATGTGTGAGGTCTGCGTTCTGGCGATGACCTCTGCGTTTTGGACTTGGAACGCAGAGATGAGCCCTACGCTTTGAACTTGGAACGCAGAGATGAGCCCTACGCTTTGAACTTGGAACGCAGAGATGAGCCCTACGTTTTGAACTTGGAATGCAGTGATGAGCTCTGCGTATTGAACTTAGAAACGCAGAGGTGAACTTTGCATTTTGAACTTGAAAACACGGGGGTGATCTTTGCGTTTTGAGCTTGAAAACGCAGAGGTGATCCTCGCGTTTAATCCAAGAGACCATCAATTTTGTAATCTCTTTCTAAAAATCGTCATCTTGTGATTTTTGTCATGTTTTCTTAGAATGTGGGAGTAATTAATTGTAACTCCTGTTGGTGGTTATGAAGATCGCTGAAATTGAAATTTCTCTTGATTAGCGTGAAGGATGTTGGGTTGTGTCCTTTGCTGATTGCTATAGAGAATCCTCAAACTGTGGTCTCCTGAGAGTCGTTATGTTGTGACTTTCATTGTTCGTATTTCATGAAGGTTGGCTATTTGCGGTGACTTTTTAGATAGCCTACATTGACTATATTCAGTATCATGTTAACTATATTATATACTTGTTAAACTTTGTATATTCCTGCTTAATATCAAGTAATTGTTAACTATATAATGTACTGGTTTAATATATTCAATACATGTTAACAATAGTCATAAAAACATAATTATCCAAATGTTGGTCATCCAATTGTACTGTTAACTATATCATGTATTAGTTTTAATTTCCTCTCAATCTCACAGCCCCTTAGATCATGATTCCTCTCAAAATCTTGCAACATTAGAGGTCACGGACTATATCTAAAAATATTTAAATCAAAATTAGTAAAATATACACTATAAGTTTATTAGAACTAAAAAATTAAACAAACAAAGTTAAAATTTAACAATTTAAGAGTTAAGCAACCCTTAATAGATACTTCAGAATTTTAAATGACATATATTAACAATTACTTGATATTTTATATTATATAGTCTTATTCTATTTCTCCCTTCCTTGTAGTACTAATTGGTGGCAATATCCCGATCTCATCTTTTGTACACTACGGTTCTCATAATTCAAAAGTTAACAATTACTCAATTATACTTAATAATGAATGTAAATGTTAGCAAATAATCACAATAGTTTACATGTATTAGGTAAAACATAACAATTAATCTACTAAACTTAACATTTAAAAGAATAAAGTTAACAATTACTCAATTATACTTTACATGGAACAACTAAACGCTAATGCTAATCACCTATAGTTCACACGTGATTAGGTAAAACTTAACAAGAAATCAACTAAACTTAACATTTAAAAGAAAAAGTTAACACTTACTCAACTATACTTAACATGGAACAAGTAAACGTTAATACTTAATTAGCTATAGTTTACGGTGTTGGGTAAAACTTAATAATTAACCTACTAAATATTTATTTATCCATTATTTTAAATGAACATTTTGTATGTAAGCTTTTATTTCTCAATAACCAATGCAGATGTACAAACTACATATAATTTCCAAGCCAACAAAATGGCCTATGTACAATAAAATTTTAAACAAAGACTAATCCTCTCAACAATATCTCTCGTATCCTATGAACGACCAACAAAATAAAACAATAAAATTCATAGTAATTTGAGCTGCTTCTTTGATGGATTCAAAATTTAATAGTATAGCAAAGCTCCAAGCAACAAAATTATTGTGCGACATTTCATCAAACATCTTATTGCATCCAACTACGTTGAAGTACCAAAACCCTAACCCTAGCCTCCAATTTTGCCTCGGCCCCTTCTTCGCCCCCAAGCCTCCAACTTTGCTAGCGGGCACTCACACCTCGCTCGAAATAGCAGCACAGTCCGACCATTGACCACGGCATCTTCCTCAGCTCGACACGCAGAACCTCATAATTAGGGTTACTCCCTTGTTGCCCACCTTTCCACGATAGGTCTTCGATCTCCTTCCACTAGTTCCCCTTCTCCCTCACGCAGTCCTCGATCTCAATCTGGACATTGAACTCTAGCCTTCTTCAAGCCCTTGTACCTAGGGTTTCTCGAGACTTAAGGAGCGTGCACTAGAGATTCCGAGGGGTGGAGGAGGAGGAGGAAGGAGAGATGGTTGGTTGGTAGGGTTAGAATTAGGGTTTGGGAGAGGACTCAGAGGAGGCGGAGAGAGAGAGAGAGGAGAGGATGAGGAAGGAGCAGGAGAAGAGGATGAGGGAATGAGGATCGGGAGGTTGAGTTTGGCGGCGGGGGAGGAGTGATTGCAGGAGGAGAAGGAGATGGAATTCCTAGGGTTAAGGTTTTGGCACTTGGATTTTGAGATGAGGACAAAGGAGGAAGAGGAGGAAGAAGAAGGGGGCACTTTGATGGAGGAGAGATAATGGTGATTTTGAGTGGGTGGAGAGGGGTGAAGTTGGGTTTTTGGGTCAAATACATATAATATTGGGTTATACATGAGCTGGAGGCGCTGGGCCACACTTGAATAATTGAGTGCTTAAGCACATAGGTAAAAGTAGGAGGGGCTCGAGCACATGAAGTTTTCAAATTTGGGGCCTTGACATAATTTTTGCAAAAAAGTTTTTAATAAGAAAAAAGTATCTTAGTTAGTTATAGACTAGTATTAAAATTAGTTTCTCTGTACTTTCATTTTCTAAAATAACCTTTAAAGTTGATTTAATGACAAATTTATGTGTGGAGGTCCTTTTAAGAATTTGGATCCTCTCGACTATAAAAAATAGTGGAGATATCACTATTTTTAATTCTAATGATTGATTATCTAGTGGGCAACTGTGATGCATTCTAAATTTAATACAAATCGTTCCACCGTATATTGTACTCATTCCTAATTTGCACTAAAAAAAATTATAACAACACATTAGATAATCAATGATTATGATTGGTCCCTCCACTACTTTTTTAGTAGTGGAGAGGATCCGAATCCCCACTTTATCCCATAAATTGTGGATTGAGAGGAGTAAATTACGGAAAAAAAATTACCATTCATTGCCATCGGATGAAGAAGTTGGCATATTCTTATGGTAGTTTATTACGTCCAAAATTATCATCTTAGGGCCTGTTTGGTTGATAGGAAGTATTAGAAGTAAGAAGTAAATCAAATTTATTACTTCTAAAATTATGAAGTAGAAAGTAGCGGAAGTACTACTTTTTGTTTGTTTCATAAATTTTGAAAGTAGAGGAAATAATGTTTCTTCCACTTCATTAACTTTTTGTTTGATAGCAATTATAAATATTGTTAGGAAGAGAGAAAGATGATCTTTCAGGATTTTATTAGAGTATGAGAATATCCATATAATAACAAAAATGATTTTATTCCTAAATTGACTCAATGTCATCTACTTCCGAGGTATTTCCGAGCCTTGAGGGGAGGAAAAAGATTCAAGAAGTAGAGATGACACGAAGGCGCCACGTCAGCTTCAAAGGAAGTACCAGAAGTAGCTTTTTCAGAGGAACAAACATATTTTTCTTTTCGGAAGTAGCGAAAATAGCTCCTATTTTATCTACTTTACCTACTTCACAGCTACTTCCATGCAAACAAACATGCCCTTATTTGTATTGACCGTCATCCTAGAAAGGCCAAAACGATCTCCTGCAATCACTAGATTGTGAGGAGAGGAACAATAGAACAACAACCAGTTAACACGAATAGATGAAAAACCACTCACAGAACGACATAAGAGAGTGTTTGTTTCTACGAAAGTGAAAAGTGAAAGTGAAATGCTTTTAACATTTCGGATGTTTGTTTAATTGAAAGTGATTTTAAAAGTGAAATGTTAAAATGAATCCACGTCATATTTAATGCAAATTTAAGTTCCCTTAAAGAAATGCTGAAATTGGGTGAAAGTGAGAAAAGTGGGGATCACTACCAATTAAAGCTGATTAAAATAATCTCTTTATTAATATATTTTACATTTTTTTTCTCCGCGCGCGATGCTAATTTATATGCACTATTCTTTTAACTTGGTTAATTTTTATTCTCTCTCGTCTTCCTTCACGATAATTCGGCAATGACAGTTTAGCACTACAATAAAAGTTGTATTTATCCACATTTATTTTATGACACATATAAAAGTGTCATTTTATTTGCAAAAGATTAAACAATAGTGACACAAATAAAAAGTATAGCTAATCACGACACATATTTGTGTCATTAGATATACAATTGAATATAATTGAAAAAGGCTAACAGTCCAACATGGATTGTGAGAAGATCTATTAATGGATTTAAATAATAAATCTTAAATTTTAATTATAATGATGATTAAACATTTATGATAGTGTATAAGCGAAAAAGCTCCATAGTTAAAGTGTGTTTTGGTGAGAGTAATCCTAGGATGGGTGACCTTCTGGGAAGTTATAGTGTTGAATGATGATACTTTTTATATTTTTAATGGTCTAGACACAACTATGTGTCACCACTCTTAACACATAAATGTGTCACGAGTTTTGTGACACTTGTATGTGTCACCATGCTCGACATATATATGTGTTGTGATTTTGTGACACATTCGCACATGTGTAGAAAGACGCTCTCCACACATGTTCTAACTACACTTTTGGTATGTGTCGCGCTCTATTTGTGCAACACAAAAATATGTCGGGTAGAGACAAAAAATGTATCATAATTTACAACATTTGTTGTAGTGTGGGTTTTGTTAATTTTTTAATTTATTAATCTATGGATCCCTTTTTGGGGTTGTTTATAGGATCTCAGACTTTTTGGAATAGAAGATTTATCCTTTGAGAAGTAAGTTTCCATCTTTTAATTCCTCATGTGAATCTTTGAATCTCTATTTTTGTTTGAAGTGTGAGCACAACTCAATTATTTTTAAAATAATAAATATTTCAAATATATTAGCAAATTTGAAAGTTTAATATAAATCTAAACAAATAAATGATTGCCACATCATCTTTACTTTACACTTTCAACAATAATTTACTTATACAAACACTCTATTTCACTTGCATGCTTATGTGAATGTAAAAGTTACCTGTAAAAAAAATAACTTTCACTCTTTCAATTTACTTTAAATTTGCCAAACACCACCGAAGCACATTTTAACAAGGAAAGTTTTTGCGATATTAACCAAAAAAAAGTCAACCATGCCCAACAATTTTTTTTTCTCTCACTACGTTGAAAATATTACAAAATCCTGGTTAAATTACACTAAACCCCCATGAACTTTTAGCCTTTTGCACTAAACCCCAACGAACTTTCAAAATCACACTAAACCCCCATGAACTTTTAGCTTTTTGCACTAAACCCCAACGAACTTTTGCACTAAACCCCTATACTTAACACTGTTCATTGGGGTTTAGTGCAAAAAGCTGAAAGTTCATGGGGGTTTAGTGTGATTTTGAAAGTTCGTTGGGGTTTAGTGCAAAAGGCTAAAAGTTCATGGGGGTTTAGTGTAATTTACCCTAGAAATCTTTCTATCCTTTGAATAAAACTGCAGTACAAATCATCCAAACTGAACAAAGTTACTAGCAAAATCGATGAAACCATCACGAAGAACTGCTTCAATAACCTTCTTCTTCCTCCTCTCTTTTCTCTCTCTTTCTTTTGTTGGTTATTCTTGGACATGCCTTAGGGTTTGATGAAAAACCCTAATTATCTAGTCATTTCCACTAAACACAAAACCCTCATGCAATAATTTGCCCTACTCAAACTAGTGTCATTCAGTTCAAGTTCGGTCCAATCGGCTTCGTTTTAGATCCATTTAGATCCATTTAGTTAAGAAAAATAATTATTTCAATCCAAAAGAAACACTTGGATTAAGAGATCGGTCAAAGAAAAACTAAGAATAAGAAATTGATTAAAAATGATACAGATCAATTGAAATAATAACATTGAGGGAATGCGAAAAGAAAATTTATGGACGTATTGATAAAAAGGGTAAATTGCACATATAACCCCCATTTGTACAATAAGTTGCACTAAAACTCTAGCACAAGTTTTTGTACTTGGTAGTGGGGTGTCTCATTCCCATCCACTATTCAACCCACTCTTCAACCCATGTGAATGTGGTCCCCCATTTAAATGAGTGGATGGGAATGAGACACCTCACTGCCAAGCACAAAATTTGTGCATGGTACAGTTCTTATATATATATATATATATATATATATATATATATATATATATATATATATATATATATATATATATATAGAGTAAGGCTCCTATGAACTTAAGTTCATAATGAATAGTGGTGCACCAACTTTTCTAACCACTCATCTTGCCTTGAGATTTGTGATGCACAAATCTCAAAGTGGCCTTTATATCTTCACTGATCCCAAAGCAAGATGAGTGGTTAGAAAAGTTGGTGCACCACTATTCATTATGAATTTAAGTTCATAGAAGTTTCTCTCTCTCTCTCTCTATATATATATATATATATATATATATATATATATATATATATATATATATATAGAGAGAGAGAGAGAGAGAAAGCTCTATGAACTTAAGTTCATAATGAATAGTGGTGCACCAACTTTTCTAACCACTCATCTTGCTTTGGGATCCGTGAAAGATATAAAGTTCACTTTGAGATTTGTGCATCACAAATCTCAAGACAAGATGAGTGGATAAAAAGTTGGTGCACTTCTATTCATTATGAACTTAAGTTCATAGGAGCCTTTATATATATATATATATATATATATATATATATATATATATATATATATATATATATATATATATATATATATATATATATATATATATATATATATATATATATATATATATATATATATATATATCTCAAAGAGATAATTTGGGTAGTCTGCTACCTATGATTCAACTGAATATTGAATGAATTATTTGTTATACCAACTTACCAAAAGTTGACTATATCTAGGTACAAATGTGAAAACTTTCAAAACCAATAATGAGGTTTGATACCAATTAATAGTTTTGCTCTGCCTCATAAATTTGATCAACTTGCATTTGGGTCCAAGAAGAGAAGGTAAAGTAAGGTAAAATTCAATGAGGAGCAATGAAAAATATACTTTTTGTCGTTTAGGGTGACCGAGGGAGACGCATGACTTTTTAGTTTATTTTTCATTTTCTCTCACGTCACTCTTGTGTCCCCCCAAATTGGAGAATTTTTTTATCTCTTCACTTCCTAATTTATTTTTGTGTTTCTCTCTCCTCGCTCTACTTTTTACCACACATCCCCTTTTTCTCTAAAAACCATCTACCAAAGAGGTTTTCAGTTTTTGTCAATCACTCTACCTTACCTCTCCTTCTAACAAACCAAGCCTAAGTCATGTATCCATACGATGGCATTCTTCAAAAAAACCATCACCCACAGCTCATTTTGTTAGAAAAAGGAGGAAAAAAATTGTGATGAATCTTGTCCTGCTTTATCCTTGAATGATTCAATAAAGAGACTGAATCTTTTGCTTAGAGACAAAGGATTCTGATGAATCTTTTTCAGAGACAAAGAGAGATTGCATCATATGAAGGCCCATTTGGTTCTTAACCAAATTGTACCGTCTTCCGTTTTTTTTGGGGGCCTAGACAAATAAGTTGAGGGGGCGATTCATGAGGGCCTAAAGTTTGCTCCTTAGTTGGGAGTATCCATTATCTCAGTCAAAGTAATACTCTGAAAGTGATCCGCGAGCTTTATAACTCAAAGGAGTAGCTAGCTTAACTATGGTGGATTGTCGAAGGAACCAATCAGTTGGTTAGGAATTTCTCTTCTATTTCTTGTAGTTTTGTTATTGTTAAATGTCAAATGTTGCGTTAGGTCTTTCTTGCTGGAACTCATGCAGTGGCGTAGCCAGAAATTCGAGCTTAAGAGGGCACTTCTATTTCTTATATTAGAAAAATATAAGACTATTGTATCAATAATCACTTTTGAAAATATAAAGAATTTTTTGAAAGAAAGGACATGTCTCAAATTTGAAAACCCTAATTTTTTATTTGGTTTTGGTTTTCTTATCAAGTAATTCATGCCTCTAACAAAATATAAATGACACTTATTATACTATTTACTCAAAATAATGTAGACTATTACTATAATATTTGCTCAAAATAATCTAGACTAAATTTGAATTTATTGAAGAAATTATAAAGAGAATTCAAGATATCATCAAACAAAAGACTATGAATATATGATAGACATATTTTTCTCTATTTTAGAATCTAAAAGTTGAATAAATAGATGAAAATAGAGCTTACAATAATCACTATGTGCTAATCTCCAAATATTCTCTAATGGAAACTCTAATTTTTATTTTTTGCCTCTGTTTTTTCTCCGCTTCAAAACTCTCAATATTTTTTTCCCGCATAACAAAGGCACAAGATAGTCTTGGATCCAGCTACAAATCTTTTGATATATAAATAATAATAATAATAATTCAAATTAGAATAGAGACTTAATATGTAGTCCTCACTTATGTAGTTATGAATACTATATTCTCCAAACTTTGCAAGGAATTTTAAAATTTAGAAATATGTGGTTCCCACAATATGGTTTACATAGGAATTTTAGCTACAACCAAGTTAAAAATTACTACACTGTGATAATTAGGAGGTGGGGCCGGGCCCCCTTGACCTCCCTCCCTCCGCCCCTGAACTCATGGGTTGGTGTAATCCCTGAGGGGATGGATTCTTGTTTTGCCCATTGGTTCCTTTAATGAGGGCAGTTTGCCATGATAATAAAAAAACAGTAATTAAAATTCTACCCTATGCCGTCACATGCGATACGGCTCTCCCCTAAACCTCCCTGAACTTGAAGCTACACTAATTGGGGCCTGCATTGTTTTCCACTCTTTTGGGCTGTATTCTTTTCCACTCTTCCCATTATATACCCAACGAAAAATCTCTATAAAGTGCGACTCATCATCTTATTGTTATGTTAAGCACCACTAGTAGAAGCTGGATTCCAAATTCAAGCATTTACAACGAACGCAATAATTTGAAGCAAATTCTTTTAATTTACACTAATGAGATGCCAAAGAGATCAGCGAGATTCTTTTGAATGATACCAAGTTTTAAACACGGACGAGTTGTTTCTATCACTGTAAAGAGGCTTGTACGTAATGTCGGGCAAAAGCTACAATATCCATCCTCCAGAAGCTATGGGCCCATGTAGTGTACGTAATCAAGTTGGGCTCACATTCAACATAAACCATCTGAAACAACAGACTGTTATGCGCATTTGGTAGATTGAACTGTCACTTAGCATGCAACTGAGTCATGACAACAACTCTGGCATGCAACTGCAATTATAACTATTTAGTTTAATTTTTAAAATTTTCAACTTGTAGTTCTAGTTATTTAGTACTATTTATAACTTTTCATATGCAACTTGTTTTTCACTTTAATATTTAAAAAAATTATTAAATTAATTTTATATACTTACAATATTCATTTTCAAAAATAAAAAAATATTTTAGATTTTTAATGAAGTTCTTAGATTTTTTTGACATTGTAAATAATATTTTTGACATTTTAATTTTTTTTAAAATTAATTTGGGTCAGTTGCAATAAGGTTGCAAGTGTGATTTGCACTCAAAATTGTGTAAGTCGGAAGCTGCAACTGGAGGGGCATTTGCAACTATAGTTGCAACTACAACATCCAGTTGCAATGAAACTGTTGGTTATTGTTATGAGATAGACAACCAAATAAGTGGGTAGATAATATCATATCTTAGAGATAAGATATTCATAATGCTAATAATTGTAACACTCTATCTCTAAGCCCTAATATATAAATATATGATTTTCATGATGGGTGAATGAGAGAATAGACTATAAACCTTCATATAGTCGTCATCTCCTTCTTCGTGAACTTGTGTTTTATGCGGTAATTGTGGGTGATATGCTGATTTCGCCGACATATCTAGATGGTTGCCTCCTACCGCTGATTAAGAAAGGCGTAGCGATCCCTTGTGGTTAGTCGCGGTCGTGTCGCCGCCAATCTCCACCCTAGGGTTTCAAACCCTAGGGGTAAAAGGTAAATAAAGATTTTTTCTTTTTAAATTTAAAAACTTCTAGATAATGATTTCTAAATAAAATATTTAAAAATAATAAAAATATTTAAAATTTCTAGAAAATATTTTTATTATTTTTCTTAAAAATTTATAAGTTTTGATGTAGGGCCCACTAGATTTCATAATAATTTTTTAGATTTTTATAAAAATAATTTTGGATTTTGGAAGTCTAGAAAAATTATTTTAAACACCAGAAAATTTATTTATAAAAATCCTAAATAAGTCTTGGAGACTTGTGATGTGTAGCTGTTCTAGTGGGAGGGCTTAGGGCGTCATACCAATTTTACGAGAAACGAAATACCCTAATAAAACTGACAAGATTAAATAGGGTAGTTAAATAAAAAATTATGAAATTTCTTATTTATGTTTGTCATGCCGCATGTTCAGACGCATACTGATACACAAATAAATAATTTCAAATGGAAGACTTCGGGTAGATATGATACTATGATTTAAGTACCCAATCTAATCTCTAAGAAATTTAATATTCTATTTTTAAAATTTTTATAAAGATTTTAAAATTATATTCATAAAGATTGTGGTTGAGGCCTTAAGCCTTCTTCTCTTTCTTTGGAATGTAATTTTATTTTCAGAATAAAATGCTCGAAGGGATGGAATGTTCTTAATCTTAATGTATCCGTAATTTGAGTGTCTTAGTCCTTCTCTTAAAGAGGTACCAACATAATTTTCTGATTTCAATATGGGACTGATTAATTGTAAATACTTCTGTCGGAAGATCTAATTTCTCCTAAGAGCAGGAGATTTTAATAAGTACTGAGGCGGTAATGTCCGAGTAGGAACATGGTTCAACTCGGAGTCAATGATTTATGACCGGTCAGTACAAGATCTGAAAAATGAAAAGATCTTTCAACCGGTTCACTAGGTGGACTACAATGAGGAGCGATCTTATCGGAGAGTTTGAGGATTATTCGAGCGCAAAGGGATTCGGAGATGCTCTTAATGCGAATTCAAATATGTCTCTCCGATGAGGATCCAAGCTCTTATTATTAAGTTGGATTCAAACGATATGTATGCTGGGCAGAACATCAAATTCACCTTTGGATAATAACCTTTGTGATTAGGAATCATGAGATAGCTGGAATTGCGCCTGCTAGGAGTGGCAGATCCGGACGGTTATTAGGGCTTTACATGACACTTGGAAAGACATGTATTACTTTTATTGCACATTGCAGATGCGACAACATCATAGAATGTACAAATGAAAATGAAATTGAAGTCTAAACACCAAGGTGTGTTCAAGGCTAACATATTACTTCGGCTTTGGTAGCGGAATACCCGATGAGCAAGGATAGGAGCCTAGCTGCAGCGGATATGCCGAGAGATTTTCGGAATGGATTCTGAAATAGAAGAAGTCAATTAAAAGGTGAAAAGGCTAACAAATAAGAGCGAGGTTGATTATTTTAACTGCAGACAAGTCAATCATTTCGCGCATTAGAGGGCGCATAACCGAGAAAATTCGGGACTCATTGACTACATCTGTAGGGCAGGGACTAGTTTGTAGAGAAAAAAAAAGACTAGTTCGTAGAGTTTAAAAAGATTCTAAATAGGAGTAGAAAGATCTAGTGAGAGAATATGTAATGGTGTTGGGCACCGATGCACAAAGATTTTCGTAAAGTTCAGGGAACAAACAGATCTTGTGATACTCCCACTATAAATGTAGAATCATCTTAGTACTTAGGCATGTGAGATTCATGTTAGTTTCCCATTTGTGGGTGACTTATATAAATTTACTTCTTGGATTCTCTATTTCGCATAGGACATCAAGCTAATCACTTAGTTGATTTTAGAATATGATTGATTATAAGATAATAGTGTTTATTTTCTACTTTGTCTTGTACTGTGAATTAAGATTAAATCTAATTTATGATATTATAGACTAGCTCACCTTACAGGATACATGTAGGCTCGCCAGGGGTGACCTTCTAGGTACATGTACCAATATGTATCTATCTACCTATGAGTATAGTACTTTTAGTAAAATCACTAGGAAATCTTTTGGCAAGGCCAAGAACAAATCCGTTGTAATTAGTACACTTTTATACAAGCAGACTGATATTTATAAAGGTACAACGTGGAGCAACTTATTTCCTCACATTAATAGGCTATTACCCTATCTACAGTAATATGTATTTGATTTTGCACCTAGTTGAAGAGCTTGGATTTGTTTCAAGCACTAAATCAGCAAGGTGGATAATCAATTAAGCAAAAACATTTGAGCTTTGCGCACTAATTGCAAGATAGAGTAACTATCTGACAAGTTCAGGGAACTGTGTTAAGAAAAGATAAAAGTCAAATAATTGACGGT
This sequence comes from Asparagus setaceus, assembly GCA_012295165.1. Lineage (NCBI taxonomy): Eukaryota > Viridiplantae > Streptophyta > Magnoliopsida > Asparagales > Asparagaceae > Asparagus > Asparagus setaceus. The sequence goes on along the minus strand of CM022704.1, from coordinate 18,428,137 downwards.
AACCTATATTCTACGATAAAATGGTGTTGTGGAAGTGAGGAATACGACTCTGCTAGATGTAGTTCAAAGTATCTACTAATTTGGTTTTAGGAAGATGCGCTATTAATAGTGACATATGTTTTAAACTATGTACCTTCTAGATCAGTACAGTCTATGCTCTATGAGTCATTGACAGCCAAGTGTCGGTGATTGGATCACCTATGTCCGTATGGGTGTGTTGCTCACACACATACTGCTTCTCATTGGTATGAGAAGCTGGACCCCAAAGGAAGAAGTGTATGTCTATATACTAATTTCGGGAATGTGTTTACATGTGAGCACTACGATGGGACTGTGACTGAGGGAGTTGCGGGATATTGAGTTCCTTAGGAGGATTTCCAACACAAAGAAGGAATAGATCAGGATGTAGGTTCATACAAGATCGATGAGACTGTCACAGAGCTAGCGATAAAAGAGGATGGTTCCTCTACTAGCTGGGCAGTGGGAGCGAGCTACCTTTAGATGACTTGGAGCTATCTAAGGAATCCCAACTACCTCATTGATCGTTCCATGGACTAGTACCCGAATGATAGTTTGATATTGAGGTAAAACATTCATGGCAACATCATACATTATTGTGGAGCCCAAACCATATGAGGACGCTATTTCTAGATCTGCAACGAAAGAGTGACAAGCAACAATGGAAGGGTAGCTTGAGGAAGAATCAAGTCAGAGACTTGGTGGATCTTCCAACTAAATGTCAAACCATTGAGAACAAACAGTTTTTTTAAGGTCAAGTAGAATGGGACAATCACGTGGTGCAAGGCACGCTTGATGGCACCCGAACTTGAAGGGGGCATGATGAGGAGATGTTCTCTCCGAGAGAGAATCGACTTTCGCAGAAAATTGACTCTAATAGCATATTAATTTTAAACTAGCCCAATAGACTTAAAAACAACTTTGCTCTAGGAGAAATAGAATCAGAGATCTATGTGGATTGATGTACATGTTTCAAAATAAAGGAACTTGAGCACATGGTGACCAAATTAAAGAGCTCTACCTATGGCTTGAAACAATATTCCAGTATGTAGTATTTATTCAGTTATATTAGACCATACTGGGCTATGGTTTCATAATGATCGATGAAGACAATTGCATCTACCTACACAAAGCTGGTAAGAGTTTGAGATCTTGTCATCATATATTGATGACATATTGCCAGTGTTTTAACTTTTAAATATCAACCGATAAACCGATATTATCCGCGATTTATCGATTTTGGGGGCCTTCCGCTATGATAAGTTTGATTTTAAATCAGTTATCGTTTTTGGATGTTTATCGGCGATAATGCGGCGATAAAGTGAGTTATCGACCGATATTGTCAACTCAAAATATCAAAATTATCGGCCTTTGGTTTGGGTTTGCTCTTTGGATGTTTAAGAACTATAAACTATTTGTTGTTTTGGAACTTGGTTGTTTGGTGATTAGCTTATGTTTGTTTATGAATATTGACATGGCTCAAAACTATTAAATCTCAACTAAGTAAGTTAATTTATAATCTCGTGATTACACAATAATTATGTTGATGATTCTTCATTCTTTTGCTAACTTGTTATTTGCTTGTATGTTATTCCATTTTTACTAACTATGCACTCGAATGGTTTCATCGTGCAATCAAGTAGCAAGTTTCTACCATTGGTTAGTGATCCTAAACATGATTATTTTTTGGCATGTTTATATTTCATTAAGTATGGTTAGACTACATTTTAGGATATTATAATATGTGTATACACTATCCGGTAATATCACTCCGATAAATACTACTTATCCCCGATATATCCCCGATATCCGCTAGCCGATATGAATTTTGACCATCCGATAAATCCCCGATAATCGATATTTAAAACCTTGCATATTGCTGACTGGGTGCAGCATGGAGACCGCTAGGACTCCAATTGATAAGAGTCAGACTCTAAGTATAGAGCAATGTCCCAACATTAAAGCAGAGAAGAAGTGAATGTTGATTATCTCTTATAGAAATGTAGTTGGTAGTCATGTATGCGCATAGGACTCGACACATCCTTTGCAATAGTATTGATGAGAAGGCATCAGCCCAATCCTGGTATGACTCACTAGGATCAGTCAAGAGAATCCTCAGATATTTGATTTAGACTGTATTTATGCATTGTGCTATGGCAGAATTGACACGCGCCAATGGATTTATTCAGATGTCGACTGGATCGACGATCAGGATGGCGACCGTTGACTTCTGATTATATTTTCTTACTGAATGGCAGGGCCATTTGCTGGAGTAGTAAGAAACAATAGTGTATAGCCTATTTTTATCGGGGGCGAAAAATGTGACGATATACACGATAGCATTGAATGCAGTCTCGTTGAGCAGATTCTTGGAGAATCTTGTTGTAGCTCGACATGCAGAGAATGATATGACTCTCCATTGTGGTAGCATGTCAACTGTTGGTTATTCGATAGATCCAAAATTAGTTTGAAAATTGAATAAAATCCAAATCAGGTACCATTTCATTGAGAACTAAGAGAAGGAAGAGGTTGTGTTGTGTGTATATCTACGAGTCAGATGATCGGGGATCTACTGATAAAGAGATTAGCTGAGGAGAGGCCAGGACAACACACTTAAGCCTCAAACGCTACGTCTTTAATGACGATATGTTATTTTAGTTGAGCCCCCGACACTTGGAATTTTACGGATAATGGCCTTATATAAGACTTGGAATTTTACAGATAATGGCCTTATAAGACATTATTTTTATTTTGATTCTTTTTTCATATATGCATATATCTGGGATTGGTAATGTCTTATTATTGCTTGATTATCACGACATGGAGTATATTTGTATATGATGTGTACATGGTACACAAATGGTATTGGGCGCACTATTAAAAAGTTACATCAACAGATAGGAGCTCTTATCTCACAAGAGATTCCATTCGGAGCTATGGCAGTTGTCGAAGCTGAGACCGAGTGCCGGACATTATTTAGCTTGGAGCAATGACACCAATGTTGTATTATTGGGTACGACGACAACGGGTGCACTATATAGGTTGCCCTAACTAGGTCAGGATGATGTTGCTTTATACTTATACGTTGAAACGACTAAATTGAAAACCCACACCCACTTTACCTATTTACTATAAGCCAGACTAGGATCTGACTTGGCGCATGAGGTGCGGACTTGTCAGGAGATCCCAGGCATATCGCGGGGCGGTACGGCCGAACAAGTTCATCATGAGGTGATGGAACTTAGGTCTATATGGTATTCATTTAATGATGTATGCTTTTAGGAGAGAGAAGTAGTACCGTAGCATGTTGCCATACGACGTGTGCTTGGACCGAATATAAGGAGGTCGAGGCATGGCTCCCTGCTCCCTTACTATGTGAGCCCTTATCGACGACTACCAGTAATAGAGGACAGTCACTGTACCCTTAGAGACACTGGCTGTCTAGAAAGGCTGTTATGAGCGTCCGCTAATTTAGCTGCTGTTTCTTGTTGCGATGAGATAATACCGCACATACGGGGCAGTGTCAGGAAAGCGGGTAATCAACACGCTCAATTCTTCAGGGCCAGAGGAAGATCAATTAACATGTCTTCTGATTGCATCGCTTAACCAACTCTTATTTGTGTCGAGGACATGATTTAAGAGTGAGATGAATAAAGGGTAGACCGTGGTGTTTACGTAGCTTCTTCGAGGGATCAAGATACTTGAGAAGGCATGGTTGATCAGATCTGGAATACGAGATACCACATACTTACACTATTTACTATGTGTCTTTTTAGGGAGATCATTGCGTTGGTCCTAACAGATCTGGCTGCAAAGCTACTCGCTTGTAGTTTCTCAACGGTCCACGTCACATTAACGATGCATGGACATGAATTTGAAAAGGAAGAAGATTCTTAGAGAGACTTTGACTCCAAGAGTCAACGATTCAGAGAGTCGGCTCAGGGAGTAACAGATGACACCCACTCATTTGTATGAGTTGGAGTATGTTGGTTATTGTTATAAGATACACCCACAAATAAATGGGTGGATAATATTTTATCTTAGAGATAAGATATTCATAATCCTAATAAGTGTATGATTATATCTCTAAGCCCCAATATATAAATATAGGGGTTTCATGATGGGTGAATGAGAGAATAAACCATAAACTTTCATATAGTCGTCATCTCCTTCTTCGCGAATTTGTGCTTTATGCAGTAATGGCCGGATGATATGCAAGGGTTTCTCGCCGGTTACATGGTATGATTGCTCTCCAACCGTTGATCAAGAAAGACGTGATGATCCTACAAAAAAGATTTGAATCTGTAACCCTAAACTTGTTGTTTAGGTTCCTAGATGCATGCTATAGTTTATGTTGTTTCTATTATGCATTGTTTATGTAGTAAATCAACCATATTGCATCATGTAGTTATCCAGATACTACAGAAACAAACACTTACAACTAGAAAAAAATAATCCAATTGCATGCAATTGGAGTTGCAAACTCTACAGTTGCAACCAACCAAACACACCCTAAGTATAACGGTCACTGTAGACGTTAGAGAGTCAATGGTATAGCTTTATGATTACAGCGAACCAAGGTTTGAAGTATTACTATTAGAGACTCAATAATCATATCCTAGTTCTAGTAGATGATAAGTGTGTTGTTCTATGCAGCTGAAGCTAATAACATAGAAAGAAATCAACATTTATAAGATTTGGCATCAAACCAACATATACAATGTATAAATATTTCTTTAACCTAAACTGCCAAACCTCTTGATATTGATTGATATCAAATAAAATTTCGACATTAACACAAAGGGAATCACCAGCAAACATATGTATTTTAAACCTTGTAATAAACAAGTTAAAACATCCGTACAATTAGAAGGAAATCGAAAGTCAGGAGCTTAATCTCTAGGACATAAGAATAGCAATTCTTTCAATGTAAATTATAATGATCAACCAATAAAGAGGCTTGCTCAATCAAAAAGCCAGATAAAAAGTTCTACAGAATTATCATGAAACTTGAAGCCAGCAAAAAGATCCTATAAAAGGCTGCAAGAAAGTCATATGCTCTATCTATAGCACAGGATTGTTGTCACAAACAACATAGAGCATACAAAAAGAACTATTTGACTTCTGAATTTGCATACCAATAATAACTAGAAGAAACTATAAATATATAACCTGAGCTAGAGAACTTTTTACATGAGGTGTTTTTAACCTTTACCTAAAGCTTTTCTAAATCACAGTTTTGTTAACGGCGGCACTTTTTACAGTAATGATCCACACTCATTGGTGTTGCACATCCATAACAGAACTGATGACCACACCTAAAAACATCAAAACATAAATAGTTAGTTTAAAGGGTTAATTGCAGATAGACCCATTGTACTATAGCCCAATTGTGATAGACCCCTTGTAGTTCTATTGGATAGCCCCTGAGTGAACTTTTTTGGCTCTTTTTAGAGTTAAAAGTAATTCACCCAGGGCTCTATCCGCACTTGGTCAATAGTACACCGGGTCTATCCACACCAACAGAGCTAAGGGAATTTATCTGCAAGTGGGCAATAGTGCAGGGAGTCTATCTGCAAGTAACCCTAGTTTAAATGCTAATGAATTTTCAAGAATTACGACAAAGACGAAAGTTCGGTGAAAGAACAAAAATTAGTGATGAGAAAAACAATTGTTTTACCAGTCTTTTAGCTTATTAGACATTTGTATTTCATTACACAGGGAGGACATGCCAATATATTTTCACACCACTGATAAAAAAGCATATGCATCCAGTTATATGTCTATTTCACAGAGTCCTATATATTTTCGCATCAACTGATCAAATGTCATCTCTCCTACCCTTGTGCATGCCTAAAGTTCAAAATGTGGACCCGCATAAGGTTTATAGACATAGTTTAAGGACTAATGCGAGGGTCTTCAAAGATTGCCTTGATAACTGTAAAAATGTCAATCAAATTTCACTATGTTGCAACTATCTATAAGCCATAAGCACTTGCAATTATAGCCAAAGTGGTAACCGATAATTAAAATTTTTACGGTATTCTTATGTGCCTGTATCTATTTATCTAACCCCATCTACACACTAATGAATGCATGTTCATGTGCAGGTATGTGTATGCTTCCATATATATGTGTGAAAAGGCAGGGTGGAACCATAAATTTTTTCTTGGAGCCTAAGATATATAAGTGCCCTCTTATTTATTTCATAAAATTAGACGCTAAATTCAAACCATATCTGTAGGGTTTCTCATTCAAAGATATGTAGGGTTTCTCATTCAAAGATATTCATGATATAATCCAAATATACAAACTCACACGAACATATAAAATAATAAAAAAGTGAAGTAGATAAAGTACCTCTTAAGAAAGATGTGACCGCAGACACATCATAGAATCAAATTCAACTGGTTTTTTAAAATTAGTCCCCATAATTAAGCTACTGATTGATTTTGGAGGAAGATTCCATTGAACTTAATTTTTTTTATGGGTTTTCAGTAGGGGTGGTAAACAACCCAATCGTATCGAATATGATGATATTCGAATTTGAATTCGGGACAAATACTACAATGATGTCCATATCCGATTTAGTATATATACTATCTATTCGGTTAATATTCGCGAATATCCGGTATTCCATTTGGTTGGAGCTTATGCTTCTTCAAACACTGGTCTTTGGTTCGAGCTCTCGGTCCGAACAATTTTTCCTTCCCAAATTTGCTTGGTTACTTTTTCATATTACACCTCTAATTTGAATATATTTGTAAATCTACCCTCCAAAGCATGATAATTGTTAATTTTCCCTCTAATTTGCTTCTTTCATTCAAGTTTACACATCAATTAAAACTAACTAAAACTTTTAGCAAATGTCTAATCTACCATTTACAATAAATATAAAACATAAAAAATATTTAATAATCAAGTGAATCGAATATACGTTTGGTTAAATTATATTCATTTATTGCTTAATACTAAAAATAATTAGTTTATTGTTAAATGAACTATCGAATCGAATATGATCGAATAGCTAGATGTATAATAATCAAACTGTTTGTTAATTACTTTCACTTCCACCCTAGTTTTCAGTTATGCTCCACTGAGTTACTCCAAACCCAAAACTGTTTTTTTCTAAACTCGTTTAAACCCCATATGTGAGTTTCCAAACCCCTTTTTAAGTCCATTTCTGTAAATCCCTTTCTTTGAACTTTAAGGTATAACCCCTTATTAAGTCCATTTCTGTAAATCCCTTTCTTTGAACTTTAAGGTATATCTCGGAGAGAGAAACAACTAATTGAGGATAGAAATGTAATTCATCATGTGTGCTTAGAAACTAATCCAACCTAAACAAGCAATGTAGATTGAATAATTAACAGAGGACTAATAAAAAAACTAGTAAGATTGGAGGGACTTGCATAAACAAGCACAAAAAACATGTTGCACATGCTCAAAAAGATGTGCGCTAAGATTCAGTTACAATTTCCTCATGGATCACATGGCTTCAGTTCCGTTAGTTCGATTACTGCGACCGTTTTGTACATGTAGAAGAAGTCTTCATATTGCATGACTTCTCATCCATTGACACTTCAAGGCATGGAGACTGGTCCCACTAAGGATCAGGCTCAAGTTCAATCAAGTTAGAGCGAGACAAGTTGGACTATTAAAATTAAAAACTCACTATCCTTACATACTTGATCGACATCATATAATGGTCTAAAAACAAAGCGACTAATGATTTTTAGAATTTTTTTTCCTATACATTAAGTGGCTAAAAATGGCCAAACTAAGAAAGGCATAGGATTTTAGATCTAAGGACTAGTATTAAACCAACGAAAATTGGTGTACAGGGGATTTGAAGTCTTTACATCATAAGCAACGATATATTTTCAATCTATATGCCATGAAGTATGAATCCAAACAACTTACTTACTTTTCTGTGCAACTTGTGCTAACTGATGCACGTAAGCATAAAACATCAATCCATTTTGATCTAGATTTTAAGGACTTTGAATGGGTTTGAAGAAATGAAAGGGTGGATTTGCGATTTGGAAGGCTCTTCATTAGTTTCAAGTGTGAATGATTAGCCTCCAGTACCCCACCATAACCACAACAAAAAGAAAAACAAGTCTTTTCAGTACAATTACATATGATGACATAATCTTCCAAGCATAAAAACAAATTGCATAATATCAATAATGTAAAATTCACCCACTAAAAGAAAGTATCAGCATGTCACAAGAAAGTGTGAAAAACTAAATTATTTAACATGTATTTCAAAGGAAAAGCATTGTTAAGTCCAATATAGCATGCAGTTCAATAGAATAAAGTTTGCTATAATGGCACTCATGTTCAAGTATTGCGGTTTCGATTCCTGAAAATTTATCATAATTAAATATCTCTTTTCAAGACATAATCCAAGCAATAAGAGAAAAGAATATACAACCTACATAAATATAGAATTAGTACTTGTTCAACACAAATGCAATTACAGCAGATAGCATCTTAGATGAGCAATTTATCTCTCATAAGAATAATTACTAGAAATAAATCAGTTAAAGATAGAGATTACCTGCACTTTATGAACATACAGCCATCAACCTTCTCCACATAGAACTTGCACTTGGGGCACCTCTGCCAATTTGACTTCTTTGCCATATTTCTCAACATCAAATCCTCTTTCCCTCTCTCATCATCTCCCAACTTTGAAAAATCCTCGCAGTTAACCCCTGTGTGCCATGGAACCTTGCATTGAGCACAGAACAATCTGAAACAATGAGGACACTCTGACTGCTTTATAACTTCTCCTTCCCTTTCATCAATCAACAAAGCAGAACAGTCTTTAAAGGGGCAATAAAACTTCATTGCTCCAATCACAGCCTCACATAGAGCATTTCCCCATCGATTAAAAACCTCCGGCTTGAGAATAGACCTACACATTTCTGGTTCTAAATACCCATCACTGCAACTTGGATCAGGGCACATAATAGAAGTCACATTCTCTTCAACCTTAGCCTCAATATATTGGCTAACACAAGCAGAACAATAGAGATGTGAGCAATTCTTTAAGGAGAAACACTCATATTTGAACTTGGGCTCCATACAAATGCTACAATAAGCATCAGGGTCAGCAGGAGGAGGAGTTGAAGATTCACCGATCTCAATAGACCTGCGTTTCGTTTCTCTTTTAGGCTTTTTGCCTTTTCGATCAATCGGCTCTACTTCAATGCAATCCAAATCCAATAAAAAGTAATCATCAACTGAAATTGGATTCTTAGAATCCCCAATGATCTCCACCTCATCTTCTACTTCTAAGCATATGGGTTCAATCTTACTGCCTTGATCACCATTACGGAAAGGAGCTACTATAATGGGACTGTTTCGGGTACCTTCTTCAATTTTAACAGCCCTCATATCCTCTTCGATTATCAATGGTGGGTAATTGAGATTGAGGTGCATTGTGGCCATTGTGCTAGTTTCTTCTCTTGTGCTCTTATGGGCCTCTTAAGTTCATTCACCTGAGAGAAGAGATGTGAGAAGAGAGAGGAGGCCGGAGAACATTTCCAAAACAAGAAGAAGTGGGAAGGTTTGTATAAATCAAGAAGACATTAATTTTTCTTTTAGAGATTTTGGAAAATTTGCACGCATAAAAGAGAGATCTTTAAGCTTCTCTATGCAGAAGAGAGAAATATACGATATTTACAAACAAATCCGTTTTTATTTCGATTTTTTAGGAAAATGTTTTATTTCCATTTTGCAACTACGGAGCCTAAATTGGAGATCTTACAAGGATTTTGTACTAATTCTGCAGAAAATAAAAAAAAAAGTTCCAACTTTGCAAACAAAAAATTAGCAAATTTTGCATCAAAATTAAGAGCAACAAATCATGCGCGGTTTGATCACCGGTGGTTAGCAGAAACGCATGAAGAACCACTTGATTCATTAAAAAAAATACTCGAGCTATTTTTGCGGGAATTTTGCATGGAAGAAACCCTACAGCAGAAAAGATCTCACCTTGGAGCGGTAGTTTTCTTTACGATGCTCGAGCAAGAATCAAATCAGCGAAAAACCTAAAAAAGGTACTAATTTTAGTATAAGATTGAATTACAGAGAGAAAAATATGGAGGTATTAGTGGAAAAAGTCGAAGAATTTGGGATTACCTTTTTACTCCCATATGAGAGAGAGAATTAGGGTTTAGAAATTGGGGATATTAGGAGGGAGGTGAAGGGCCGTGTTATCCGGGATTTGAATCTTTGATGAGACCATGATCATCAACAGCATTTATAAGAAATTGTCATTCTTCTTTCTTTTTGGGGACTAAATAGCACTTAAATGCCTTATAGCTTTACTCACTTTGCATTTATGTACCCTCAAATTTTTTCTTAGCATTTATATACCTATATTGCTTAAACTTGGCATGTTACTGTCCTGTATTATGCAAATATAAAAATTTCCATCTAAATGTTCTCATATAACACTATATGCTAATTCTATAACTTTTCACCTTTTTCGTTTGTTGAAATTACTTTTAAACCTATGTAAATTCTATTTTTAAAATATTACTGGGATACATTAAATTGGAATTTGGGTAGGGTTAATCGAAAACTTAATAAATATTAATGATTAAAAATCTTTACAATTAGTGTTCGGATGTTATATGAGAACATTCTGATGAAAATTTTAACGTTTACATAATAGAGGGTAATAACTTGACAGTTGTTATGGCAAGGATTACACCAAGTATATTTTCTCCTCTGGGAGTCGACACGTGTCCTACATTAGCACTAATCGTCAGCTCAGCTCACTCCCACCAGACAACTCGAACACCACGAGCACTTATCCCATTCCAGGAGGAATCCGAGTTGAAATTAGCTCTCACCCGACCTCAATTTGGATCGACTCCCCTCGTTAGCTCAAGGCCGAGTCGACAACTTGCGAGGCCGACAATAAAGACAGTACTTGTCTTCCCTTTCGCAAAGCTTACTCGAGAGGCGGTTCATCCTCGAGACCCGTGCCGATAGTTATCCATTGTCATCATCATAAGTGCCACGAATCCTCATGTCTCATCACTTGCCATACCTCCTCAATCACTATCACATCCAATCACGGATGACTCATCGAGTGCCCAGTCGACACTTGTCAACTCTAACTCTACCGATCCAAATTGTCACCGACTCTACCACGCTACGCTTCTACCCTCCTCAGCCGGGTATATATATGGGATCATCGCCTACCAGAGGAGGGGCTGCTGCTAGCGGATGCTCCCCTAGGGGCCTGAGGTATGCAATTTCTCACATTTAGACTGAGAACTCACTCGGTTTATTGGTATCTTCTCCACTCAAGCTCAAACACCGACTTGACCGTCGGAGGAATCACCGAGAACCCAACTCCGGTCCTCTAATGTTCTTATGTTGCCTTTCTTATCCTAGTGGGGATTGGCCCGAGAGAGATGAGGGACTTGTATCCTCAAATAACCCCCAAACCACCGTCGCTAAAACTCAGGATTACCCGCTAATCTCGCTGTTGAGATATTTGACATCAACAATAGTTTAAAAACATATGGTGTACAAATGTTATAAAAAACAAATGAAAATATATAAGTACGAAGTGAATGAAACTTTAAAGGTATTTAAGTGCTGTTTAGCCCTTTGTGTAAATAGAGTATTTTCAATACTACTTCTACATAAAAATATCATAAACATTTTTACTTTTATAGAACTACTTTCTTGCCCTGGGCCGGGTTAGTTTAGACATTTTATTAGTGCAATCAATGTTGAGAAGATCATTTAACTCTGTGATGCATATAGTTTTGAAAGATATAATTATTGCAGCAAAAATAGATAGAGATGAAAAGATTATTATTACAACAAAAGTTATATGTATAAATAATTAAAGCGACCTTTTCAATGAGAAAGCTATATGTTGATTTTATGAAACATAAAATTTTGAAAAATACTCGAGCTATTTTTGCGGGAATTTTGCATGGAAGAAACCCTACAGCAGAAAAGATCTCACCTTGGAGCGGTAGTTTTCTTTACGATGCTCGAGCAAGAATCAAATCAGCGAAAAACCTAAAAAAGGTACTAATTTTAGTATAAGATTGAATTACAGAGAGAAAAATATGGAGGTATTAGTGGAAAAAGTCGAAGAATTTGGGATTACCTTTTTACTCCCATATGAGAGAGAGAATTAGGGTTTAGAAATTGGGGATATTAGGAGGGAGGTGAAGGGCCGTGTTATCCGGGATTTGAATCTTTGATGAGACCATGATCATCAACAGCATTTATAAGAAATTGTCATTCTTCTTTCTTTTTGGGGACTAAATAGCACTTAAATGCCTTATAGCTTTACTCACTTTGCATTTATGTACCCTCAAAATTTTTCTTAGCATTTATATACCTATATTGCTTAAACTTGGCATGTTACTGTCCTGTATTATGCAAATATAAAAATTTCCATCTAAATGTTCTCATATAACACTATATGCTAATTCTATAACTTTTCACCTTTTTCGTTTGTTGAAATTACTTTTAAACCTATGTAAATTCTATTTTTAAAATATAACTGGGATACATTAAATTGGAATTTGGGTAGGGTTAATCGAAAACTTAATAAATATTAATGATTAAAAATCTTTACAATTAGTGTTCGGATGTTATATGAGAACATTCGATGAAAATTTTAACGCTACATAATAGAGGGTAATAACTTGACAGCTTGTTATGGCAAGGATTACACCAAGTATATTTTCTCCTCCGGGAGTCACGTGTCCTACATTAGCACTAATCGTCACCGGCTCACTCTACCAAGACAACTCGAACACCACGAGCACTTATCCCATTCCAGGAGGAATCCGAGTTGAAATTAGCTCTCACCCGACCTCAATTTGGATCGACTCCCCTCGTTAGCACAAGGCCGAGTCGACAACTTGCGAGGCCGACAATAAAGACAGTACTTGTCTTCCCTTTCGCAAAGCTTACTCGAGAGGCGGTTCATCCTCGAGACCCGTGCCGATAGTTATCCATTGTCATCATCATAAGTGCCACGAATCCTCATGTCTCATCACTTGCCATACCTCCTCAATCACTATCACATCCAATCACGGATGACTCATCGAGTGCCCAGTCGACACTTGTCAACTCTAACTCTACCGATCCAGCTGTCAGCCTGGACTCGGCCACAGTTACGCTTCTACCCTCCTCAACCGGGTATATATATGGGATCATCGCCTACCAGAGGAGGGGTTGCTGCTGGCGGATGCTCCCCTAGGGGCCCGAGGTATGCAATTTCTCACATTTAGACTGAGAACTCACTCGGTTTATTGGTATCTTCTCCACTCAAGCTCAAACACTGACTTGACCGTCGGAGGAATCACCGGAGAACCCAACTCCGGTCCTCTAATGTTCTTATGTTGCAGCTTTCTTATCCTAGCAGGGGGATTGGCCGTCTGAGAGAGATGAGGGGACTTGTATCCTCAAATAACCCTCAAACCACCATCGCTAAAACTCAGGATTACCCGCTAATCTCGCTGTTGAGATATTTGACATCAACAATAGTTTAAAAACATATGGTGTACAAATGTTATAAAAAACAAATGAAAATATATAAGTACGAAGTGAATGAAACTTTAAAGGTATTTAAGTGCTGTTTAGCCCTTTGTGTAAATAGAGTATTTTCAATACTACTTCTACATAAAAATATCATAAACATTTTTACTTTTATAGGAACTACTTTCTTGCCCTGGGCCGGGTTAGTTTAGACATTTTATTAGTGCAATCAATGTTGAGAAGATCATTTAACTCTGTGATGCATATAGTTTTGAAAGATATAATTATTGCAGCAAAAATAGATAGAGATGAAAAGATTATTATTACAACAAAAGTTATATGTATAAATAATTAAAGCGACCTTTTCAATGAGAAAGCGATGTGCCTATTTATACCCAGCTGACGAGGGTATTTATGTAACTTCGACCGATGTCTAAGCAGTCAGCTTATTCGGCTGATACTTTACAGGTGTCGGCTATGGGTGGCATGAGTCACCCTTGTGATTAATGCGACGGTGACAGAGGGTCCCAAGTGCTATCGTGATCTGATGAGTCATTAAGACTTTCGGCGGAGGTGTAATGATGACTCCAACCGTGCATTTAATGTGATGGTGACTGGTTGTTAGCGAGGGGTTCAAGAATGACCGCCTTCGCCTCTACCGGCGAAGGGACACCTCGCCTCATCCTCGGGCGAAGGAGGGACACCTAACAATGAGACTCAGCGCTGATTCTGAAGAGCTTAGGGTCTCTTGACCTCCTTTGATGGCTAATCCCCGGATAGGAAGGGAGTCCCGCAAAAGCGCAACACATTAGAGGACCGGAGTTGGATTCTCCGATGATTCCTCCGACGATCAAGTTAGTTATGATCTGAAACGAAGAAAGAAACCGATCAAGTTCTCTAAGTATGCGTAAATTACGCATCTTTGGTCAATAGGCGATGTGCCTATTTATACCCACCGACGAGGGTATTTATGTAACTCGCCAAGTCAAAGCCGGCTTATTCACCGATACTTTACAGTGTCGGCTATGGGTGGCATGAGTCACCCTTGTGATTAATGCGACGGTGATGAGGGTCCCAAGTGCTATCGTGATCCGATGAGTCATTAAGACTTTCACGGGTGTAATGATGACTCCAACCGCATTTAATGTGATGGTGACTGGTTGTTAGCGAGGGTTCAAGAATGACCGCCTTCGCCTCTACCGGCGAAGGGACACCTCTCGTCTCATCTGGCGAAGGAGGGACACCTAACAATGAGACTCGCCGATTCGAAGAGCTTAGGGTCCTTTGATCTCTTTTGATGGCTGATCTCCTGATCGGAGGAGAGTCCTGCGATATGTGCAACACGTTAGATGACCGGAGTTGGGTTCTCCGATGATTCCTCCGACGATCAAGTTAGTTATGATCTGAAACGAAGAAAGAAACTGATCAAGTTCTCTAAGTATGCAGAAATTACGTACCTTTGGTTAATAGGCGATGTGCCTATTTATACCCAGCTGACGAGGGTATTTATGTAACTTCGACCGAGTCTAAGCAGTCAGCTTATTCGGCTGATACTTTACAGGTGTCGGCTATGGGTGGCATGAGTCACCCTTGTGATTAATGCGACGGTGACAGAGGGTCCCAAGTGCTATCGTGATCTGATGAGTCATTAAGACTTTCAGCGGGTGTAATGATGACTCCAACCGTGCATTTAATGTGATGGTGACTGGTTGTTAGCGAGGGGTTCAAGAATGACCGCCTTTCGTCTCGGCCTGGCGAGAAGGGACACCTCTCGTCTCATCCTGGCGAGAAGGGAGGGACACCTAACAATGAGACTCAGCGCTGATTCTGAAGAGCTTAGGGTCTCTTGACCTCCTTTGATGGCTAATCCCCGGATAGGAAGGGAGTCCTGCAAAACTGCAACACATTAGAGGACCGGAGTTGGATTCTCCAGTGATTCATCCGATGATCAAATTAGTCATGATCTGAAGGGGATCAAGGAACTGATATAGTTTTCTCTAAGTGTGCAAAATTGCGTACCATTGGTCGTAAGAGATCTATGTCGATTTATACCCAGCTGACGAGGGTATTTATGTAACTTCGGCCAAGTCAAGCAAATGGCTTATTCACCGATACTTTACAGGTGTCGGCTGTGGGTGGCATGAGTCACCCTTGTGATTAATGCGACGGTGATAGAGGGTCCCAAGTGCTATCGTGATCCGATGAGTCATTAAGACTTTCGACGGGTGTAATGATGACTCCAACCGCATTTAATGTGATGGTGACTGGTTGTTGGCGAGGGGTTCAAGAATGACCGCCTTTCGTCTCGGCCTGGCGAGAAGGGACACCTCTCGTCTCATCCTGGCGAGAAGGGAGGGACACCTAACAATGAGACTCAGCGCTGATTCTGAAGAGCTTAGGGTCTCTTGACCTCCTTTGATGGCTAATCCCGGATAGGAAGGAGTCTGCAAAGCGCAACACATTAGAGGACCGGAGTTGGATTCTCCAGTGATTCATCCGATGATCAAATTAGTCATGATCTGAAGGGGATCAAGGAACTGATATAGTTTTCTCTAAGTGTGCAAAAATTGCGTACCATTGGTCAGTAGACGATATGCTGATTTATACCCAGCTGACGAGGGTATTTATGTAACTTCGGCCAAGTCCAAGCAGTCAGCTTATTCAGCTGATACTTTACAGGTGTCGGCTGTGGGTGGCATGAGTCACCCTTGTGATTAATGCGACGGTGACAGAGGGTCCCAGGTGCTGTCGTGGTCCGATGAGTCATTAAGACTTTCGACGGGGGTGTAATGATGACTCTAACCTTGCATTTAATGTGATGGTGACTGGCTGTCGGCGAGAGATTCGCGAATGACCACCTTTCGTCTTGGCCTGGCGAGAAGGGACGCCTCTCGTCTCGACTTGGCGAGAAGGGACGCCTTTTGTCTCGGCCTGACGAGAAGGGAGGAACGCCTTTCATCTCGATCTGGCGAGAAGGGACGCTTTTCGTCTCGGCCTGGCGAGAAGGGACGCCGTCTCGAGTGGCGAGAAGGGACTCCATCTCGGCCTGGTGAGAAGGGATGCCTCTCATCTCTGCCTGACGAGAAGGGAGGGATGCCTTTCGTCTACCGGCGAAGAGACGCCTCTCGTCTCGGCCTGTCTGGGTCGAGTTTGGGTATAGTCTGTTTGAGACACGTGTCAGCCAGTTGAATGTGATTAACACTTACTTATTTTTATAGCACAACACTCGTGCATCAACAGCAGAATCTATTTTTTTGGCACTAGTATAATGCGTTGAGAAGATCATTTAACTAAGTGATGTATATAGTTTTGAAAGATATAATTATTGCAGCAAAAATAGATAGAGATGAAAAGATAATTATTACGATAAAAGTTATATGTATAAATAATTAAAGTGACCTTTTTCACTGAGAAAACTATACGTTTATTTTATGAAATATAAAATTTAAAAAATACAAAATCAAATTTTATTTTGGCACTAGTATAATGCACGTGCATTGCACATGGATGTTTTATTTAATATTATATTATTTACTGAATTAAGTATAAATATTTTATAAGTTATTTTATTACACTATTATTTTAAAAAATTAAGCTATACTATTATTAACATTCATTTAAGAGTTACTTAAACTATCTTATTATTATGTTATTAAACAATTTATTTAAGAGTATAATTATTAAATAATAAGGTAATCATTAGTTTAAGTAACACTATTGAAATAACTAATTTCTTTATATTATTAAATATTTACGCTATGTAAATATATTTTTATAACATTTATTAAATAATGGCAATAATCTTTAATATTATATGACTTCATTTATACTACCGTTAATAATTATAATTATGTACAATAATGTATTATTACTATTTTATTGTAATTAATAATTATTTTTAATATATTTTATAAATTTTAATTTTTATTATAATTTATTAGTATATTCTAGTGAGTAACCAAATATTTTTGAAAAGTGTAGAGGTGCATAGTTAATTAGAGGTTATGGATTATTAGTTTTATAAATAATGGTATGATTATGAATTATCAAAATTGAGAGGGTAAGAAAGAAAATTAAAAGTTTTGATATGGATATTCATTTTTATAAGTAGTATAGATATAGATATAGATATAGATAGATATATGCTATTACATCCGACGTTAGCAAACATTTATCTACCCTTTGTAAATATAAAACCTACAAATATGTATTCCTAAAGTATTAATTAAAAATTATGTGTGGGTATTAACTATGAAAGGAAAGTTTATTATAACATAAGGCCTTGTTTGGCAAAGAGTTAAGGAAGAGAGATTCAGGAGAAGGATTAACGTAGTTGGCACATTCGATAGTCTGAATGATTGAATTATTAACCTGTTAAATAAGTTTTATTTTAGCCATTGCAATCATTTTTATTGTTTGGGAATCATGAGGATTTTGACTATTTTCTTTATAAATAGAGGGGTTAACTCTTAATCATTCGAAATAGGAGTATTAATAAACCCCTCATTTTGAGGAACTAACTCATTCTAATCCCTCTAGAGGGGTTAGCTTAACCTTTATGCATTTCTTGTGCTTGGCAAATTGTAGAGAGTTAGCTCACTTTAACCATTGTATAGATTTTTTATGTTTGGCGGGTTAAGAAGGGGTTAAATCTCCTTAACCCCTCACTTAACCCATTACCAAACGGCACCTAAATGTTACATCAAGTTTGTGCATGTATAGGTTTGTCAATGTACATACAAGTTTTCAGAATATTTTTATGTGTCCCGCATTTTTCACGATAGCACTCGATCAAATTACTAAAATTTCTATGTGATCTCTCAAATATTATAAGTCGCCTCAAAATAGTTTTCCAAGTTAGCTGCAGTCTCTTACGGGATCATACAGATTAACTTTTATCGTTTAATACGTATTTATGCTCTTCTAACTTAATTTTTGAAAGCCACATCTAAACTCATATCCAAATAGAGAACCATATCCATACACATAGCAAATACCATACAACGAGCAAAGTCAGTAAAATTCTCAAATGATTGGACATTCTGAAATGATAAAATCTTATACCTAATCCCTTGTTAGGCTGAATTTTTCGAAAAATAAAATTATAACTTTTGAATATTTCCGAAAATTAGAATATTTAAACCTAAGCAAGCAAAGTCAATCTGTGTCCAATTAGTAGAAATAAATTTTACCGAATTTAATTCTCGGAATGTCTTTTTCTCTTAAAAGAAAACCTTTAATCAACTTCCACTAAGTTCTTTTAAAAAGGATAAAAGGCCAAGGAATGTCTCTTTTTCTTTTAGAAAGAAAACCTTTCTGTCCTCAAAATTGTTAATCAACTTCCACTGAGTTCTCTCAGTATTTGCCGGGGTAGAATATAAAAGACTAAAAAGCCATAGTCCTTATACCATACTTCGGTTGCAAGCTAAATCCTCTTCTAAAGTTTAAAATTAGGTGGGCCATGGGCATTTGGAAAGGGGTTCAAGATGTGCAGAGTTGTTGGAATCAGTTTGAGGTCTACACTATATGGCCGTCTTGGTCACACACCAACAAAAAGAAAAGCTGTAACTTGGTTCCCATGTCAAACTTTCTGATTAGCAAATATAAAAAAATCTCAATGTTGGACCTAAACCCACTTATAGTTAAGTGTTGGCTCGACAAACTGATCATGGAGCAAGTTAATGAAAGCAAGTTCTTCAAGAAGTTGTAGAAAGAAATGAACATAACAATTAAATGTTATTTCAATCAATTTACTTGTCCATAACAATTTAATCAATTTCAATTATACCATTTAAAAGATGGTCGTTTTTATTCCTAGTAAGAACTAATGTATTTTGTTTTTGTGCGCTAACCTCCTCTTCTAGCAAGAATAGTCGTCATTCATTGTTGGAGTTATTTCATCTGAACAACTTGATATAAAAATATCAACGTTGTCAAACAAAACCAAGTTGACCCCGTCGTTGATATTTAAATGTTAAGAGTTTTTCTAACGAATGCTCATGGGAACTCATTAGAGGATGAGAGAGATAGAGAGAGGAGATATAAGGAGAGAAATAAATTTGGGATCCTCTTCACTATAATTTTTTTTCTCTTTGAGTGCAAATTGGAAATGAGTGCTATACACGGGGGTATGGAAAATGTTAGATTTAAATTGTATCACAATCACTCACTAGATAATCAATGACTATGATGATGTAGTGGTCCCTTACTAATCTTTTAGTAGCAGAGAGGATTCGAATCCGAGAGAAATTAGTGTAAATGAGGAGGGGCCCATTTGTTATTCATTTCTCTCTATCTCTCTCATTCCAATTGCTCATGGGCACTCGTTAGAAAAATCATAAATGTTATTATACAATCAACAATATGTTCTGTCCTTTAAGACTAGCGGCGATTTTGCTCTCTTATCTCCATAAGCACCTATCGTTGATACTATTTTTGTAGAACATGCACAAAAACATGCAGCAGGCGGTGTTCAAGAGTCGACTACTAGGATTGAGTGACCAATCGCAGCGACGAAGCAAGTTTTCTGTTGGAACCGAGTAGTCGACTAATATGAGTTATAGTCGACTAACGTAAACACGAAAGGTGTGTTTCTCGCGTTGGTCCGAGTAGTCGACTAATCGTATTGTAGTCGACTAATCTGATGCATTAGTCGACTAATATGAGTCCGTAGTCGACTAATCTGGCGATTCAAACGGTCCGATTAGGAATTGGTTTTAAACCCAATTCGTTTAGAGGCTATAAATAACCCCTAACCGATTATTAGGGTAAGTTTCAAGCACGTTTTGGAGCGACCTTTGAGAGAGTTTGGTGCATCTTTGGAGAGGAGATCTTTGGAGAGATTGAGAGGTTTGTTTTAGGGTTTCTTTGTGAGAACTTGTAATCCTAATTTGTATTCTCTCTTTCTATTAGTGAAAATCCCCCTCCTTACCCGTGGGCGTAGGCAACTTGCCGAACCACGTAAATCTCGTGTCTTTACTCTTTTATTGTGTTTTGCCCGGCTTTTCGTTTGTGGTGGTTTCTCGGCGTTCAGCGGTCCGCTACCAACAATTGGTATCGAGCTATTGTTCGATTGGAAGTGGTGAAATTTCTAATTTGAGGGGTGTTCGGTGATTCGAGAGAAGCGGATTCACAAGACAAACAGAGAATGGCGTCAACCAAGAGATCACCAAAGTGGGAAAATTCGAGATTGAAAGGTTCAATGGGAAAACGACTTTTCCTATTGGAGGATGCAGATGAAAACTTTCTAATTTCGCAAAAATTGCACAAGGCTTTGGATGGAAAGGAGAAGAAGAACAAGGATATGTCCGATGAGGATTGGGAGGAGTTGGATCAAGAAGCAGTGGTTATCCTATACCTTGAGAGGGATGTAGCTTTCTTGGTAGATGGAGAGAAAGCTTGTTTGCGTGTGGAAGAAGTTAGAGGGTACCTTCATGACGAAGAGTCTAACTAACCGGATCTACTTAAAATCCAAATTGTATACTTGCAAGATGGAGGAGGGCTCATCAATCCGGGAACACATCAACAAGTTTGATAGGATCATATCAGATTTGAAAGACATAGATGTTAAAGTAGAAGACGAGGATCAGGCGCTTCTACTACTACGTCTCTAGAAGTCTTATGAAAACCTGGTGCAAACACTGATGCTTGTGGGAGAAAAATTGAAGATGGATGAGACTAGAACGGCACTTCTAGCGGACGATCTTCGGAAGATTGCAACTAGTGACATGGCCACTGGTGGTAACAAGGAACAAGCGCAGGATTGCTTTGCAAGAGGAAGGAGCAATGAGCGAGGAAAAGGCAAGGGAGGAAAGTCTAGATCTAAATCAAGACCTCTTGCGGGAAAAGGATGTTTCAAGTGCGGTGAAGCTGGGCATTTCAAAGTCGACTGTCCAAATAAGAGAGTAGGTGGAAAGAAGAACAACAACAAGACCGAGAGGAGAGGGCAAGGAAGAAGCGAGCTACGTTTGAGGAAGGAGCGATAAGGAGTGCTATGTCGTCACGGGTGGCGAGGATATCTCCGGAAGTGGATACTTGATTCGGTTGCTCTTACCATATGTGTCCAAATAGGAAGTGGTTTACTACCTACGAGGCATTGATGGTGGAACTGTATTGATGGGGAATAACCATGCTTGTAAGCAGTGGGGCTAGGTAATATCAAAATCAAGATGCATGATGGAGTGGTTCGAACCTTGACGGATGTGAGGCATGTTCCGACTTGCGGAAGAATCTTATCTCAGTTGGTGCTTTGGACTCCGGTGGTTGCGGATTGTGACGAAAACGGAGTGAAGAAGGTTGTTCGTGGTTCCTTAGTAGTGATGAAGGGTGTTCGCCACGGTAATCTATATACTCTCAGTGCGACGGTGGCAGAGATCTGTGGTTAGGCGAAGGAAGTGGTGGAGACCCATGTGAGCACACACGGTTATGGCATAGGCGGCTTGGGCATATGTCGAGAAGGGTCTAGTTCGCTTGGTAAAGAGGGTTTCTTGAAGAATCAAGGAACCTAGCATGGATTTTTGCGAGGATTGTGTGTATGGAAAGTCACACGGGTCAAGTTTCGAACAAAGAAGTCTAAGAGCAGAGGATACTAGATTATGTGCACACGGATGTTTGGGGTCCGGCTCGAACAACTTCCAAGGGTGGTTCCGTATTATGTCTCGTTTATAGATGATTATTCTAGGTATGCTTGGATTTACTTTCAAGCACAAGAATGAGGTGTTCGAGACATTCAAGAAGTGGAGAACAATGGTTGAGAACAGACAGAAAGAAATTGAAGACGCCGAGATCCGAGCAACTGCATGCAGTATACGATGGTGCTTTCAAGGAGTTCGTGATCGAGGGAATTGTTCGACACCGACACCGTGTCTACACCACGCCAGAATGGGGTCGCGGAGAGATCGAACCAACACCGCGAAAGCGTGAGTATGCGATCTTATGCGAGGATTGGGCAACGAATGGTGGGCGGCGGTGGCTACTGACTTGTTACATTGTGAACCGCTCACCACATTCGACATTGATGGTGATACACCTATAGGTGTGGTCGGGGAGCATGCGATTATGATAGGCTCGAATTTTCGGATGTACCGCCTACTATCACGCCAACGAGGGAAAGCTTGACGCGAGGGCCAAGAAGGCAATATTCTTGGGATATGCAAAGGCGTAAAGGCTATCGCCTTTGGTGTACGGAAGATTCAAAGTTCGTGGTCGTACAGGATGTTACCTTTGATGAGAAATCCATGATTGCTAGGGCCCAAGGATGATGATGTTATGACCGGGAGACTTCTAAGTCTCGGGTTATTGAAATAGAACCTAAAGACCAACTAGGTTCTAATCGTGCTCAAGCGGGAAGTCGTAGATGATGAGCTTGGCGGGGAGGAGGTTCAGCGAGGAAAATATCTGAGGCACTACAACAACGGCTCGTGGATAATTTGGCTTCCACTAGGCCAAAGCGAGCATACAAGCGTGTAATCGGCCGGGCTGATCAACCCCTGAAGCACTATGGGCGTGCTAATATGGTTGAATACGCACTCTCGGTGGAGGAGGACGAGCGGTCTCCTTCAAGGAAGCTATTCGGGACAAGGATAGTGAGAGTTGGTTGGCTGCGATGGAGGAAGAGATGGAATCTCTTCGGAAGAACCAAACATGGGAGGTGGTCCCATTGCCCGTAGGAAGAAAAGCTATTGGTTGTAAGTGGGTGTATAAAAGAAAGGAAGATCTTTCAGCTTCGGTGGTGTAAGATACAAGGCGAGGCTAGTGGCTAAGGGTTTTGCACAGAAAGAGGGTGTGGATTACAATGAGATATTTTCTCCGGTGGTGAAATATACTTCTATTCGGGTGCTATTGAGTATTGTTGCTCATGGTGATTTTGAGCTGGATCAACTCGATGTTAAAACGGCCTTCTTGCACCGGAGACTTGGATGAAGAGATCTACATGCATCAACCCGAGGGCTACAAGGTTGAGGACAAGGAGAATCATGTGTGTCGTTTGAGAAGTCCTTGTATGGATTGAAACAATCTCCCGATGGTACAAGCGATTTGACTCCTTCATCTTTGAAGCATGTGTTTTCCGGCGATCATGATTGTTGTGTTTACATCTGAAGCTTCGGAGGTAATTTTATCTATCTTCTTTGTATGTGGATGACATGCTTATTGCTTCTAAGAGCGGGGTGGAGATAGATAGGTTGAAATCTCAACTTGGTGAAGAGTTCGAGATGAAGGACATGGGTGCGCTAGGAAAATACCGGTATGGAGATTAGAAGAGCCGCGAATCGACGATTGTTCTTGAGGCGGATGAGTATCGATCTTATGCGAGGATTGGGCAGCGAATGGTGGGGCGGCGGTGGCTCTGACTTGTTACATTGTGAACCGTTCACCACATTCGACATTGGATGGTGATACACCCTATAGGGTGTGGTGAAACATCACGATTATGATAGGCTCGAAATTTTGGATGTACCGCCTACTATCCGTCAGCGAGGAAAGCTTGCCGAGGGCCAAGAAGGCAATATTCTTGGGATATGCAAAGGCGTAAGGCTATCGCCTTTGGTGTACGGAAGATTCAAAGTTAAGTAGTCGTGAGGATGTTACCTTTGATGAGAAATCCATGATTGCTAGAGTCCAAGGATGATGATGTTATGGTGGGGAGACTTCTAAGTCTCGGGTTATTGAAATAGAACCTAAAGACCAACTAGGTTCTAATCGTGCTCAAGCGGAAGTCGGGTAGATGATGAGCTTGGCGGGGAGGAGGTTCAGCGAGGAAAATATCTGAGGCACTACAACAACGGCTCGTGGATAATTTGGCTTCCACTAGGCCAGCGAGCATACGAATGCTTGGCGGGGGCTGATCAACCCCTGAAGCACTATGGGCAGGCTAATATGGTTGAATCACACTCTCGGTGGAGGAGGACGAGCGGTCTCCTTCAAGGAAGCTATTCGGGACAAGGATAGTGAGAGTTGGTTGGGCTGCGATGGAGGAAGAGATGGAATCTCTTGGAAGAACAAACATGGGAGGTGGTCCCATTGCGTAGGAAGAAAAGCTATTGGTTGTAAGTGGGTGTATAAAAGAAAGGAAGATCTTTCAGCTTCGGTGGTGTAAGATACAAGCGAGGCTAGTGGCTAAGGGTTTTGCCGAGAAAGAGGGTGTGGATTACAATGAGATATTTTCTCGGTGGTGAAATATACTTCTATTGGTGCTATTGAGTATTGTTGCTCATGGTGATTTTGGTGGATCAACTCGATGTTAAAAGCGGCCTTCTTGCACGGAGACTTGGATGAAGAGATCTACATGCATCAACCCGAGGGCTACAAGGTTGAGGACAAGGAGAATCATGTGTGTCGTTTGAGAAGTCCTTGTATGGATTGAAACAATCTCCCGGCGATGGTACAAGCGATTTGACTCCTTCATCTTTGAAGCATGTGTTTTCGGCGATCATGATTGTTGTGTTTACATCTGAAGCTTCGGAGGTAATTTTATCTATCTTCTTTTGTATGTGGATGACATGCTTATTGCTTCTAAGAGCGGGGTGGAGATAGATAGGTTGAAATCTCAACTTGGTGAAGAGTTCGAGATGAAGGACATGGGTGCGCTAGGAAAATACCGGTATGGAGATTAGAAGAGCGGCGAATCGACGATTGTTCTTGAGTCGGAAGGGCTACATAGAGCGGTGATCGCGAGGTTCGGGATGCAAAGTGCTAAGTCGGTGGTGACTCCATTGGCTCCACACTTTAGGCTTCGGTAATCAATCTCCCTCTATTGAAGAAAGGCACATGGGCGTGTTCCTATGCTAGTGCGGTTGGCGGTTTAATGTATGCAATGGTGTGTACACGCCGGATATTTCACAGCGTTAGTGTGGTCGAGATTCATGGCGAATCCGGAAAGGCGACGGAAGCGATGAAGTGGGTCCTCGTACTTAAAGGGCAGTTGTCCGGGTCTGTGTTTGGTGGAGAAACATGTCGAGTTGGCGGGTTTGTGGACTCGATTATGCGGCGATCTAGATAGGCGGCGATCTACTCTGGTTATGTATTTAAGATACATGGAGCTCGGTTAGTTGGCGATCGATGTTGCAAGCTCTGATGGCACTTTCTACTACAGAGGTGAGTACATGGCCATGACGAGGAGTGAAGGAAGCATTGTGGTTGTGGGGTCTTCTAGATGATTTGGGGATTGAGCAGAAAACGTGAACTTGTGGTGTGACGGTCGAGTCGCGATTCACTTGGCGAAGAATCAGTTCATCATGCTCGTACCAAGCATATCGATGTCGTATCATTTTGTGCGGGATGTCATAGAGGAAGGTGATATTTCTCTCATGAAGGTGCACACAAATGAGAATCCCGCGGACATGTTAACCAAGGTGGTCACAGGTAGTAAGTTTAAGCATTGCTTAGACTTGCTTCATATAAATCCGTGTTGATTTGCCCAAGAGGGCATGGCCCTTCGGGGCGGTAATGGGTAAGGTAGAGATGATTTGAGGTGAACTACGATGAGCTTGATCCCTGGAGGGTAATGTAGGCGCCGCGGGTAGTGACGCAGCTGGATTGGCCTGGATTGGCTGATGGAGATCTCTCTAGATGTTCTTGGTGTTCTTCGGGTGTTCGTCCAAAATTTGAGGTGAATCAAATGATGTACGAGGTGGAGAATTGTAGAACATGCACAAAACATGCACAAGACAGCCAGTTCAAGAGTCGACTACTAGGCATTGTAGTCGACTACATCAGAAAGCGCATGAAAGCAAGTTTTTGGTCGGAACCGAGTAGTCGACTAATATGAGTTATAGTCGACTACATCAAACCATGCAAAGGTGTGTTTCAAGAACCGAGTAGTCGACTAATGCGTATTGTAGTCGACTAATCTCTGATGCATTAGTCGACTAATATGAGCTGTAGTCGACTAATCCAAGCATTCAAAACGGGTCTGATTAGGAATTGGTTTTAAACCCAATTCGTTTAGAGGCTATAAATAACCCCTAACCTGATTATTAGGGTAAGTTTCAAGCACGTTTTGGAGCAGCCTTTGAGAGAGTTTGGTGCATCTTTGGAGAGGAGATCTTTGGAGAGATTGAGAGGTTTGTTTTTAGGGTTTCTTTGTGAGAACTTGTAATCCTAATTTGTATTCTCTCTTTCTATTAGTGAAAATCCCCCCTCCTTACCCCGTGGACGTAGGCAACTTGCCGAACCACGTAAATCTCGTGTCTTTACTCTTTTATTGTGTTTTGCCTGGGCTTTTCTGTTTGTGGTGGTTTCTCTCGACGTTTCCGCGGTCCGCGCGCCCAACAATTTTCCTATTGCTTGCAGGCACATTTGAGGAAGTCGACGCATAAACAACCATACTAGATTTCATATATAGAGACCACCAAATCATTTATAGGGGTCAAGTGTTACTGACCTAATCATGTCACAAGATTTATCAACAGTTCCCTCAATGAACCTTATACATTTGATGGAGAGATTTTAAAAAAATTAGCAAGCTTAAATGAGTTTTGTTATAGCCCTTTTCAACAGTCTAGCAATCCCTATTTAATTAGCAGACAAGTTCCGCATTAAGAGAGTAAATAAGCCCAGTCATCACTTTGCAACGCCTGGGATCTACAGTGTCGACCCTTTGGGTCAACATCTTGCGAAGTCGACTCAAAAGGCGGGATGAGTCGACACCTAGAGTGTTCGACATCCTGCACGGTCGACTCCTTAGAGAACTCGGCCAACGGTCACTCCTACAGACCTCACCGCCGACATCTTGCGAAACAGACTCAAAAGGCGGTGCTTCTCGGCCTTGTCACCTAGGACTGGAAAACGACGAATCATCACCAGTTCCCCACCGATGATGAGTCACTCTCGCATTAAATGCAAGATCTGAACCATTGATTCTCCACGCCTGGAGATCTTTATGACACATCGGACCGTGCCAGTACCACGTCCAAGCCATCACATCACGTAAGATTCGGGATGACTCATCCCTCTCCACTATTAGGCAGCTGACACCTGTCAAACATGAATCATTTAAACTGCCAGATCACATACAATTGAAGTTCCTAAATTACCCCCCAGCTACTATAAATAGAGGAACTGCTCACCGATTTAGGTAAGCAATTCTAATACACAAGAAGCTCAATAAAAAGAATATTAAACTTCTTTTAAACTGTTCCTCACCCAAAAATACTAACTTGATCGTTGGAGGAACCACCGGGGAACCCCACCCCAGCCTCTCACGAGTTGTTTCATGTGCAGCTTGATCCAAGGGATATTCAGACCAGATATCTAAAAAGAGTTAGCGAGCCCTTAACCATCTTCAGCATAATTAATTTGACTGTGTGATCCGTGGCATCAATAGTTTGGGGCCCACCGTGGGGCCTCTTCATCTCTCTTTGATAAAGTGGTCGATCCCCCATCTTCAACCCTCCCCTTTGACGCCGGGGCCGACATCCCTTCTCGCTAGGCTCGAGGTAAAGGTTCCATTCTTCCCAAGCGGAGACAGGTGACCTTCTCGTTAGGCTCGAGGTAAAGGTTCTCCTCTTCCCTGGCGGAGACATGCGACCTTCTCGCCAGGTTCGAGACAAAGTTCCTTTCTCCCTACGTGGAGATAGGGGACCTTCTCGCCAGGCTCGAGGTAAAGGTTCTCCTCTTCCGGCGGAGACATGCGACCTTCTCGCCGTGCTCGAGACAAAGTTCCCTTCCCACCAGGCGGAGACATGCAACCTTCTACCAGTGAGGCACGAAGTTCATTTCGGACCGCCACCGAAGTCCGCCGAAGGGCCACCGTTATGCCATAGAAATAAGCAAGTGTTAATCACATTCGACTGGTTGACACGCGTCTCAAGCAGACCGCACCCAAACTCGACACTCCTCAGATGGAGTTATCCACCCGACGGAGACGACACTCTTCCAGAGAGGAGTCGACCCGTCCATCCCGCCTGGAGTTGTCACCCTTCCAAGGAGGAGTCGACCCATCCATCCGGTGTGGAGTTGTCACCCTTTCAAGAAGGAGTCGAGCCATCCATCCAGCCTGGAGTTATCACCCTTCCAGAGAGGAGTCGACCCATCCATCCAGCGTGGAGTTGTCACCCTTCCAAGGAGGAGTCGACCAATCCATCCGGCGTGGAGTTGTCACCCTTTCAAGAAGGAGTCACCCGCGATAAACAACCATACTAGATTTCATATATAGAGACCACCAAATCATTTATAGGGGTCAAGTGTTACTGACCTAATCATGTCACAAGATTTATCAACAGTTCCCTCAATGAACCTTATACATTTGATGGAGAGATTTTAAAAAATTAGCAAGCTTAAATGAGTTTTGTTATAGCCCTTTTCAACAGCCTAGCAATCCCTATTTAATTAGCGCAAGTTCCCGATTAAGAGAGTAAATAAGCCCAGTCATCACTTTGCAACGCCTGGGATCTACAGTGTCGACCCTTTGGGTCAACATCTTGCGAAGTCGACTCAAAAGGCGGGATGAGTCGACACCTAGAGTGTTCGACATCCCGCACGGTCGACTCCTTAGAGAATTCTACCAACGGCACCCTACGACTTCCTCACCGCCGACATCTTGCGAAACAGACTCAAAAGGCGGTGCTTCTCGGCCTTGCCACCTAGGACTGGAAAATGACGAATCATCACCAGTTCCCCACCGATGATGAGTCACTCTCGCATTAAATGCAAGATCTGAGCCATTGATTCTCCATGCCTGGAGATCTTTATGACACATCGGACCGTGCCAGTACCACGTCCAAGCCATCACATCACGTAAGATTCGGGATGACTCATCCCTCTCCACTATTAGGCAGCTGACACCTATCAAACATGAATCATTTAAACTGCCAGCTCACATACAATTGAAGTTCCTAAATTACCCCCCAGCTACTACTATAAATAGAGGAACTGCTCACCGATTTAGGTAAGCAATTCTAATACACAAGAAGCTCAATAAAAAGAATATTAAACTTCTTTTAAACCGTTCCTCACCCAAAAATACTAACTTGATCGTTAGAGGAACCACCGGGGAACCCCACCCCAGCCTCTCACGAGTTGTTTCATGTGTAGCTTGATCCAAGGGATATTCAGACCAGATATCTAAAAGGAGTTAGCGAGACCTTAACCATCTTCAGCATAATTAATTTGACTGTGTGATCCGTGGCATCAATAGTTTGGCGCCCACCGTGGGGCCTCTTCATCTCTCTTTGATAAAGTGGTCGATCCCCCATTTTCAATCCTCCCCTTTGACGCCGGGGCCGACGTCCCTTCTCGCTAGGCTCGAGGTAAAGGTTCCCTTCTTCCCAAGCGGAGACAGTTGACCTTCTTGCTAGGCTCGAGGTAAAGGTTCCATTCTTTTCGGATGGAGACAGACGACCTTCTCGCCAGGCTCGAGATAAAGTTCCTTTCTCCCTACGTGGAGATAGGCGACCTTCTTGCCAGGCTCAAGGTAAAGGTTCCATTCTTTTCGGATGGAGACAGACGACCTTCTCGCCAGGCTCGAGACAAAGTTCCCTTCCCACCAGCGAGACAGCAACCTTCCCAAATGTGCAGAGGCATCAAGTTCATTTCGCTTCGGCCAGCCGAGTCCGCGAAAGGCCAATTGTGCCATAGAAATAAGCAAGTGTTAATCACATTCGACCGGTTGACACGCCTCAGCATCGCACCCCAACTCGATACTCCTCAAATGGAGTTATCCACCCGGCGAGACGATACTCTTCCAGAGGAGTCAACCCGCCCATCCGCCTCGAGTTGTCACCCTTTCAAGGAGGAGTCGACCCATCCATCCGGCCCGGAGTTATCACCCTTCCAAGAAGGAGTCGACCCATCCATCCACCGTGGAGTTGTCACCCTTCCAAGGAGGAGTCGACCCATCCATCCGACGGGAGTGGTCACCCTTTCAAGAAGGAGTCGACCCACCCATCCACTGGAGTTATCACCCTTCCAGAGAGGAGTCGACCCATCCATCCGGCGTGGAGTTGTCACCCTTCCACGGAGGAGTCGACCCATCCATCCGGCGTGGAGTTGTCACCCTTCCAGAGAGGAGTCGACCCATCCATCCAGCGTGGAGTTGTCACCCTTCCAACAAGGAGTCGACCCGTCCATCCGGCCTGGAGTTGTCACCCTTCCAAGGAGGAGTCGACCCGTCGATCCCGCCTGGAGTTGTCACCCTTCCAACAAGGAGTCGACCGTCCATCCAGCCTGGAGTTGTCACCCTTCTAACAAGGAGTCGACCCGTCCATCCAGCCTGGAGTTGTCATCCTTTCAGCAAGGTACATCCTCGAGCCCAGCACCAAATCACCAGTCACCATCACATTAAAGGCATTGTCAGAGTCATCATTACTCTAACCCTAAAAGTCCTCATGACCCCTCACTCACCATGCCTCATCAATCACCATCATATCAAATCATTGGTGACTCTCTCCACACAGCAGCTAACACGTGTAAAGTGACTGTTGACTAACTCATTGCTTCAACTCGACCAAAATTACGGAATTGCCCCTCTGCAACTACTATAAATAGAGGGACTGTTGACACCATCAAGGTAAGCAAAAACTCTGCACACTTAGGACTGAGAACTCTTCAGTCCATTTGGTTACTTCTCCACTCAAGCTCAAAAATACTAACTTGATCGTTGAAGGAACCACCGGGGAACCCAACCCCAGCCTCTCACGAGTTGTTTCATGTGCAGCTTGATCCAAGGGATATTCAGACCAGATATCTAAAAGGAGTTAGCGAGCCCTTAACGATCTTCAGCATAATTAATTTGACTGTGTGATCCGTGGCATCAATAGTTTGGCGCCCACCGTGGGGCCTCTTCATCTCTCTTTGATAAAGTGGTCGATCCCCCATTTTCAATCCTCCCCTTTGACGCCGGGGCCGACGTCCCTTCTCGCTAGGCTCGAGGTAAAGGTTCCCTTCTTCCCAAGCGGAGACAGGTTGACCTTCTTGCTAGGCTCGAGGTAAAGGTTCTCCTCTTCCCTGGCGGAGACATGCGACCTTCTCGCCAGGCTCGAGATAAAGTTCCTTTCTCCCTACGTGGAGATAGGCGACCTTCTTGCCAGGCTCAAGGTAAAGGTTCCTTCTTCCCAAGCTGAGACAGTTGACCTTCTTGCTAGGCTCGAGGTAAAGGTTCTCCTCTTCCCCGGCGGAGACATGCGACCTTCTCGCCGTGCTCGACAAAGTTCCTTTCTCCCACGAGATAGGCGACCTTCTTGCCAGGCTCAAGGTAAAGGTTCCATTCTTTTCGGATGGAGACAGACGACCTTCTCGCCAGGCTCGAGACAAAGTTCCCTTCCCACCAGGCGGAGACAGGCAACCTTCCCAGCCAGGCTGAGGCACGAAGTTCAATTTCGTTCGGACTCGGCCAGCCGAGTCCAAGCGAAAGGGGCCACTGTTGTGCCATAGAAATAAGCAAGTGTTAATCACATTCGACTGGTTGACACGCGTCTCAAGCAGACCGCACCCCAACTCGATACTCCTCAAATGGAGTTATCCACCCGGCGGAGACGATACTCTTCCAGAGAGGAGTCAACCCGTCCATCCGGCCTGGAGTTGTCACCCTTTCAAGGAGGAGTCGACCCATCCATCCGGCCCGGAGTTATCACCCTTCCAAGAAGGAGTCGACCCATCCATCCAGCGTGGAGTTGTCACCCTTCCAAGGAGGAGTCGACCCATCCATCCGACGTGGAGTGGTCACCCTTTCAAGAAGGAGTCGACCCACCCATCCAGCCTGGAGTTATCACCCTTCCAGAGAGGAGTCGACCCATCCATCCGGCGTGGAGTTGTCACCCTTCCACGAGGAGTCGACCCATCCATCCCGTGGAGTTGTCACCCTTCCGAGAGGAGTCGACCCGCCCATCCGCCTCGAGTTGTCACCCTTCCAAGGAGGAGTCGACCCACCCATCCACTGGAGTTGTCACCTTTCAAGAAGGAGTCGACCCACCCATCCACTGGAGTTATCACCCTTCCAGAGGAGTCGACCCACCCATCCACTGGAGTTGTCACCCTTCCAAGGAGGAGTCGACCCACCCATCCACTGGAGTGGTCACCCTTTCAAGAAGGAGTCGACCCACCCATCCACTGGAGTTATCACCCTTCCAGAGGAGTCGACCCATCCATCCCGTGGAGTTGTCACCCTTCCACGAGGAGTCGACCCATCCATCCCGTGGAGTTGTCACCCTTCCGAGAGGAGTCGACCCGCCCATCCGCCTCGAGTTGTCACCCTTCCAAGGAGGAGTCGACCCACCCATCCACTGGAGTTGTCACCTTTCAAGAAGGAGTCGACCCATCCATCCGCCCGAGTTATCACCCTTCCAGAGGAGTCGACCCACCCATCCACTGGAGTTGTCACCCTTCCAAGGAGGAGTCGACCCACCCATCCACTGGAGTTGTCACCTTTTCAAGAAGGAGTCGACCCACCCATCCAGCCTGGAGTTGTCACCCTTCCAGAGAGGAGTCGACCCATCCAGCCAGCGTGGAGTTGTCACCCTTCCACGGAGGAGTCGACCCATCCATCCGGTGTGGAGTTGTCACCCTTCCGAGAGGAGTCGACCCATCCATCCGGCCATGGAGTTGTCACCCTTCCAACAAGGAGTCACCCGCCCATCCGCCTCGAGTTGTCACCCTTCCAAGGAGGAGTCGACCCATCCATCCCGTGGAGTTGTCACCCTTCCACGAGGAGTCGACCCATCCATCCCGTGGAGTTGTCACCCTTCCAGAGAGGAGTCGACCCATCCATCCAGCGTGGAGTTGTCACCCTTCCAACAAGGAGTCGACCCGTCCATCCGGCCTGGAGTTGTCACCCTTCCAAGGAGGAGTCGACCCATCCATCCCGCCTGGAGTTGTCACCCTTCCAACAAGGAGTCGACCGTCCATCCAGCCTGGAGTTGTCACCCTTCTAACAAGGAGTCGACCCGTCCATCTAACCTAGAGTTGTTACCCTTCCAACAAGGAGTCAACCCGTCCATCCAGCCTGGAGTTGTCATCCTTCCAGCAAGGTACATCCTCGAGCCCAGCGCCAAATCACCAGTCACCATCACATTAAAGGCATTGTCAGAGTCATCATTACTCTAGCCCCAAAAGTCCTCATGACCCCTCACTCATCATGCCTCATCAATCACCATCATATCAAATAATTGGTGACTCTCTCCACACAGCAGCTGACACGTGTAAAGTGACTGTTGACTAACTCATTGCTTCAACTCGACCAAAATTATGGAATTGCCCCTCTGCAACTACTATAAATAGAGGGACTGTTGACACCATCAAGGTAAGCAAAAACTTTGCACACTTAGGACTGAGAACTCTTCAGTCCATTTGGTTACTTCTCCACTCAAGCTCAAAAATACTAACTTGATCGTTGAAGGAACCACCGGGGAACCCAACCCCAGCCTCCCACGAGTTGTTTCATGTGCAGCTTGATCCAAGAGATATTCAGACCAGATATCTAAAAGAAGTTAGCGAGCCCTTAACCATCTTCAGCATAATTAATTTGACTGTGTGATCCGTGACATCAACAAGTTTAAAAGCGGTTTTGTAAATCAAAAGTACGGCGACTACTCACTAAGGGTAATGTGGTCATAAACGGAAAATTAACATCTAATTTTTAGCGGTGTTAAAAGGGGCTATGTTTATAACTGAAGTGTGGTACAAGGACTAAGTTAAGAAAATATAAAGTTCGTGGACTAATTTGAGAATGAAGCCCCAATACAAAAACTAAATTGGCCTTTTAGCCAATATAAAATTATAGCGCTTAAATTAGCTCAAAGACATAATAAGAATACTCCACTTCAATAGGTATCCTACGTCAAATCAAGAATACCCTCTAATTAGTTCTAGAAATCAAGAGAGACTTGTTAGATGTCAGCGCAGAGTGTCTTTGATCAAATTCCAAGGGATTTTTCCTGTCTAATTTTATAGATAAAGACTAAGGGGCGTTATTCATTTGGGATTGTTTGGTAAGATTAGAATTATTGTCTAAGAATCCTATTTTCTAGGATTTGAATTAGGACTAGAATATTTTGTTTAAAGTCCTGAACTTTTGGAAAGATTTTAAAATTTTGAATGGATTCTTGGACAAAGTGTTAAATAACTATTAACAAGCATAACTATTCTTTTATTAAAAATTAATTATTATCTAATTAATAAATTTTTATGATTATAAATTAAGATTAAATTTTTACTACTAGTTTGTATATTTCAATATATAAACATTAAATATAATAGAAAATTTTGTCAAACATTAAATATAAATATTAAATTATTAAATATTTCATATTTTTATTATTTAACATATTAAATATTATTTAATTTTATCTATTTGCTATCAGATATTTAAATAAACATAAAATATATAAATAATAAATATAAATTGAGATAAATATTCGGTAGATATTTAATATTTAACAAATTATTTTATATATTTATAATATGATAAATCATTAATACATTTCATATCAAATATATTAGACTATTAAATATATAATACTAATTATTTAAGCTAAAACTAATTAAATTATATTAAATATTAAAGAATATTTCATGTATACTTTAGGAATCTAATTAAAAATATTTAAAACTAAATATATTTAATATGAAATATATTAAATAACTAAAAATAATTATTTAAGCTATTTAATATTTAATATCTAATATTTTCTTAGTTAATTTTCAAATATTACTTACATTTAATATTTACAAATTTACTATATTTCTTACTAATGTTTAAATAAAAAATATATTCTATATTAATATTAAAATTTTAAATATTTTTATATGTTTAAGATATGATAAATAATGAATGTATTCAATATTTAAAACTAAATATAATATATTAAATATATTAAACATAAAATGATTAAATAATATTAATTATTGATCATATTTCATTTTAATGATAAAGACATTTCTTAACATTATCAATCATTATTTCTCTTCTTATAGTGCATTGAGACCCACATGAAATTATTTTTTGCAATTTCATGGGGTCCCAATGCACTATGAGAGAGAGAGGTGATTGATAATACATGCAAGGCCCTATTAGACTCTTTCATTTTCTATATTTAGTATATTAATTAAAAAATAGTTAGAACTAAATATGTTTAATATTTATTAAATAACTATTAAATAATAATATTTAATATTAACTAGAAATGTCTTGTAACTATAAATTAGTAGTGTTTTTTACATGTGGACTTACTAAATGAAGGGGAGAGAGAATCCTAGGAGGAAGATGACAATCCTCCAATTTTAACATGGACTTTTTCTTAGAATTGTTTTCACTAGAGTGTATAGAGTGGATTGGAATTTGGATTTTAAAATCCTAGTCATGATCATAATCCTAAACAACCAATAACATCATAAAGTTAAAATCTAATCCTAGCTTCTAAACCAATAACACGATAAAGTTAAAATCCAAATCCTAGTTCTAAACTAATAACACCCTAAAGTTAAATACTTGAAAAGTCCTAGTTCAAATAAAAACTCCACAACCAAAAGCCCATTATATTTTGTCCATTTTTGAAAAGATGTGAAAAGGTTAGGGGGAAAAAAAGAGAGAAAGAAAGAAAAGAAACTCAAGAAAGCTCATAATTGTGTTCTACAGTGACACTGCCCTTTGAAGTGGAGCAATGATGCAAACTGAGAAATGGAGAAAACCAATGTAAATTATCCAAGATTGTGAATAATTGTCGGAGATTATTGAGCACACAAACAACCACTCACAATAAGAAGTGCAAGCACCAACAAAGTACAAAAAGTTTTTCAAATGGTTCCTCAAGCATGACTACCTCCACAAGCACCAACAAAGTACAAAAAGTTTTTCAAATGGTTCCTCAAGCATGACTACCTCCACTTTCATTATACTACCTCCACTTTCATTGTACTTCACAAATTAGTACAAGTTTTGCACGGTACAAACTTCTAAACTCTCACTCACCTCACACCACCCCAAGAACCCGACTAAACCCACACTCAAGAGCCCAAAGAATGGTGACACAACTCAACACATAAACACACCCCTCTTATAGCCTACAAAGAGCAGTTTAAGAAGCTTTCTCATTAATGTCACAAGCGTTTACTAATGTATAATCATTCAATCTCATGCGTGACCTTCAAACTTTCATCATTTTCATTCTCCAATATTAACTAGTTTTTCAATATTCCCTATGCATTCTTTCTCAATAATGAGATTTGTGAACTACCCAACAATAGTAAGCCTATCTTAATGTGAATATTGGCACCATATTATATTGTGAAAAGTGGGGGGAAAAAGCAAGAATTGAAAGTGGCAATGGCATAATTCCCTCATATAGAATAAAGCCAACTAGCTGAAGTTGTAATTTTGAAAAGAGAAGCCAAAAAATTTAAACCAAGCTCGACATTTTGCACCAAAAAGCAGGAACTCTTTTTTCTCAAACTTGAAGAGAATATATAACCTTCTGGAATCAACAACTACAACTCCTTAGCTCAACTCACACAGCAAATGCAAGAAATTTGCATTGACAAAAACTTGGCATTGAAGCCTTATGCAAGCTCACAACAACAAAGCATCAAATCTTAAATCAGATAAAAATCAAACTCCCACAATTTTTTGAAAACAAATACAATAATGAGAGAAGAAAAGCCTTCTTCGTCCTGCATCACTTGGTTCCATTTGCTGTGCTCTCCCCATCAACAGCCAGAGGAACTGATTGAGCCTGCAGTAAGAGATCGAAAACATAAATACAAGCGACATATATGCTAATTTTTCAATGCATCACATACTCAAAGAAACTTACCAAATTGCGATATTTGAGAGCATACAACATCTCAATATATCGGCGAGTCTCTCTCCTATCAAGTTTGGAAACATACTTCCAAAAGCCATAAACACCAGCCAATGTCATCAGTCTCTCAGAATACAACTTCCATGTATACCTACACATAATTCAAATTCATATCACAAAACAAGCAACATAATTTATCCCATAGATTGATATAGTTAATGGAAAATTTTATACTTCTCTTCGATACGCTTCAATCCTCCTTTAGAGATTTCCTCCCAATGGGCTGGATCTTCTTTGCATTTCTCGAAGAAACTAACAAGGAGATCAGCAGCTTTATCGCCTTGGTAGGGATCGATGTGGAAGCCTGAAACACCGTGAACAATGATCTCTGCAGGGCCTCCGTGAGAAGTGGCGAATGTGGGCAGACCGCAGGTCATGGACTCAACCACCGTTAGTCCAAATGCTTCGTAGAAGGCAGGCTAAGAAATAAGAAAGCATGTATATTAGACTCAATTCTATGAGTATAGATTTATGACCCTCAATACTCAGTCATAACTTCTGATTTTTGGTGCAATGGAACTTTAAAATAGTACCAGAGAAATACATATTCAGATCCCACCAAACACTCATTTAAAATGGACTATTAAGAGATATTGGTGTAAGAAATAGTCCAAGATTCGGTAAATGGAAAGAACGTTCAAAATGCAAAGGTCTGTTTCAGTATAAAATTATAAAATTAGAGCCTCATACAGCTTTAGACTTTTAGTTGTTTTGGAGATTGTATAAGCAAGCTCTTTAAAGAATTGGAAACAATAGAGGGTGAATAGGATTTTTGTTTATAAGTCTCGTGTAATATTGATTCCCTCCTAAAACACATTCTATTCATTTGAACTGATTATTATGAGAACATGTGTTTCTACTGTTTGATTGATTCTTACTAATATGTTATTTGGGTATTAAAATTTCGATATCAGACTAGCATTAGTATCATAACTGATGCAAGTAATAAGGAGTACCTGCACGAAGGCGCCTTTGGTATCACAGATATATCGATACAACTCCCCGTTTCTAACCCGATTCATCTGAGCCGAGATCCAACGTATCTGACCATTCAATTTGTACTCCTCTATGAGACTGTACATCTTCTTCAACTCTGCTTGCTCTTCCTTGTCCTTCGATTCTTTCCCGTGATCTCCAGCAACCACGACAAGGTTAACAAGCTCCCTAAGCCGTTGGTTCCTACCATAGAGCTCAACCAACCCCGTTATGTTTTTGACACGGTCCAACCTTGCCATTGAAAAGATGATGGGCTTGTTCTTATCCTTCAGCACAAACCTACAAGAACCAATAAGATCAAATATTTGTCTGCGATAATAGGCCACTAAATACACCAATTAGAGAAGTGATAAGATTATGGTTAATGGGGAAATTGGTTGGAAGCACCTAAGAACGATATAATAACATTTAAGCTAATAGATGATATAGCGCTTAATAATATAACTGAATGGAAGAACAAGACACATTTAGCTAACCCCAAAATTTTGGGATAAAAGGCTTTGTTTTGTTTTTGTTTTGTTTTGTTTTTGTTTTGTTTTTGTTTTCTTTTGTTTGTTTTGTTTTACTCGATAACAAACACAAAATATATAGCCGTAAATATTGTGCTTTTCTTTCTTATAATTTCCCATCATTACAGTTCACGTTCTTATTAGAGTTTCTTTCATAGGAGTTTCTATAGATAACCAATGATATATAGATGTAGTCAATGTATTCTCCTCATCAATAATCAATGAATAAGAAGAGAATTCTTTTACAACTTACTTGTGATCACTATTCTCAACTGAGCTGAAAAGGAGCTCCTCAATTTCAGCATGAAGAGATGTGAGTCTCTTGCTCTCCTCATAGTAAGCGAAGTAGATGGACATATCAGCTCCAGGAGAAACAATGTTGAACTTTGGATCAAAGACATCAATCCCATGAACAACCCGATATAATCCAGGAAGAGTGAAGCCAGTATGAGACTCATATTGACC
The DNA here is from genome assembly GCA_012295165.1 of Asparagus setaceus. Taxonomy (NCBI): domain Eukaryota; kingdom Viridiplantae; phylum Streptophyta; class Magnoliopsida; order Asparagales; family Asparagaceae; genus Asparagus; species Asparagus setaceus. The sequence continues at coordinate 18,388,818 of CM022704.1, read as the reverse complement.
AACAGTATCCTTACTGATATGAGAAGAAAAATGGAATCAAGCTCTGAGAAAATTTATTGAAAATGGATATAGAATACTTAGTATTGAGCCATATATTACCTTCCGGCAATCTCTTGAAAGGTGCTAGTGATGATGAAGTCTGTGTGATTCATTGCAATTAGATCAGCCGTAAACTGGCAAGAGAAATGGTACTGATTTTCGAACTTTTTCCAGTAAATATCAGAGTTTGGATACTTGGTTTTCTCCAAAGCATGAGCTATAGTACACTATATGAGCAAAAAAGACATAATGTTAAATAATATTATTCATGATAATAATACTGATTCAGAGTATCAGGGCATTTTGAACCTGAGTAACTCCTAGTTTATGTGCCAATAGAGACGCAACCAGATTTCCATCACTATAGTTTCCAATAATCAAATCTGGAATAGCCTGCAACTCTCGAGCCAACTCATTTGCAACATCCTATTTGATAAACATTAGTATAAGATAAGATCTTTGCAAAAAATTTAAAATTTATTGTTAGACAATAGAATTACCTCGGTATATGTCTCAAGATACGGCCAGACCTCAAATCGTGAGATCCACTTACGAAGAATTCCCTTCTCCGATCTAAATGGAACTCGAAGAATATGTGTATGCTCAGTTCCTAGAACCTTCTCGAGATGCTGGCCACAAGTGGTCCCCACAGCATCGGGTAGCAATCTAGTCACCTACTTGGAGAACAAGATAATTTCTAAATAAAAAGAGACATGCAGAACAATAACGCCAACAATTGTTCTTTCAACACTTACAATTAGAATTTTAGGAGTGATATTGAGACCCTGTTGCTTTATTCTCAGAAGCATTTCGTTTTCCAAGGCACGGACTTGGTCCAAAATGTAGACAACCTATGAATATAAGTAGAGCATCAGATAAATAGCCAAAGAATGGTCTCAGTTATGAATGTTTAAAACATTTAATTTAGGATTATTTACATTCCGGTACTTTGTGGTACGGTGCAATTACACGGGTGACCCAGCAGTCTGCATATTTACAATACACGGGTAATCTTGAGATTCCTGATTGTACATACATGAGTGACCTTGGAGTGGAGTGGAGACAACAAGCAACTCCCAAGTTTATCCATGTAATTACAATCAGTAATATCAAGGTTACCCGTGTAGATATGAAGACTCTTGGCACCTGTGTAATGTCACCATACCTGAGGGTATGGAATGTAACTAATCATCTGATTTATTATACCTGGCCACCAGTATCAGGGTATCCCAAAACATTAGCTTGAGCAAAATATCCATGAGGAGAGAGGATAACAACATTAAAGACCATTGGTATTGTGCTAAGAAAATTCTCTAAGGTACATGGATCAGGGGCTTCGAGGAGATCGAGAAGTAGATGAATTGTATCATGTGTACGCTGAGCAGTGTCGCCCCAACCTTTCTCTAAGCCAAGTTCTTGAAATCTAAATAAAAGTTCATTATATGGGCATTAGTAATGATGTTATAAAATTTTAGAAAGGTATTGGTTTGCATTATATGGGAGATACCTGTAATTGAAATCAGAATATGGCGTGTCTTGTGGAATGCTTAATAGATACTTCTCTGCTTTCCTAAGTGCATCCTGGAGAGCACCAAGGCTTTGTATTCTATCGTTTAGCATCATTGTCTGCATTTATCATTAAGAATTAAGATACATCTGACATATTCAGAAATAAGTCAAGTATAATCGATATTCAAAATAGGGTGAAATGGATATTTGGATTGATTGTTCAGTAGTTCCCTTCATTTCCAATTTTTCGTATCACATGTAGAGTATCTATCAATTTTTGTTTTTCCTTCACAGCAACTACTAAAATTCTATTTAGCAAACTAATTGCAGTTTTTTCAAGGTAGTATTACTACATAACAGCACAAACATGGTAAGAACGATAACCAATGCTACAAATTATTAATATCAAGCAAATGAGATTAATCTGGGAAAAGTAACAAAGGCAAGGACACTAGAGACTTACAGTTCCGTTATAGTGGTGTTGCCTAAGAAAGTTAAGCAATGGATACATGCTTTCTTTATCATGGAACAATTTTGCAGAGAGGTGACGGTTAAGGAACTGCACTCCATTACCGATGGACTTTGACAACGAGGGACGAGGAACTGAAGCATTGAAGGGTTCAAAGTCCAATTCCAACACAAAGTTATTATTTTCAGCGCTACAAAAGAAACAAAATTGACATTAGTATCATTTCAATTCATCCATATTGATCATTTAGAGAAGTTTATGATCCCATACTTCTCTTCAACAAGTTGTTCTTTAAACTGTAAGTATTCAGGTACTGTAAGTTCCTCTACTTTTAGTTCATTTATGTTCAACCGAACATATTCCCAAACTCCAGGCCTCGGTCTAATGGCAAGAGCAACCCATGGAGGAATTACTATCCCTTCCTGCATCAAATTTGGTTATCAGTATCATAAAATTCTAATCGACAGTTAACTTATTTTAATTTGGAATATTGTATTAAATGTGCTGTTTTTAAAACCTGTGCTGCTTTGATAACATCTTCAAACGCCTCATCTTTCAGCTTTTTCCTCTCGTCTTCAGATATCAGGGTTTCATATTCGGCTAACAATTGATGGGGTTGAAGCATCCCCTTCCCTTGGTTCACAAGCCTATCACAACCAAAATTTCACATATAACATGTCAGCATCTTGAGAATGCATGAATGCAGTTTTTTCATTTATTAGAACTTTGTCCTTGTGAGAATTTTCCTTGAATAATACTTTCTACATATAACCAAACAATATTTGTATATGTATGACCTGCTAGCATGAATCCATATAATTTGTTTTTCCAACACTTGACGGCTTGACCCCATATATTACCAATAGCATTCTCTATCTTTATTAATAGGTCGGCATGAGTGTTTTTATCTCAAAGAATATATGTAGGTACCCACTAAGAGTTGGACTTTCATCAATAAAGAAACTACCTAACTTCAGTGAATTTGTAACATTTGAAAGGAAAATATACCATATAGTGTCAGTCCTCATTCAATGTAGTTAAATTGTATAAAAAATGAAACTATGACAGCCAGTAAATTGCTTTTTTAGGCATCAATCTCCATGGCAATAATAGAACCCATAGCTTAGGTCCATATCTTTCCATATATCATAACCTCAATGATCCTAGAATTAGATTTTTTACACAATAAACAACTATCACCAGGCACAAATATTGCATCAAATTAAAATTTAAGGGAAAAAAATTAAAGGCGTGGGTAAATGGAATCAAGACCTTGAGAAGAGGGCAACCAACACATTGGTGTGAGCCGAGAGGCCATCACTAACGCGCTCCCTCACGCTGTGGAGGCGATTCAAAGTAAGATCGGCCATGGCTTCTTTTCAAACTTTTGAGCCTTTTTAAGGCACCTAACTGAAATCAACGAGAACATATACAAACTATGAACATCACATATCAAAACAGCCTCTTTTATACAAATTATGAACATCACATATCAAAACAGCCTCTCTTATAAAATGCCCACTTATAGAAAGCTAGATCAAACCATATATAATAACTACAGGGAAGTGTTTAGAGAAGTGAAGTTCTTGAATTGACTGACTAAATCACAAACCAAACTATTACCACAGAGATCCTAATTTTTCAGCATGCAGTAACTTTGATGAATGAACAAAGAAATTTACAACATAAACACATCACATATCAGAAGAGTTGCCTTTATAGACTGGCCAGCAGCCACTTCTAAAAAGTTAGATCAAACTATATCTAATGCTATATCTAGAGAGACTAAAATACTTTAAATTAACAAAATAAATCACAAACCAAACTAATGTTTTGGAGAAAAAAGTTTTACCTATGATATATCAAACTTCTCAGTAAATTTTTTTGACACTGATGAATTCACTTCACCTGACACTAAATTTAAGCAAAAGCAAGGATGAGATCAGCAAAAGAACCAGAAACTAACAAGAGAGAAATATTTTAAGGACTGATCAGTTTTCTAACCAGGAAACAAAACTGCAGATGGTATGGAAACTAGAGGCAAAGTAATATAAATAAAACTCTTTTTGCATATTAAAGGGAGAAAAAGCCAAAAAAGAGTCCTGGTTGGTGCCCAAAACGAAATTTTTTTAGTGGGAAAGCTTTCACGTTTTAATTATCAACACTATATTCTACTCTCCTAAAATAAGCAAAAAGTAATTAGTAAATGCTTAAATTACTCCCAAAAATCTGTGATTAAGAAGAATAAAGGAATAAATACTTTTGGCAAAAAATTGAAGGAAACTGCATTACTAACTCAGCTTCATTAAACGACACTACTCACTCTATATAAACTTAAAGAAGGAAAGAAAAATATTCAGGGAAAAACCCACATGCTAATTTTGTCAACAGGCAATCACTAATCATGATCATATCAAAAGGAATCATGTTTTTTCAATAAAATGTTGACATTGCTCTACCAATTTAATCCACTAATGAAGGCAACCAATTACCTGATTTCTTCAAGAATCGCCAAAACCCAGAAACCAAAACTGATCAAAGAAAGAAAGAAAGGAGAAGAGATCAAGGAAACAGAGTAAACGAAACAATGCAGGGAATAGAAGAAGAAAAAGAAGCAATGGATGAATGCAATGAGAAATGAGAGGAGAAGAGGCCCCTTTAAATAGCCCTTTGAGAGGGAGACCCTCCTCTATTTCACTGAAACCACCTACTGCCATGGCTCCTGGTTTATTTTTACAGCCCATCTCTTTCATTATTTTATTTCTGAAATTTTTTGTTTAATCCATCTCGGTTGGGTTTTGAAGGAGATTAAGAATTTTTTACTTTTTTTTTGGCTGCCTTTTAAGCTTCCCTGTTTTCGTGCTCTGCATTCGATTTTAGGAACTGGAGCACATGAGGGGCTGAAAGTCCAAGTTTTAAGATGGTTGATGTGGTTAGAGTTTGGGTTCTGACCCAAGGTTTTAGTGGCTTCATTGAGAGTTGACTCATATAGTTCTATGGCTACCACACTTAACAAAGATTTCATTGGTATCAATCTTGATCTAAGTTCAAAATCTTATACTGTGTTTGGCAAATCTCTATGATCTGATCAGTTAATTCTTACCTGATTAAGAGATAAATGGTGGTTGACAAAAAATGGACATGAATGAGCCTAGTTTTTTAACTTAATTTCCTCATTTAACAGGGTTAGGATTGATCTGTGTCCCTCTCCCCGACTGATCCTGACTTGATTAAGGGAAATTTGCTAAACACGATCTTTGTTATACTCTAGGGAGAAGGGTGGATCAATGCTAATCTGATTAAGATCCAATTTTAACTAAGAAACCATATTTGATCCTGACTCAAATTTAGGAAAACAAAATTTAAGCCTTTAACTAGGTTAGCTAGGGGGTGTTTGTTTGCATGCAAGTAAAAGATGAAAGTGAAAAAGTGACTTTCTATTAACATTTTATGTGTTTGTTTGCATGCAAATGGTTATGAAAGTGAAATGCAAGAAAGTTGAAACATAGGATTTAATGCAATTTTGACTTCCTCAAAAAAAGTGGTGAAGTCACATGAAAGTAAAAATGGTAACAAATTTTAATGAAATAATTTTAACTATATTTACTAATTAATCTAATTTTGCCACATCATCTTTACATTGCACTTTCAACACTAAATTGTATTTCAAACAAACATTGTATTCCACTTACACGCTAACGTGGATGTAAAAGTTATTTGCAAAAAGTAACTTACATAATTTTAATTCACTTTCGAATGGCCAAACACCTCCTAATGGTTGGTGGGCGGTTACCAAACACCACCTTAGTTTGGTAACTTAGCTAATTGAACCTAATTCGATTTTATTTGGTCTCGATTTTGATCAATAATCACCTTGAATCACCCTAATAAGCGATGGTCTAAAATAAAGCATATTATTTTTGGTCCAACAAATACCATGAGAAGGAAAAAAATTAATCTAACCTGAATTTGAATCAAATAAAATAGCCAAAATTTTATTTTGTACTAGTTTTAATTGAAAATAGTCAAGCCAAATTTTTTGGGTACTAGTTTTAATTAAAATAGTCAAACAAAGTAGTTTTGTGAAAATCAAGTTATACAAGTTATACTTACTGAGACTAAGTATAACTAAAGCAACACCGATTTGGGTTTGAAACCAATTCCTAATCGGATCTGCTGAATTCTTAGATTGTGACAGATTCACAATTAGTCGACTAATTGTTCTCAAAATTAAAACTGCTTCTCGTCTCACAGAGATTAGTCGACTACAATGCCTAGTAGTCTCATCAACTCAAAACTGTCTTGTGCATGTTTTGTGCATGTTCTACAATTCTCCACCTCGTACATCATTTGATTTACCTCAAATTTTGGACGAACACCGAAGAACACCAAGAACATCTAGAGATCTCCATCACCAATCCGGGCCAATCCAACAAGGCCACTACACGCTACACACGTACATTCTCCGCAGGCACCAATCATCAAGTAGTTCACCTCAAATCATCTCCACCTTCCATTATCAAGGGCCATGCTCCTCAAGTGCATCAACACGGTTGATATGAAGCAAGTCCAAGCAATGCTTAAACTTGCTATCTGTGACCACCTTAGTTAACATGTCCATGAGATTCTCATTCGTGTGCACCTTCATGAGAGAGATATCACCTTCCTCTATGACATCCCGCACAAAATGATACTCGACATCGATATGCTTGGTACGAGCATGATGAACTGATTCTTCGCCAAGTGAATTGCACTCGATCGTCACACCACAAGTTCACGTTTTCTGCTCAATCCCCAAATCGTCTAGAAGACCCCATAACCACAGTGCTTCCTTCACTCCCTCTGTCATGGCCATGTACCTCTTCAGAGTGAGTGCATCTTGAAGCTCTAAATCGATCGCCAACTAACCGAGCTCCATGTATCTTAAATACATAACCGATAGTAGATCGCCGTCTATCTAGATCGCCGCATAATCGAGTCCACAAACCCGTCAATCGACATGTTTCTCCACCAAAACACGACCCGTATCAGCGGTACCCTTTAAGTACTGAGGACCCACTTCCGCTTCTTCCAGTCGCGTCTTTCCCGGATTTATGAATTCATCACTAACCAACGAAGAATTCAAATATGCACACACCATTGCATACATTAAACCGCCAACCGCACTAGCATAGGGAACACGCCCATGTGCTTTCTTCACAGTAGAGTGGGAGATTGATTACCGAAGCCTAAAGTGTGGAGCCAATGGAGTCACCACCGACTTAGCACTTTGCATCCCGAACCTCGCGATCACCCGCTCTATGTAGCCCTTCCGACATAAGAACAATTCGATTTATCTCTTCTAATCTCCATACCCAGTATTTTCCTAGCGGCACCCATGTCCTTCATCTCAACTCTTCACCAAGTTGAGATTTCAACCTATCTATCTCCACCCCGCTCTTAGAAGCAATAGCGGTCATCCACATACAAAAGAAGATAGATAAAATTACCTCCGAAGCTTCCGAATGTAAACACAACAATCATGATCGCCGGAAAACCCATGCTTCAAAGATGAAGGAGTCAAATCGCTTGTACCATCGCCGGGAGATTGCTTTAATCCATACAAAGGACTTCCTCAAACGACACACATGATTCTCCTTATCCTCAACCTTGTAGCCCTCGGGTTGATGCATGTAGATCTCTTCATCCAAATCTCCGTGCAAGAAGGTGTTTTAACATCGAGTTGATCCGACTCAAAATCACCATATGCAACAATACTCAATAGCACCGAATAGATGTGTGTTTCACCACCGGAGAAAATTTCTCATTGTAATCCACACCCTCTTTCATTGCAAAACCCTTAGCCACTAGCCTCGCCTTGTATCTTACACCACCGAAGCTCAAAGATCTTCCTTTCTTTTATACACCCACTTACAACCAATAGCTTTTCTTCCTATGGGCAATGGAACCACCTCCCATGTATGATTCTTCCAAGAGATTCCATCTCTTCCTCCATCGCGACCAACCAACTCTCACTATCCTTGTCCCGAATAGCTTCCTTGAAGGAGACCGCTCGTCCTCCTCCACAGAGTCGTATTCAACCATATTAGCCTGCCCATAGTGCTTGGGGTTGATTCACCCTGGACCGCCGGTATGCTCGCTTTGGCCTAGTGGAAGCCAAACTATCCTCGAGCTGCTGTTGTTGTAGTGCACGTGTATTTTCTGCTGAACCTCCTCTGCTCAAGCTCATCATCTACGACTTCCCACTTGAGCACGATTAGAACCTAGTTGGTCTTTAGGTTCTATTTCAATAACTCGAGACTTAGAAGTCTCACCGGCCATAACACCATCATCCTTGGACTTCTAGCAATCATGGATTTCTCATCAAAGGTAACATCCTGGCGACCACAAACTTTCAATCTTCCGTACACCAAAGGCGATAGCCTTTACGCCTTGCATATCCCAAGAATATTGCCTTCTTGGCCCTCGCGTCAAGCTTTCCCTCGTTGACGATAGAGGAAGTGTTGTCCAGTGCCCTGAGCTCTCATCACACCCCACCACACCTATGGGTGTATCACCATCAATGTCGAATGTGGTGAACGGTTCATAATGTAACAAGTCAGAAGCCACCGCCGCCCACCATTCGTTGCCCAATCACGCATAAGATCGCATACTCATCTTTCTCCCTGTTAGCAGTTCGTTCTCCATGCACTGGTAGACTGACATGTCGGTGTCGAACAATTCCCTCGATCACGAACTCCTTGAAAGCACCATCAGATACTTCTCAGACCGTTATCGATCTCGGCGTCTTCAATTTCTTTCTGTCTGTTCTCAACCATTGTTCTCCACTTCTTGAATGTCTCAACACCTCATTCTTGTGCTTCGAAAGTAAATCCAAGCATACCTAGAATAATCATCTATAAGCGAGACATAATACACGGAACCACCCTTGAAGTTGTCTCGAGCCGACCCCAAACATCCGTGTGCACATAATCTAGTATCCCTCTGCTCTTAGACTTCTTTGTTGAAACTTGACCCGTGTGACTTTCCATACACACAATCCTCGCAAAAATCCATGCTAGGTTCCTTCGATTCTTGGCCAGACCCTTTACCAAGCGTAACTAGACCCTTCTCTAACATATGCCCAAACCGCCTATGCCATAATGTGTGCTCACATGGGTCTTCACCACTTCCTTCGCCAACCGCCGCATCTCCTGCCACCGGCTGCATTCGAGAGTATATAGATTACCGTGGCGAACACCCTTCATCACTACTAAGGAACCACGAACAACCTTCTTCACTCCGTTTTCCGTCACAATCCGCAACCACGAGTCCAAAGCACCAACTAAGATAAGATTCTTCCGCAAGTCGGAACATGCCTCACATCCGTCAAGGTTGAACCACTCCATCATGCATCTTGATTTTGATATTACCTAGCCCCTTGTTTTACAAGCATGGTTATTTCCTTTCTTTTATACACCCACTTACAACCAATAGCTTTTCTTCCTATGGGCAATGGAACCACCTCCCATGTATGATTCTTCCAAGAGATTCCATCTCTTCCTCCATCGTGCCAACCAACTCTCACTATCCTTGTCCCGAATAGCTTCCTTGAAGGAGACCGCTCGCCCTCCTCCACCAGAGTGCGATTCAACCATATTAGCTCCACGCATAGTGCTTCGTGGGTTGATCACCCCCAAAATTTAACTCGCTGTATGCTCGCTGGCCTAGTGGAAGCCAAACTATCCTCGAAGCTGTTGTTGTAGTGCCTGTATTTTCCTGAACCTCCTCCCCGCCAAGCTCATCATCTACCCGACTTCCCACTTGAGCACGATTAGAACCTAGTTGGTCTTTAGGTTCTATTTCAATAACTCGAGACTTAGAAGTCTCACCGGCCATAACACCATCATCCTTGGACTTCTAGCAATCATGGATTTCTCATCAAAGGTAACATCCTGTGACCACAAACTTTCAATCTTCTTCCAGTACACCAAAGGCTTAGTATTTTTACGCTTCTTTCCCAATCCTAATGCTGGTTTTCAATTTCGCTAAGCTTTCCTCGTTGACGGATAGTAGGCGGTACATCCGAAAATTACGAGCCTATCATAATGCATGCTCTGACCACACCCTATGGGTGTATCACCATCCAATGTCGAATGTGGTGAACGGTTCATAATGTAACAAGTCAGAAGCCAACGCTTTCACCATTCGCTGCCTAACTCGCATAAGATCGCAGATACCACTGCTTTCTCCCCATATGTTCGTTCTCTCCGAATTTATATTCTCATTGGTAGACTGATTGCCCTGTCAATTCTCCTCGATCACGAACTCCTTGAAAGCACCATCTCGATACCTGCACTGTTATCGATCTCGTCTTCAATTTTTTTCGCCCTGTTTCAACCATTGTTCTCCACTTCTTGAATGTCTCAACACCTCATTCTTGTGCTTCGAAAGTAAATCCAAGCATACCTAGAATAATCATCTATAAACGAGACATAATACTGAACCACCCTTGAAGTTGTCTCGAGCCGACCCCAAACATCCTGTGCACATAATCTAGTATCCTCTGCCTAGACTTGCCGTTTCAGAACTTGACCCGTGTGACTTTCCATACACACAATCCTCAAAAATCCATGCTAGGTTCCTTCAGATTCTTCCAGACCCCTTTACCAAGCGTAACTAGACCCTTCTCTAACATATGCCCAAACCGCCTATGCCATAACCGTGTGTGCTCACATGGTTCACCACTTCCGGCCCAACCATAGATTCCTCGTCACCGCTGCATTCGAGAGTATATAGATTACCGTGGCGAACACCCTTCATCACTACTAAGGAACCACGAACAACCTTCTTCACTCCGCTCCGTCACAATCCGCAACCACCGGAGTCCAAAGCACCAACTAAGATAAGATTCTTCCGCAAGTCGGAACATGCCTCACATCCGCAAGGTTCGAACCACTCCATCATGCATCTTGATTTTGATATTACCTAGCCCCACTGTTTACAAGCATGGTTATTTCCCATCAATACAGCCCACCATCAATGCCTCGTGGGTAGTAAACCACTTCCTATTTGGACACATATGGTAAGAGCAACCGTAATCAAGTATCCACTTCCGGAGATATCCTCGCCACCCGTGGCGACATAGCACTCCTTATCGCTCCTTCCTCCTCAAACGTAGCTCGCTTCTTCCTTGCCCTCTCTCCTCTCGGTCTTGTTGTTGTTCTTCTTTCCACCTACTCTCTTATTTGACAGTCGACTTTGAAATGCCCAACACCGCGACTTGAAACATCCTTTTCCGCAAGAGGTCTTGATTTAGATCTAGACTTTCCTCCCTTGCCTTTTCCTCGCTCATTGCTCCTTCCTCTTGCAAACAATCCTCGCTTGTTCCTTGTTACCACCGATGGCCATGTCACTAGTTGCAATCTTCCAAGATCGTCCGCTAGAAGTGCCGTTCTAGTCTCATCCATCTTCAAATTTTCTCCCACAAGCATCGGTGTTTGCACGGGTTCTCATAAGACTTGGCTGAGGCAGTAGTAGAAGCGCTGATCCTCGCTCCTACTTTAACATCTATGTCTTTCAAATCTGATATGATCCTATCAAACTTGTTGATGTGTTCCGGATTGATGAGCCCTCCTCCATCTTGCAAGTATACAATTTGGATTTTAAGTAGATCCGTTAGTTAGACTCTTCGTCATGAAGGTACCCTCTAACTTCTTCCACACGCCGTTTCCTCTCCATCTACCAAGAAAGCTACATCAATCTCCATGGCAATAATAGAACCCATAGCTTAGGTCCATATCTTTCCATATATCATAACCTCAATGATCCTAGAATTAGATTTTTACACAATAAACAACTATCACCAGGCACAAATATTGCATCAAATTAAAATTTAAGGGAAAAAATTAAAGGCGTGGGTAAATGGAATCAAGACCTTGAGAAGAGGGCAACCAACACATTGGTGTGAGCCGAGAGGCCATCACTAACGCGCTCCCTCACGCTGTGGAGGCGATTCAAAGTAAGATCGGCCATGGCTTCTTTTCAAACTTTTGAGCCTTTTAAGGCACCTAACTGAAATCAACGAGAACATATACAAACTATGAACATCACATATCAGAAGAGTTGCCTTTATAGACTGGCCAGCAGCCACTTCTAAAAGTTAGATCAAACTATATCTAATGCTATATCTAGAGAGACTAAAATACTTTAAATTAACAAAATAAATCACAAACCAAACTAATGTTTTGGAGAAAAAGTTTTACCTATGATATATCAAACTTCTCAGTAAATTTTTTGACACTGATGAATTCACTTCACCTGACACTAAATTTAAGCAAAGCAAGGATGAGATCAGCAAAAGAACCAGAAACTAACAAGAGAGAAATATTTTAAGGACTGATCAGTTTTCTAACCAGGAAACAAAAACTGCAGATGGTATGGAAACTAGAGGCAAAGTAATATAAATAAAACTCTTTTTGCATATTAAAGGGAGAAAAAGCCAAAAAAGAGTCCTGGTTGGTGCCCAAAACGAAATTTTTTTAGTGGGAAAGCTTTCACGTTTTAATTATCAACACTATATTCTACTCTCCTAAAATAAGCAAAAAGTAATTAGTAAATGCTTAAATTACTCCCAAAAATCTGTGATTAAGAAGAATAAAGGAATAAATACTTTTGGCAAAAATTGAAGGAAACTGCATTACTAACTCAGCTTCATTAAACGACACTACTCACTCTATATAAACTTAAAGAAGGAAAGAAAAAATATTCAGGGGAAAAAAAACCCACATGCTAATTTTGTCAACAGGCAATCACTAATCATGATCATATCAAAAGGAATCATGTTTTTTCAATAAAATGTTAACATTGCTCTACCAATTTTCTCCACTAATGAAGGCAACCAATTACCTGATTTCCTTCAAGAATCGCCAAAACCCAGAAACCAAAACTGATCAAAGAAAGAAAGAAAGGAGAAGAGATCAAGGAAACAGAGTAAACGAAACAATGCAGGGAATAGAAGAAGAAAAAGAAGCAATGGATGAATGCAATGAGAAATGAGAGGAGAAGAGGCCCCTTTAAATAGCCCTTTGAGAGGGAGACCCTCCTCTATTTCACTGAAACCACCTACTGCCATGGCTCCTGGTTTATTTTTACAGCCCATCTCTTTCATTATTTTATTTCTGAAATTTTTTGTTTAATCCATCTCGGTTGGGTTTTTGAAGGAGATTAAGAATTTTTTACTTTTTTTTTTTTGGCTGCCTTTTAAGCTTCCCCTGTTTTCGTGCTCTGCATTCGATTTTAGGGAACTGGAGCACATGAGGGGCTGAAAGTCCAAGTTTTAAGATGGTTGATGTGGTTAGAGTTTGGGTTCTGACCCAAGGTTTTAGTGGCTTCATTGAGAGTTGACTCATATAGTTCTATGGCTACCACACTTAACAAAGATTTCATTGGTATCAATCTTGATCTAAGTTCAAAATCTTATACTGTGTTTGGCAAATCTCTATGATCTGATCAGTTAATTCTTACCTGATTAAGAGATAAATGGTGGTTGACAAAAAATGGACATGAATGAGCCTAGTTTTTTAACTTAATTTCCTCATTTAACAGGGTTAGGATTGATCTGTGTCCCTCTCCCCGACTGATCCTGACTTGATTAAGGGAAATTTGCTAAACACGATCTTTGTTATACTCTAGGAGAAGGGTGGATCAATGCTAATCTGATTAAGATCCAATTTTAACTAAGAAACCATATTTGATCCCGACTCAAATTTAGGAAAACAAAATTTAAGCCTTTAACTAGGTTAGCTAGGGGGTGTTTGTTTGCATGCAAGTAAAAGATGAAAGTGAAAAAGTAACTTTCTTTTAACATTTTATGTGTTTGTTTGCATGCAAATGGTTATGAAAGTAAAATGCAAGAAATTTGCCACATAGGATTTAATGTAATTTTGACTTCCCCAAAAAGAATGGTGAAGTCACATGAAAGTGATAAAAATGGTAACAAATTTTAATGAAATAATTTTAACTATATTTACTAATTAATCTAATTTTGCCACATCATCTTTACATTGCACTTTCAACAATAAATTCGTATTTCAAACAAACATTGTATTCCACTTACACGCTAACGTGGATGTAAAAGTTATTTGCAAAAAAAGTAACTTACATAATTTTAATTCACTTTCGAATGGCCAAACACCTCCTAATCTGGTTAGTGGGCAGTTGCCAAACACCACCTTAGTTTGGTAACTTAGCTAATTGAACCTAATTCAGATTTTATTTGGTCTGATTTTGATCAATAATCAGCCTTGAACCAGTCCTAATAAGCGATGGTCTAAAATAAAGCATATTATTTTTGGTCCAACAAATACCGCGAGAAGGAAAAAAAATTAATCTAACTTGAATTTGAATCAAATAAAAATAGCCAAAATTTTATTTTGTACTAGTTTTAATTGAAAATAGTCAAGCCAAATTTTTTTTGGGTACTAGTTTTAATTAAAAATAGTCAAACAAAGTAGTTTTATGAAAATCAAGTTATACTTACTGAGACGAAGTATAACTAAAGCAACACTGATTTGGTTTTGATCTATGATATTTATTCTTATAGGTCATGATACCAAAGGTTCAAGACTTTGAATGCTCATTCCATCGCCACAGCGGCTGCCTCCTCCGAACTTTGTGGCCATTGGCTTCCTCAGGAGCCACCAAGTGCATTCTATGATGCTGTTTGTATCACACTCGCAGGTGTATGATGAGAATGAATGAAAGAATTAAAGGCTACAATCAATTTCCCCCAAAGAAGCAATTATAGAGTACCACAAAAAAATTGCAGAAGAGGAGAGAAAATTTACCCCTACTTCTATAATAATTTTGTATAGGTTAACAAGATACCTCAGATTAAATTCATACCAAAGAAAGTGGTTTATTGCTTATCATAAATCATTGATTCGCCAACTACCAAATCTATTTCTAATTAATGAAAAAAATAAAAAATATCTTAAATCTCTTTGCCTTTCCCACCTTAGATACCTTCACAAGTCAAGTTCATCAACCAAACTTTAGGTGTGAGTGTGACAAAGAAAGCAAAACTTACATCAATTTTCCGATTTAATTTTGTGGGGTCCATTTGATGAACTTGGCCCACAATTCCAATCTGAGATCCGCAAAATCGTAATTGGTGAGCTGTCCAAATAAATTGGATAGACTGCAAGTACGCGTTACGATGCTCCTGCGGACTAGTATAGCGCACTGGACAATGGGAATATACGGATTTGGATCCGCTTGGCGAGAGTTTCGGACCCGGGTTTGGACAAAATCGGGTCAGTCGTACGTTGAGTCATTGGAATCCGACAGCGGGTACGCTGCTCTGCACGTGAAAGTGGACTTTTTTATTTGTGCCGCTGGTAATGGATAAGACTGAAATCTATTGGCGGATTTCGTTTTGGGACCCACTTGACCTTTTCAAAAATTCCAGTTTCTTAGACCTCAAGCTGTTATTCTCCGAGCCTGTTTGATAAAACGCACCCTAACGTGGTTAGGTCTTTAAATGTATTAGAATTAATCTAGGTAGGAGGTGGTACAATTTTAACTTGGTTAAAGGGAGAGACTTAAACTTAAAAAAAAGAGGCTATAATTGGCCAAATTATTTGCCAAACATCATTTTTACTCCTTATCCAGGTTAGAAGCCACTAACTTGATTAAGGAGAAGTTCCTAAACGCACAATGAAATCTACTGTGATGTTGAGAATAGAATAGTCCAATTGCACATGTGGCGTACTGATATATTATCTTATGTTCACATCTCAGTTTTTTATTGTTGTTCTTTCCACTACTCATTTTTGTCAAAGGTCCTCATCATTGTATTAAAATTCTAAAATTAAGATAAAGATTGAAGGTTATAATCTTATTCTAACACTGTCTCCGTGGATTGAAGGTCTTTGTTAGGGCAAAAATCTAAACTCACAGAACAATATCAAAATTAAAAAAAACCTCTTTACATTCGTGATCAGGAAGATTTTTACAGTAACTTTTTGACATTTTGAACCTAAAGTTTTCACGATTCGATTTAATATTCTTATTATACCAAGTCAAATCTCAAGGATTTAAAAAACATAGCACATACGCATAAGCAATACATTTTTCATTGGATTTTGTGATAATGATTCACGAACCAACTGCATTTCTTTAAAATGTCTCTTTGTTATATCAACAAAACTTTAAAATCGAAGTTCTAATTTTATACTCTAACATGTTTCAACAGATCCAGCAACATGTCCCCATAGATTGAAATTCCTTTTTCACTGATTGAAACACGGAATCAAATAGGCCTGCCTTTTTTCTATAATAAAGATCCATTTTAAACTTGTGGTATGTGTTAGAACATTGTTCGGGGTGTAACGTTGTTCATGCAATATCTCTTATTTGATAAATAATAAACTCGATTTGCTACTGATATATTTGTGAGATGATATATTTCAAGTATAAATAGGTACGAACGAGTTGCGGTTCAAACGATGCAAAAAATCAACACAAACATTGATTTCAGCCTTTGAACCATCGATGGTCACGAGGCACCATCGATGGTCGAGTCAAGTCATTAATCGACTACAAGAAACAATCGGAGAAACAAAAATTAAAAATCAAACCATTGACGGTCTATAGACAACCATCGACGATCGCAATGACCATCGATGGACAACAGTCAACAATTGCTAAAATTCAGAAACCAGAATTTACACAATGGATAGACTACAATCAACCATCAATGATCTTCGGTGGATCATAGATGATCATGATCAACCATCAATGGTCCCGACGAGTTTTGACAGATTTCCAAATTTAATTTCAGCCATTCCTCGACCCGTTTGATATCCTATTTGGACTCTGATTTGGGTATCTCTTTTCTGTCCTATCTAGGCCTATTTAAGAGGAGATAGAGATCATAATAAACAATGAATAGAATGAATAAAAAGGAGAGATCTATTCTAGGGTTTTGAGAGAGAGAGAGAGAGTTTGATTTGAGAATTTAACCCTTGGAGCCTCGTTCAACTTCTTCTCATCACGCTCATCATCGAAGGATTATTTCAGCGAGGAGAAGTGCCCTTTACATTCAACTTCAACATCGCTTCTTCACGGATCTTCATCGTTATTGATTTGAATGGCGGTTTGTTAAAAGGACTGTAAGATTTTTTAGTTGCACTTTAATTATTTTTGGGTTATTTTTATATTTCAAACTTGAGAGTTTGTCAGCATACTCAAGCCGGGTAATTGAGGGTTAGCGTACTCAAGCCAGGTGAATTGAGAGTGGCTAGGTTTATTCTGGTCATTGTGAGGAGTTAGGTTAGTCGACTGATTTCGGGTAGATTACAGGGTCCTGTCTATAAAGCCTACCAAATCGGGTTGTGATTTGGGAGAACTCCAGTCATAGTGAGGAAGGCCCTTCGTGAGAAGGAATAGTGGATGTAGGATTTTTATCCGAACCACTATAAAAATCTCGTGTGTTCCTGCGTTTGTTTACTTTTATTTTTTGCATATTATTTCCGCTACATATTCTGAGTTTAGTCAAAAAATTGTAGCAATCCTATTCACCCTCCTCTAGGCTTGCATCCCAGTTTCAACAATATGTAGATTTGAACTTGGGTTGCTTTAAAACAATGTGAAAATGTCTCTTCCATCATGCTAGACTTTGAAGTTGGGAGGATTGAAGGATTTAATTTCACACTTAAACATGCTTCATAGCTTGAGCGCATTTTCATGCATTGAAACTTGGACTGACTGATCGATATTTTTATAAATTCGTCTTGAACACGTGAGCGGTTGAATATAGATTCCTCTAATACAATATGAAGAGTCTATTCCATTGCACGAAAACTTCCTAGTTATGGCGAGAGTTCAGTTCTTAATTTTATACTCAAGGTTTCTAAACTTGTAACATTCCAAATCAATCTTTTTTTGGAGCTTCAAGTATGAGATACTTGACCCACCGGAGTTTGCCAGGATACTTGGGTGAGTTTGTTCCCTACACAGGGTGGCTCTCCCTCAGGTATCGCATGTCCCTAACCAAGTGTTCCCTGTTGACAAAAGACAGAAGTATAAAATATTTATTTTACGGTAAACAATAAGTTAAAGTTCATTTATTGATTTTGTAGACTTTGCCAACTATTTGGATCAATTTGTACCGCAATTGTTGCAATCAAAACAGGCTTAGCAAACACTCTATAACCTATCTCACAGCAAGAATCAAAGACGAAGGATGCATGTGTAGTTTAATTTGGCATCTAAAGCAATTAAAAAAGCTCTCATATATGATTTATTAGGCACTTTTGTGTGCTTGGTTGGTGTATGCTTGAGATTCAAGCATCGAGTTGTCTGAGGTCCACAGCCGTACTCATAAATAATGAACACATGGTTCTATAGAATGATGGGACCAAATAAAAGTCATACAATTTTAATTTTCCTAATTGATTTTTTCACTACTTTAATTGAGAGATAACCATATTGTTAAAGAAAAATAAATGAAAAATAAATGAAAAATAAAGCCTACTAAAATGCAACAAAGGGAATTGAAGTACTTTTGGATGATGGATTATTGAATAACCTCCCTTTTAGTTTAGGATTAACGTTAAGCAAGTGAGAGTCTACGATTTCTTCACACGAGGAGTAGCCTATTTAATCCACGCATAAGTTTCAAAACTATATTCCATTGCATCAATATTTGCTTGATTAATAGTGGTCACAGACTGATTTAATCATATGCAAAAAATAAAAACAAATAATAATAATGTATTGTTATTAATGTATGTTCTTAGATTTTTTCTTTTCACCCTCATTATTTTGAAATATGTTCAGCGATGTCGAAAAAGTATTGACCTATACAAGAATACAAGTCATAAAATTAAGAAAAACATCAAATACAAATGACTCTGATCGTGCCAAGTGTCATGACACGTCATAATGCCCATGCAATACGTTACTTTATGGGGACGTGACACTATCAAAAACACTTTAATTAAAGGAGTTATTGGGTTTAAACCCAAATTTCTGCGATATATAGCTCTTTATGGGTGAAATATAGCTCTTTACGGGTTCAGACACTAAGAATGAAACTAAAAGTGTGGAATATGCCTTCAAGAAAATTGATGACTACTATTAGAAGAAGATTCTATATCAACAAGACTTATTAACATAATAATGCTGAAGCTTAATAAATCTTAATTTTGGCTCTTTATATCATATATCTTAGCTCCTTTCGCACTTTTGTGTGCTTGGTTGGTGTATGCTTGAGATTCAAGCATCGAGTTGTCTGAGGTCCACAGCCAAATAATGAACACATGGTTCCTTTTGGGATGTGATAGAATGACGGGACCAATAAAAGTCATACAATTTTAATTTTCCTAATTGATTTTTTCACTACTTTAATTGAGAGATAACCATATTGTTGAAGCACGCGAAAAAGAAAAATAAATGAAAAATAAAGCCTACTGAAATGTAACAAAGGGAATTGAAGTCCTTCTGGATGATGGATTATTGAATAACCTCCCTTTTAGTTCAGGATTAACGTTAAGCAAGTGAGACTCTACGACTTCTTCACACGAGGAGTAGCCTATTTAATCCACACATAAGTTTCAAAATTATATTCCATTGCATCAATATTTGCTTGATTAATAGTGGTCACAGACTGATTTAATCATATGCAAAAATAAAACAAATAATAATAATGTATTGTTATTAATGTATGTTCTTAGATTTTTTTCAATTTCACCCTCATTATTTTGAAATATGTTCAGGGATGTCGAAAAAGTATTGACCTATACAAGAATACAAGTCATAAAATTAAGAAAAACATCAAATACAAATGAGTCTGATCTTGCCAAGTGTCATGACACATCAATACATCATTATGCCCATGCACTACGTTACTTTATGGGGACGTGACACTGTCAAGAACCCTTTAATTAAAGGGGTTACTGGGTTTAAACCCAAAATTTTGCGATATATAGCTCTTTATGGGTGAAATATAGCTCTTTACGGGTTCAGACACAATAAGAATGAAACTAAAAGTGTGGAATATGCCTTCAAGAAAACTAATGATTACTATTAGAAGAAGATTCTGTATCAACAAGACTTATTAACATAATAATGCCGAAGCTAAATAAATCTTAATTTTGGCTCTTTATATCATATATCTTAGCTTCTTACAGCAGAAGTATAGCTCCTCAATGCAAAATGTAACTCTTTATCGCATAAGTGTGGCTCCTTATTGGAAAAATATAGTTCTTTATATGTTCTGTTACACCAAGAAAACTAATAATAATGTTTGTACATATGTGCATTGAAATGTATGATTAAAATAAAGAAAAATTAATATTGTGAATATACAACTATAATAAAATAGAGAAGCTTAGTATGTCGTAGTTTTGACGGTTCAAAGTATCTCTTTATATCATATTGTAGCTCCTTATAGCAGAAGTATAGCTCTTTAATAAAGTGTAGCACCATATAGCATAAGTGTAGCTCTTTATTGAAAAAGTGTAGCTCTTTATGGGTTCCACACCCAAAAAAAAAGTTTGGTATATATGTGTATAGCATGTATTGCAATATATAAGTAAACCAAAGAAAAATATAATAGATGCGAAAATACAATTATAATAAGAAAGAAAGGTTAATATGATCTAGTTTTGACGGTTAGAAGTATAGCTCTTCATATCGTATTTAGCTCCTTATAGCAGAAGTATAGCTACTTAATGCAAAGTGTAACTCTTTATCGCATAAGTGTGGCTCCTTATTGGAAAAATATAGTTCTTTATATGTTCTGTCACACCAAGAAAAATAATAATAATTTTGGTACATATGTGCATTAAAATATATGACCAAAATAAAGAAAAATTAATATTGTGAATATACAACTATAATAAAATAGAGAAGTTTAGTATCTCGTGGTTTTGATGGTTCAAAATATATCTCTTTATATCATATTGTAACTCCTTATAGCAGAAGTATAGCTCTCTAATAAAATGCGTAGCACCATATGGCATAGGTGTAGCTCTAATTTATTGGAAAGTGTAGCTCTTTAGGGGTACTGTCACACCAACAAAACTGCACCACTACTTTTCGGTTATAGTTGTGCACTGTAATCACATCTTGTTGGTTCTCCTTCTTAAGCATTTCATCGAGCAACTTGCTAAGCAACATGGAAAACAAGCACGGGATAACATACGACACTCCAAGCATCAACATAAAATTCTTTTACATTTTTTTTTTTTTTTTGAGTGAATCAATTCTTTTAGATAGACATAACTTTGGTGCTTGTCCATCTAATCCACAATCATTGAACGAAGGAATAATACCAAGGTAAGTATAGCAGTGAAGGAATTGCATAAATGCACCACTACTCTTTGGTTATTATTGTGCATTGTGTTCACATCTCATTTGATCTCCTTCTTCAGCGTTTAATCAAGCAACTTGTGGCAGTAGGAGAACCCGAGCTCTGTTGACCTGGATGGTAGCAACGCTTGCAATTGAAGAGGAATAGGATTGAGGAGGCGGAGGAGTACAGAGGTGGTCATGGGTTTAGGGTCCGGCAAACTCCCGTTAGGGATTTGGGGATAGAGTGGGCTTGATTGGAGAGGGGGAACTGAGAAGGCGTGATTTGGGAGTTTATAATTTTTCTTTTTACAAATACAGTATATCAAAATGTTGTACGTGAAGAGGTGGGTTTAAAAATAAATCATTGGGATATTTTGAGTTTAAAGGTGATTCTGGAAATAGGTGGGTTTTTAAATAAATCAGGGTAAACCGTTAGGTTAAAAAGCAAAAACCCCTTAAGCATCCCATGATGAGATTTAGGTAATCCAACCTCTAATTACAACTTGCAACCTGATTTAGGACAACCTTGGACTCTAAGTTTCAGAAAACAAATAAATAGCAATTTATGTATTGAAGTTAAAGATGTCAAAGCCTTTGTGGATCATGCTAATACTAATAAAATCTATATTTAGATACTGGATATGCCCATGGATAGGCCCACTGCTCTGCTCTTTGCTCGGAGCCCACTGATAAAGCACACCAGCTGTCAATGTCCCCTCTCTCATAATAATCTCATTTAATAAAGAACTATGGGGTGAGCTTGCCAATCACCTAAAAATTAGGTCAGGTTTAATCTTAGTCTAGCTCTACTCTAAATTATTTAGAATTGGATCAAAAGTGTGGTGATCTAAACTGATTTTAAGACCTCTCTTTGATCTAAGAAGAACTAGGTCAGAACTGGCTCAATTTTTACCAATCAAAAATAAATTTAAAACTGGGTCAGGATTAGTCCTAGCCCAGTTTTAAGTTGCCAAACACGCCCTTAGTTTTTCATCTACGTCTATTTAGTTTAACTAGTTATTCGCCATCGAGCCAGAAAGAACGCTCTGTTTCTCTTACGACAAGAGTCTCCTAATTAATGTTATATTCCAAACAAGATTATGTTAATTTAACTCTTAATAGGATGACTTTAGTTGATACTACACTCTTGTAGGATGTATAGGCCAGTGACTGGTTATGCGATGCTTCTTTATGAGAGGATGATTTACTTTATTTATGTGTTGGCTATTTGTCATTTAAAACTGGATTTTGATAGAAGTGAGTAATGCATAAATTCATATTATTATCTTCTTACCTTTCCTTCGATTCTGCACCACGTCTACTAGGGGTTGCTCTGACAACCCTTGACATTTATTTTCTTTCCACTAGGTATTGTTTGATGGTTGTGAAGCTCAGGAGATCAGATCGGTCTCGTATGTGAAAGAGGAATGTTTAGTTTAAGTTACGGATGGGTGATAACCCATATGATAGTTAATTATAGGGTTATATATCTTCGAATTTGAAACTCGGCTTGCTTCACCTTTTAAATGTTCTCAGTAATAATAGTAAATGCCTTAAAATGTCTTATAGTAAATAAAATAGTAATAAAGTAGATTAATGATAGAAGTTAGCCCACAGTTAGTACAAAATAATTAATAAAGAAAAAGAAATTTTTTTAGGCTTGAGTGTATTTCAGGAATTTCCAGTATCAAATATACACTGCCGCCTCGTCGCATGCGGTATCTTAGCTGCACTCGGTGTACGGGGTGTGACATTTTCCTTTTTGAATAAAAATCCCGCCAAAAGAAGTCTTCATGTAACAAATAAGCACTTACAACTTAATGTTTCCATTAATTTCAAATTGAGACAGGTGGGGTGTCGTAAGGCCATTGTAATTAGTGGCATCATGGCTGTAGTTCTTTGATTGAGAGAGAGAGAGAGAGAGGGAGAGAGGTGGCGAGTTGTATGGCCATTGTGATTAGTGGCATCATGACTTTAGTTCTTTGATTGAGAGAGAGAGAGAGAGAGAGAGAGAGAGAGAGATATGCAGTGTAGCCTGTAGCCATTGCCTTCCTCTCCATGTGATTTTTTATATTAGTATGTCCTATATGGTATTTTCACATACATAAGAACCGAAACAAATACCATGCATAGTAAGTCTTTCTCTATAAGATCATAGATAAAAGATGGATGATACGAATCGTGTATTGATGCCAATTTTACTTCGGAATAAACAGTTAAAATATCAGTACAAGTATTTATTGTATCTTTGTTTGATGACATAACTCAGTATAGTCAACAACTTTATAATCTATGCCCAAACAAATGTTTAAAAAAAAAATCTCCTCATACCCAATAGAGGGTCCTCTGTATGAGTTTTTTTCTTCTTTTTTTGTCTCTCTCTGTTTTTAGACTACTTTTATCACTTGGCGTAGGCCCTGGGCTCATGAATCTATATATGTGGGCCGTGGGTATACTAGGTACGTAGCAATAAGATATCCCGTGCGGCACAGCAGCAGTAGTAGTACTTTTTGGCCAAAAGATCAATTTGGTTCCTGTACTACGCTTTATAGTCGAATTCGTCCTTTTATAATTTTAAACTTTTAAGGGTATTTTATGTAATTTATAAAACTTATTGGGTTTTTTTATAATACTTTATGTATTATAGTATATTAACTAATTATGATTTTCACCTTAACAAACTAATACCGTGGAGCTGTTTCATGTATTTTATTAATCTTATTTTTTGTTGAACTATAGGTAGTTCACGGGATTAATATAGGACATACTTAATTGTTTTAAATTGTTGAGCTATAGGTAGTTCACGTGGGATTAATATATAGGATATACTTAGGATTAGGATAGATAAAAATTTAAATAAGATGTTCAAAATAGTGAATGATACTATTGACCATGAAAAAATTTTCCGAGCTTGTACTTTTAAAGAGAATATAATTCTTTTCCTTACAAATCACTTTTCACCGCTCCTTTCCGAGGAAAACAAGAAAGAATGAGAAAATTCAAAGTCATAGGAACAACATATGTTAATCAAATCCTTTCTTTTGATATCTGAATGGTTTTTCGCCTTTGACAAATTTTCCTTATTATTGTGAACAGTGTGGGATACAATTTGGAAGAAAATTTGGAAATTTAAGAAAATAGCACCCAAAATCATTGATTTTCTCTAGAAAACTGTGGTTACGGGTGCATTTAGTCTGGATACAGCTCGGATATGATACTTACCATATCCATATCTGCCTACCCATTATGGATATGGATATGATTACGGATATGCCTCGGTAAGGAAAATTCATATCCATATCCGCTAAATAAGATACAGATACGATATACATAAAAATATATAAGTGGATATGCATGCGGATAGAAAACAGATATGAGAAAACTAGTTAATATTGAAAAAAATATAGTTCATGGGATACAAAAGAGATCATTAATATGTTTGTTATACCTGAAAAGCTAAGATTAGACAGCTTGATCATCAAATCCATAGTTCATGGGATACAAAAGAGATCATTAATATGTTCGTTATATCTGAAAAGCTAAGATTAGATAGCTTGATCATCAAAATTAATATCAAATCCATAATTTAAGGACTTAACTATCGTACTAGTATGACCAATATGTATTCGGATATGGATCCAGATATTTCGCTACAAACAGTATCTGTAATCATATCCTATCGATTATAAATTTGAGTAACCACATCGGTATCTAGATACGGTTACGGATATTTCCTCAAATACGGATATGGTTTAGCACCCTTAGCTGTGGTGGGTGCTTTGCCCACCAAGAGTAGGCTTCATAAGAGAATAATTGATATTTCTCCCATGTGTGCTTTCTGTAAGATTTTTGAGG
The DNA here is from genome assembly GCA_012295165.1 of Asparagus setaceus. Lineage (NCBI taxonomy): Eukaryota > Viridiplantae > Streptophyta > Magnoliopsida > Asparagales > Asparagaceae > Asparagus > Asparagus setaceus. Next base: position 18,363,605 of record CM022704.1, on the reverse strand, counting down.
AGTCAGAGGAGCATGTCTTGTTTTCTTGTGCCTTTGTAGGAGTATTTGGTTGGCGAGTCCTCTAGGAATTCGATTTGAGGAGTCCATTGGGGTTTAGATTTCTCGCTGAAGGAGTGACTTATTCATCTTTAAAGGGTAGTGATAATTATATATTTAGATTGGGAGCTACAATTATTTGGAACATTTGGAAAGAGAGATGTAATGTAACCTTAAGAGATAGATGTGCTAATCCTTTCTATTTAATCAACAGATCTATAATCTCTTTGAGGGAATATGATGGTGATAATTCCGAACCTGAGATTTTTACCCTAATGTCTGACTTAACTATCGAAATAAGCTATTGGATCCCTCCTCCTCCTGGTACAATCAAAGTGAACATTGAGGGTGCTACTAGCAATTTGGGTTCATGTGCATCATGGCTTGCTAGGGATGGTATTGGAAACCTTATTGCTGCTGAAACTATTGCAGTTCACTCCAGTAGAGCTAATTTTGCAGAGATTTTACAATCAAGGCTGCATTACACTGGGCAAGAAATTGCCATTATCCTGCAGTTGTTGAAGGGGGTGCTGAAGTGCTAATCATTTTAATCAATGAGTCATCTTTTGCCCACAATTGGAGAGTGGCAAACATTGTCAAAGATTGCAAAACGCTCCTAACGACTCCAGATATTGTGCTTTATTTTCATTTTCAGAGAGCTCAACAAGGTAACCCATGTCTTAACTAAATCTGGTTTGATTCTTAATTGTTATGTTATATGGTGTATGGATAATCTACCTGTGGACGTTGTAGATATCCTTTATCATGATCATGTAACAACTATAGAGGACTTCTAGCGGCAGCCGCAGATGGTGGCTGCCGCTCTATACTCCTGCCGATGTAATGCCATCTGTCCAACCTTTTTCTCAATGAATTGAATATGGAAATTTTATCTCAATGTCCCTAGTTTTCTAGATTCTTGACCTCTTGTACAATAAATTATCCCAAGTGCAAGCTTTCTCATTCCCTTTAAAACTTTTCAATATCAAACCTATTCTAAAATTCTACTATCCCATACTATTTGTACAATAAATTACATACTAAAGATCTGATCCACTTATTTATATTTAAGGATTAATGAAATAAAAGATAAATTTCACAAACTATTTGAATCAAAACTCCATACACTTAGCCAAAGAAATATATAAAATGCAAAAATAATTGTGACCATCCCTTACTCCAAAAATACTCAAATGTTAAGCAACTAATTAAGCAAAAATCATTTTGTTTTGTCTAGTGAATTTTTCCTACACTAATTGAGCCAAGAGAGCTCTACAAACCCGTCAGTGGTAACAAGTCCACTAATTTAACATGAAGAAGTTAAACAAAAAAAAACACCAATTACATTCAACATGTACCACATAAACTGGACATGGTGATAACAAGTCCACTAATTCCTCTACTACAAAATATTACCAATTAATCTGAAGCATTGATGTTTGATGACAATTTTGTTTCCATATGGATGATAGCATTTTCGACATGAAAACTTTGATTGATCAAACCTGTAACGCAATAATAATATCATAAGAGAAATATTACTTACAAGGTCTAGTTCTCTCTAATTATAGCACTAATTGTGGAATTACTCACAAATATTCTCTAAACCATGTAGTCTTAAGGATGCCAAATCCATATTGAAAGTCGGCGTGTTGTCCATTGTCGAACCATCTACACCTAAGACAAGAAATATCAAGCTCATATGATGTTTACAAATATTAATGGAACAAAAATAACTAGTAATTTAGACTTGCAATTTTGTGCTGACTGAATGGAGAAATAGTCCTTTGCATTGAGGTTCAGAAACTATATGCATCCTATAACAACCAAACATATAAAATTACATAAAGCATACTTGTAAATTTTTCTGGTGCAAAATTAAAATAAATTTTGTTAGGTATTTTATCAAAATCATAAACCCTAATAAAAAAAGAAATAATCAAAATAAGATAAGAATTAGAATCACTGGCCTGTAAGGGGGCAGTTGTGATACCACTGTCCTATAACAACAGTTGCCGCCTTCACAGAGGTAGATGAACGCAACTGTGAACTAGCTGTAAAAGTCCCCTCGAGGTAGCTAGCACTTGAGGTTACTGTGAATCTCAAGCCTCTTGCTCAATGGATGCTTGCCCGATAAAAGATATCAATATAAATAAGGAGAGAGATCAAAGATTCTTTGAGAGAGAGATTAAAAAGTTATTTTCTTGATTTTCCTTCATCGATCTTTGGGTTTCCTTGAAGAATGATATTTGTAGAGTTTTAGATGGTGATTCACGATGGAAGTTGTTAGAAAAAAGAGGGAGCGGTTCTATTTTCTCGGAGAAACGGAAGAGGGAAAAAGAATACTTGACCTGGTTTTTAGATAAGAGATATTAGAATATTTAAAGAAAATAAATAACTCTTATTAGGTTTGGATACGGGTATAAACCTATTAGGTATCCATAATAAAATTAAAATAAATAAATATGAGAAAATCAACCTTTTCCTGATTAAAATTTCCAACAAGTATGAGATAAGGAAAACTAACCATATCGTGCATTATTGGTTGAGATATAGGTTCTATTGAAGCTATGATTGACTCTCCTTGAGAAGCAAAAGTGTTGTCATCATCCTAAAATAAAATTATAAACAAAAAAAAAAGTTGTGCTACATAATTCTTATAACAAATAAAATAAATTCACCGTTATTCATACTAATTGTTGCAAAGATTTCCCCTTCCTACTACTAGGGCTGAGAATGGTTTGGTCCAGACTGAAAAAACCGACCGAACCGACCGAAAAGTAGCAGTTCGGGTCGGTTTTCTTGATTGATCGGTTCGGATTGAGTTGAAAACTTTTCAACCCAAACCGCCCAAACCGACCGCATATAAATCATTCACATACTTTTCTTAACACGTACCCACTAGAAACCCATACATGTTCATATTCTAATTCCCTAAAACAAAGAAACACCCTCAATTTTGATTTCTCTCACTACTCACACTGGGCCCTCTCCCACTTCAGTCACCATCAATCACCATCGCCGTTGACTTCGCCATCGACTCACCGACGTGCCTCCGACTCGCCGCCGACTCGCCTACGATACGCTGCAGACTCGTAGACCATTAGTGTGTGTATGCGGGGAAAACTGCCAACCCCGCCGATCAAAGGCTTGAGTTCGCCTGCATGAACTCAACACAGTTCATTCAATGAGCTCGCCTGCACGAGCCCAACACAGCTTATCGGATGACCTCGCCAGCAAGAGCTCAACAATCGCCTGTTTGACGAACTCGCCCGCACGAGATTGTCCCACTCGTTGAACTCGCCCGCATGAGCTCAGCATCGCCTGTTTGACGAACTCGTCCGCACGAGGTCGTCCCACTCGTTGAGCTCGCCCGCATGAGCTCAACATCGCTTGTTAAGTGAACTCGTCGGCACAAGTTTAACCCCGCCTGTGCGCCAAGCACACCTGCAAGGAGTTCGCCTGCACAACGAACACCAGCTCACACGTTGGAGGGGCCCGCCAGTTGACCCCGCTTGTTCGACAAGCTCGTTCGAGGCGCTTAAACAGCCTCTCGCTCGGCCACCTGCTCAACAAGCAAGCGGGCTTGTTCAAGCGGAGTGGGCCCACCCACTCTCCACGCCCCGGGTAATGATGAGGCATGACTCTCATTACCTCTATAGTAGTCACGTCCCACAGCTAGAAGAGGGCATGGTGCTCCTCACCCATTAGTGGTCACATCTCACAAGTCAGGGTGGCCGCTTGTTGCATGTTAGTAAATTGTAGACTAGTGAGAAATAGTTGGTTTAATTAAATTTTATGATTGAGATTGATTTAGTTCTTTGCTTCTTGTTGCATGTTAGTAAATTGTAGACTAGTGAGAAATAGTTGGTTTAATTAAATTTTATGATTGAGATTGATTTAGTTCTTTGCTTCTTGTTGCATGTTAGTAAATTGTAGACTAGTGAGAAATAGTTGGTTTAATTAAATTTTATGATTGAGATTGATTTAGTTCTTTGCTTCTTGTTGCATGTTAGTAAATTGTAGACTAGTGAGAAATAGTTGGTTTAATTAAATTTTATGATTGAGATTGATTTAGTTCTTTGCTTCTTGTTGCATGTTAGTAAATTGTAGACTAGTGAGAAATAGTTGGTTTAATTAAATTTTATGATTGAGATTGATTTAGTTCTTTGCTTCTTGTTGCATGTTAGTAAATTGTAGACTAGTGAGAAATAGTTGGTTTAATTAAATTTTATGATTGAGATTGATTTAGTTCTTTGCTTCTTGTTGCATGTTAGTAAATTGTAGACTAGTGAGAAATAGTTGGTTTAATTAAATTTTATGATTGAGATTGATTTAGTTCTTTGCTTCTTGTTGCATGTTAGTAAATTGTAGACTAGTGAGAAATAGTTGGTTTAATTAAATTTTATGATTGAGATTGATTTAGTTCTTTGCTTCTTGTTGCATGTTAGTAAATTGTAGACTAGTGAGAAATAGTTGGTTTAATTAAATTTTATGATTGAGATTGATTTAGTTCTTTGCTTCTTGTTGCATGTTAGTAAATTGTAGACTAGTGAGAAATAGTTGGTTTAATTAAATTTTATGATTGAGATTGATTTAGTTCTTTGCTTCTTGTTGCATGTTAGTAAATTGTAGACTAGTGAGAAATAGTTGGTTTAATTAAATTTTATGATTGAGATTGATTTAGTTCTTTGCTTCTTGTTGCATGTTAGTAAATTGTAGACTAGTGAGAAATAGTTGGTTTAATTAAATTTTATGATTGAGATTGATTTAGTTCTTTGCTTCTTGTTGCATGTTAGTAAATTGTAGACTAGTGAGAAATAGTTGGTTTAATTAAATTTTATGATTGAGATTGATTTAGTTCTTTGCTTCTTGTTGCATGTTAGTAAATTGTAGACTAGTGAGAAATAGTTGGTTTAATTAAATTTTATGATTGAGATTGATTTAGTTCTTTGCTTCTTGTTGCATGTTAGTAAATTGTAGACTAGTGAGAAATAGTTGGTTTAATTAAATTTTATGATTGAGATTGATTTAGTTCTTTGCTTCTTGTTGCATGTTAGTAAATTGTAGACTAGTGAGAAATAGTTGGTTTAATTAAATTTTATGATTGAGATTGATTTAGTTCTTTGCTTCTTGTTGCATGTTAGTAAATTGTAGACTAGTGAGAAATAGTTGGTTTAATTAAATTTTATGATTGAGATTGATTTAGTTCTTTGCTTCTTGTTGCATGTTAGTAAATTGTAGACTAGTGAGAAATAGTTGGTTTAATTAAATTTTATGATTGAGATTGATTTAGTTCTTTGCTTCTTGTTGCATGTTAGTAAATTGTAGACTAGTGAGAAATAGTTGGTTTAATTAAATTTTATGATTGAGATTGATTTAGTTCTTTGCTTCTTGTTGCATGTTAGTAAATTGTAGACTAGTGAGAAATAGTTGGTTTAATTAAATTTTATGATTGAGATTGATTTAGTTCTTTGCTTCTTGTTGCATGTTAGTAAATTGTAGACTAGTGAGAAATAGTTGGTTTAATTAAATTTTATGATTGAGATTGATTTAGTTCTTTGCTTCTTGTTGCATGTTAGTAAATTGTAGACTAGTGAGAAATAGTTGGTTTAATTAAATTTTATGATTGAGATTGATTTAGTTCTTTGCTTCTTGTTGCATGTTAGTAAATTGTAGACTAGTGAGAAATAGTTGGTTTAATTAAATTTTATGATTGAGATTGATTTAGTTCTTTGCTTCTTGTTGCATGTTAGTAAATTGTAGACTAGTGAGAAATAGTTGGTTTAATTAAATTTTATGATTGAGATTGATTTAGTTCTTTGCTTCTTGTTGCATGTTAGTAAATTGTAGACTAGTGAGAAATAGTTGGTTTAATTAAATTTTATGATTGAGATTGATTTAGTTCTTTGCTTCTTGTTGCATGTTAGTAAATTGTAGACTAGTGAGAAATAGTTGGTTTAATTAAATTTTATGATTGAGATTGATTTAGTTCTTTGCTTCTTGTTGCATGTTAGTAAATTGTAGACTAGTGAGAAATAGTTGGTTTAATTAAATTTTATGATTGAGATTGATTTAGTTCTTTGCTTCTTGTTGCATGTTAGTAAATTGTATCAAAAGTGAAAATCCTAATTTTGATTTTACGCATGTTAGTGTGCTAAAAACGTATCTTCATGGCCGAACCATCTCCTCAAGATCCATCCCCTAATTTGGAGACACCCACAGCGACAATGGAGGTATGAACTAAACCCTAATTTTGATTCTATGCTTTCAGCGGGAAAAGATCCAAACTTTTTAGTTCTTGCTGCATGTTAGTAAATTGTAGACTAGAGAGAAATAGTTGGTTTAATTAAATTTTATGATTGAGATTGATTTAGTTCTTGGCTTCTTGCTGCATGTTAGTAAATTGTACTGAAAAGTGAAAATCCTAATTTTGATTTTACGCATGTTAGTGTGCTAAAAACCCTAATTTAGCTAAAATAATCTGCAGTGCTTCACAAGAGGAGAATCCTAATGTAAATGCAAGTCAAGTTGATTCTAATCAATCTACCCAAGTGTCTCAAACTTTGACTAAAAGGAAACCAATAAAAGGAAGATCGGAGGTATGGGGTCATTTTACTAAGTTTAAAGATCAAAATGGTGACCCAAAAGCAAAATGCAACTATTGTGAAAAAGTGTATTTTGCACATTGCAAAAAAATGGTACTACATCACTACTCAATCACATGGAGTCTTGCAAAAAGCACCCACATAATGTTGACACTCATCAGAAGCAATTAAATTTACAAGCAAATCTTGGATCACAGAATGGAGGTAGTACGACAATGGAAACACTTGGTAGTTGGAGTTATGACGAAGGAGCCATAAGAAAAGCCCTCAATTATTTTATCATTTTAGACGAGCTTTCATTCAAGTTAGTAGAGGGTTTAGGGTTTAAAAATTTCATGTCCACCGCTTGCCCAAGATTTCATATTCCATCTCGTTGGACAATCCAAAGAGATTACTATGAGATTTACCGTGAAGAAAAAAAAATTTGAAGAACTTGTTGAAAGCTACATGCCAAAGGGTGTGTCTTACAACCGATACTTGGACTTCCATTCAAAATATTAATTACATGTGTCTAACGGCATATTGGATTGACAATGATTGGAAATTGAACAAAAGAATAATAAAGTTTTGTCCTATTTTGAGTCATAAAGGAGATGATCTTGGGAAGGAAGTAGAGAAGTGTTTACTAGATTGGGAAATTGAGAATGTTTTTACCATCACGGTTGATAATGCTAGTTCAAATGATACCATGATTATATACTTAAGAAAGAGGTTCAATAATTGGGGAGGCACAATGTTGGGTGGGAAATATCTTCATATGAGATGTATTACTCATATTGTTAATCTTGTTGTTAGTGATGGGCTCAAAGATTTGGGGGTTTCCGTTGCTCGTGTTTGTTCGGCGGTGAGATATGTGAGGCAATCTCCATCTAGATTATCTAAATTCAAAGCATGCATTGAACTAGAAAAAATTGAATTTGGTTCATCTTTATATTTAGATGTATGTACTAGATGGAATTCCACTTTTTTAATGTTGAACATTGCCCAAAAATATGAAAAAGCTTTTGAAAGATATGGTGAAGAGGATCCCTTCTTTAGATTTGAACTAAGTAGTGGAAATGGAGCTCATGGAATGCCATTAGAGGATGATTGGGTTAATGTGAGAAGGTTATGCATTTTGCTTGAAAAATTTCATAAGCTAACATTACGTGTTTCGGGTTCTTCATAACAAGTAATTTTTTTCTTCAAGAAATTAGTAATGTTGCTTGTGATTTACAAAAATGGCGATTGTCTGATGATGCATCATATGCTAGAATTGCTAATAGAATGACAGATAAATATGAGAAGTATTGGGGAAGTTGGGAGAAGATGAACATGTTGATCTACATTGCGGCCCTTCTTGATCCACGAAATAAAGAAGATTTTGTGACTTTTATTCTTGAGCTTACATATGGCGAGAAAGAAAGTGTTGATAAGTTAAAATTCATCAAAGATGTCGCATTTGCATTGTTCAATGAGTACAAAATTAAATATGGAGCTGAAATAGGTGCAAGTGGGCAATCAATTGGTGCTTCATCTAATAATATTGACAATGATGATGCTAATCAAATAAGTGATGTAAGAAGTCGGTTTAAAAGGTTGAAAGCCACAAAAGGAAGTGCCGAAGCAAAATCAGAGTTGGAAAGATTTCTAAGCGAGGATGTTGAAGCCGATCAAAGTAACTTTGATATCTTAGCTTATTGGAAAGTAAATAGTGCAGGTTCTCAATTCTCTCTCGGATGGTTCATGATGTATTGGCCGTCCCCATCTCTATAGTTGCTTCTGAGTCTGCATTTAGTACGGGTGGCCTCTTTAAGCAATGATTGTACCTTAAGCAAATAAAAAAAATAACATTACTTTATTGTACAAGCATATTAAGATAACTAACATGGAAAAAGAAGATCTATCATAAGGTTGCATACCTTTTTCGCATTATTATTATTCCTTTTCTTGCTCTTGTTCTCAATTCTTGCTCTGATTCTTTTAGCTGCTTTTGTCTTCACAACTTTTGGATCAAGTATTGAAGTGCCATCATCCACATTGCAAGTCGTATTTGCCTTGTCGATATTTAAATTATACATTTTACATTTCTCCAATGCAACTCTTAAAGAATGAGATTCCATATTATAACTTTCTTGACAATTTGAGCCCTCTTTACATAGAATTGTAGCTTGTTGAAATAGATCATCATAACGGTCTTGCCCAGAATTAATAACTTTTGGTGTTTGGTTTGTGTCACCATTTCCTCTCAAATCTTTGGTCCATCGCTTCAAGATATAATGAGATGACACATGAAAGACGCCATAACAATGAAGCACACATAATGAGTGTCGACAAAGAAATCCATTGTATTCATAAGAACGACAAAGACAAGAAACTTTTTTCTCATTAATATCCCAACTCACATAAAAGTCTTCTTTTTTCTCAAAATCTTCAACTTTATAAATTTCAATACTCTCATCTTGCTCTTTCATTGCATGACAACCGTGAATTCCCAAAACTTCTACTTGAAATTTTTTAAAGACCTCATGTGTATAAATAACTGACATTTGCCTCTCAAATAAGGATGGAGTTTTCAAAACAGGTTCTTTATGCCAAGTTTTAAAATTTGCATGTCGTTCTGCTTCCTTTCTATCCTCTAAAGCGACCACATATTTTTCAACAAATTCCTTCAATAAAGTCTTCTTGTTCACATATTTATCAAAAAATAATTGATACTTTTAGATCTTTGAGTAGTTGACATTCTTGCAAATAAAATTATATAAAGAAAAAAATTGGCATACTTGATCGTAAACTGTGTATTTTTCTATGGGTTCTTTTAATAAATACCAAATCATCGGATTAAAAAATTACCGTTCAAGTCATTATAATAGCAATTTTACCCCAAAATTATAATTATTCCTCATAATACCCCCTCCATCTTAGTTACTGTCAAGATTTTATTGATGTTAAAATCCCAATATTTTGACCTTGAGGTAACACATAAGCAACGTCAGGAGCTAGTTAATGACACTGATGTACTGTTAGTGGGGTGTTACCATTACATGGCTTACATTAAGGATGAAATCATTATGGAGAAATCCAAGCTCTCCTCTATGTTTATTTGATACAAATATACAATAGACTCTTCATTTATTTATTTATCCACAAAAAAAGGTATCTCGCATATATGTAGGCACCCAATAGTCTCTTTCTTCATATAAGGATTGAAGCCATGAATCCTCAACTAACTCAAAATTTTTACCATGGAGAATCACCTTTCTTCAAATTGTTCCTTTGTCCATGACTTAAAAATACATCTTTGGAATATCTCAAGAAGCTTCTCATGTTTGTTTATCACATGTGAGAGTTTTTCTCCGGAAGCTTTCTCATAATATGCCATAAACAATAACGATGTTTAGCATTTGGAAATACAAGTCTAATAGCAGCTTTCATCACTCTGTCTTGTTCTGTTAGGATCGCATTTGGAGGTTTTCCACCCATAGCAATTAACCAAGTTCTCATCAACCAAACAAATGTGAGGTTGACTCATTTGCAAGTAAAGCACATCCCAAAATGATTGATTGTAAATGATTATTCACTCCAATGAAAGGAGCAAAAGGCATATGGTACTGATTGGTGATGTATGTTGTATCAAAAGAAACAACATCGCTAAAAATTTGATAATCTCTCCTTCTATCTCCATGAACCCAAAAGGCATTTCTTAGACAATGATGCTCATCCTAATCTATAGTATAAAAGAAATCAGGATCTCTTTCTCTCATGTGCATAAAAGACTCAATCATTGTATTGGCATCTCCCGATTGTAGTGATAGACGTTTCTCTTTATCAACATGATTTCTAATGTCCTTCTCTAAACAACCAACATTATCATATCCACCATGTTGTTTTGTCATTGATGCATAAATTTTGCTCACCCCTACACCTACGGCATGTAATGTGCTAATATCATGTTTTTGTGACAATGTAATACCCCTATGACAAGGTAGATAGTGAGCAAACATTGGTGAAAGTTCATGATTGTGCTCCTTGATAAATTCATGTACAACCCATTTTTTATTTTTCATTCTTTTCACATGCAACATTGCTTTACACCCAATTTTTAAACAAGGCCGAGGATAAAATGCATCCAATTTTCGCTTCTCTCCATGCCTTGTACAAGAATATTTAACATCAATAAACTCATTGGTTTTCTTTGAGCGACAAGATGCTTTGGTTGAAACACAAAATTCAAAAGTCTTTATATATTTTTATAATAAGAATAAGCCTCCTCTTGTGTCTTAAAATAAATACCTTTATATGGCTCTATAATTTAACATTGTTCATGTGAAATATTTCCACCAATCTCTACCATATCTTCTACTTCTTGGTCATTATCATCACCAAGACCCATGATTCCATCACTTTCAAATGAAGATTGATTTAAATCAAAGTTCTCCATCACACACCTAGCATTAGTAATCAAATGAAAATAATTAATTTAAAGGATCAACAAAAGAATAATTAAAAATATCTATCAGATTTGAGTATAAAGAAAAATATAAAAGAGGGATCATAAACATGTACCTCAAATTCAGAATTCAATTGATTGTCTTCAAACTGAAATTACTCTTAATAACACAACAGCAATTGAGAAACAAAGAAAACCCCTAACTAGAGAAAGAAATAGCTTCTGCAGCTAAACTGAGAAAAAGAAATTTTGGGCTTGGCGGGGACAAAGTCTTTCGCGCCAATTGATTGGGAAGTGTGAGTTTACCTGCTTGCACCTAGGGGTCATTTTGTTTTGGTGAGTTTAGAAAACCAGGGGTATTAAGGTAAATTATCATACCTATTCCTCAATAAAAAGCTGGCACAGATGGCATTGAGAAAACTAAGGATGGCATCGAGAAAACTAAGGACATTGAGATAAAATTCTCATATTCTATTCCTTGAGAAAAAGATGGGACAGATGGCGTTACATGAGCGGGAGTGTAGAGCGGCAGCCGCTATATGCGACTGCCGCTAGAAGTCCTCAACAACTATATGATTAATGGAATGTTTTTCTTTGGACTAAAACAAAAAAAAAACGAAAAAAAAAACTCATTCTAAAACTGCTTTTTTTGTTGCTATTAATTTTGGCTAATGTTCATCAGTAGTACTTATATGTAAGCATCGTCCAAGGATGGTGCTTCTGTAGGATTTAGTTTGTGATTTCTTTTCTGCCCGGCGATGAGATTTTGTTAGAAATATGATGTAGAGATTTAAGTTAGCAATGATTTTGCTGGGATTATTAATAGATGATATACCAGGGCCACCTCCTTTGGTGAACTTCCTACAATATGAAACTCCCTAAAAATGGCTAAGAATTGTTTTGTTTGTCTTAAAACTTTGCCTTGTTAACTTTCCCTCGCAAAAAAGAATGGATTGCTTCCGAAGTCATAGGAACACAAAGCTAATGAATGTTGCATAACGGTGGTAAAGTGAAAAAGTATTTTTTTAAAAAATTTCTTTATTAATTGGATCCTCCTGCCCCTGAAAAGGTTGAAAGTCCAATTAAATCAATGTAAACTTGGGAAGTTATTTCAGAACTCAAATCACTGAACGCATCATGCAATGAAAGTGAACCTCATCGCAGTACAAAATGGATACGGATACATGTACAAATCCATTAAATGAATGATTTTTATTTGTTTGTTTTATTTTCTTCTATTTTCTCCATCATTCTTTCTCCTCACTCAATCTAGTTTTGTTTTATTTTCTTCTATTTTCTCCATCATTCTTTCTCCTCACTCAATCTAGTTTTGTTTTATTTTCTTCTATTTTCTCCATCATTCTTTCTCCTCACTCAATCTAGTTTTGTTTTATTTTCTTCTATTTTCTCCATCATTCTTTCTCCTCACTCAATCTAGTTTTGTTTTATTTTCTTCTATTTTCTCCATCATTCTTTCTCCTCACTCAATCTAGTTTTGTTTTATTTTCTTCTATTTTCTCCATCATTCTTTCTCCTCACTCAATCTAGTTTTGTTTTATTTTCTTCTATTTTCTCCATCATTCTTTCTCCTCACTCAATCTAGTTTTGTTTTATTTTCTTCTATTTTCTCCATCATTCTTTCTCCTCACTCAATCTAGTTTTGTTTTATTTTCTTCTATTTTCTCCATCATTCTTTCTCCTCACTCAATCTAGTTTTGTTTTATTTTCTTCTATTTTCTCCATCATTCTTTCTCCTCACTCAATCTAGTTTTGTTTTATTTTCTTCTATTTTCTCCATCATTCTTTCTCCTCACTCAATCTAGTTTTGTTTTATTTTGCACATATTCACAACCACTCTTAATCTCTCCACAACCATTTTTTTATCACTCCTAATTGTCGCACACATAACATAAGAACCGATTTTGATTAACTGCTACAACACCTTTCTCATGGGATCGATAACTTTTTATACTATAACTTGATAGTTGTGCACTTGCAACTTAGGTTCTATTTTATTACCTACAAGATGCTCATCCTAATCTACAGCATAAAAGAAATCAGGATCTCTTTCTCTCATCTGCATAAAAAGCTCAATCATTGTATTGGCATCTCCCGATTGTAGTGATAGACGTTTCTCTTTATCAACATGATTTCTAATGTCCTTCTCTAAACAACCAACATTATCGTATCCACCATGTTGTTTTTCCATTGATGCATAAATTTTGCTCACCCCTACACCTACGGCATGTAATGTGCTAATATCATGTTTTTGTGACAATGTAATACCCCTATAATAAGGTAGATAGTGAGCAAACATTGGTGAAAGTTCATGATTGTGCTCCTTGATAAATTCATGTACAACCCATTTTTCATTTTTCATTCTTTTCACAAGCAGCATTGCTTTACATCCAATTTTTAAACAAGGTCGAGGATAAAAGGCATCCAATTTTTGCTTCTCTCCATGCCTTGTACAAGCATATTTAACATCAATAAACTCATTGGATTTCTTTGAGCGACAAGATGCTTTGGTTGAAACACAAAATCCAAAAGTATTTGCATATTTTTTATAATAAAAATAAGCCTCCTCTTGTGTCTTAAAATAAATACCTTTATATGGCTCTATAATTTAACATTGTTCATGTGAAATATTTCCACCAATCTCTACCATATCTTCTACTTCTTGGTCATTATCATCACCAAGACCCATGATTCCATCACTTTCAAATGAAGATTGATTTAAATCAAAGTTCTCCATCACACACCTAGCATTAGTAATCAAATAAAAATAATTAATTTAAGGATCAACAAAAGAATAATTAAAAAATCTATCAGATTTGAGTATAAAGAAAAATATAAAAGAGGGATCATAAACATGTACCTCAAATTCAGAATTCAATTGATTGTCTTCAAACTGAAATTACTCTTAATAACACGACAACAATTGAGAAACAAAGAAAAACCCTAACTAGAGAAAGAAATAGCTTCTGCAGCTAAACTGAGAAAAAGAAATTTCGGGATTGGTGGGGAAAACGTCATTCGTGGCAATTGATTGGGAAGTGTGAGTTTACCTGCTTGCACCTAGGGGTCATTTTGTTATGGTGAGTTTAGAAAACCAGGGGTATTAAGGTAAATTATCATACCTATTCCTCAATAAAAAGATGGCACAGATGGCATCGAGAAAAGTAAGGACATTGAGATAAAATTCCATATTCTATTCCTTGAGAAAAAGGTGGGACGGATGGCGTTACATGAGCGGCAGTGTAGAGCGGCAGTGCATAGGCAGCCGCTATATGCGACTGCCGCTAGAAGTCCTCAACAACTATATGATTAATGGAATGTTTTTCTTTGGACTAAAACAAAAAAAACAAAAAAACAAAAAAAAACAAAAGAAAAAACCTCATTCTAAAACTACTTTTTTTGTTGCTATTAATTTTGGCTAATGTTCATCAGTAGTACTTATATGTAAGCATCGTCCAAGGATAATGGTGGTTCTGTAGGATTTAGTTTGTGATTTCTTTTCTGCCCGGCGATGAGATTTTGTTAGAAATATGATGTAGAGATTTAAGTTAGCAATGATTTTGCTGGGATTATTAATAGATGATATACCAGGGCCACCTCCTTTGGTGAATTTCCTACAATATGAAACTCCCTAAAAATGGCTAAGAATTGTTTTGTTTGTCTTAAAACTTTGCCTTGCTAACTTTCCCTCGCAAAAAAGAATGGATTGCTTCCGAAGTCATAGGAACACAACGCTAATGAATGGTACATAACGGTGGTAAAGTGAAAAAGTATTTTTTTTAAAAAAAAATTCTTTATTAATTGGATGATCCTGCCCCTGAAAAGGTTGAAAGTCCAATTAAATCAATGTAAACTTGGGAAGTTATTTCAGAACTCAAATCACTGAACGCATCATGCAATGAAAGTGAACCTCATCGCAGTACAAAATGGATACGGATACATGTACAAATCCATTAAATGAATGATTTTTATTTGCTAGCGAGAATGACCAACAAACGGCAACTCAAAATTACAAAGTAGACTCTGAATTCAACAGTCTCTGTTTTTCTAAAGAAAAAAGAAGAAACTTTTCAAGAAAACCTTCATATACCAATTGTTTGGCATGTGACCTTATTAAGATTAGCTGAATAATATCCTCATGCATAACTTTATTTATGTATAAATGTTTTATGCGTATTGACGTTAGAAGATATGGATTTATGCCATATATTAAAAATAAGATACTTCTGAACTAGTGATCAAGTATAATACATGTTCATCTTTACACGTGTATCACAAGTTCTCCTGTGTGTAAATCATTGCATGAAAACCAAAAACGTCAAATAATTATACATCATCAACATTTTAAAAGTTCCCTGGGGTACAAATAAAAGTTTTACATCACATGTAACTTGTATTATCAAGTGAATCAAAATTGCATGTTCTCAGTACATACATATTTCGAAGTACATTCAAGTATATCAAAATCTTAAACTCTCCGATATAATTTACATCTCTATAAAAAATTGCTTTTTATACGAACAAAACTTTGTAGCTGCACCGAATTTTTGCCATCGATATTACTATAAAGGACCATAATAATTTGCAATATGGCCACTCCAGAACTCACATTTGGGATTGATTTTCAAAGTTCCTCAAATCAAGCTGATCTATGGCTCCTTGACAAGGCCTCATAGTAAATCCTTTGCTGTTCATCCAAAATGCAGAAACATGAGCAATCTATCCGCAATAGATTCCAAAAGAATTAAAACTACCGAATTAGTAACTACAAGAGTAAAAACTATGACATATCCGAGGTTTTGGTAGGATATTTTTGGACAGAAAACCTAATTTTAATAGCATACCGTATAAGAAATTTTAGCCGAATCATTTTACTGGGTGCCCATCATGATGAAAGAGGTATTGGTTGAGTAAACACAAAAAATCATGTTTTCATAAACATACACTTGTATTTGAATATTAAATTACTGATTTAAGTATAAAAAAAAAGGGCAGCCCCAAGAGTTTCCCACCAAGGGGTCAGGCGAGGGTCAGACATACTTGTATTTGAATTTTAATGAGTAATTAACTGATATTAACAAGATAAATATGAATCAATATATTTGTAAAAATAAATAACAAAACAATATAGACGGATAGTTTTTAGTAACTTTGTTTTCTTATCCTGAGATTATGGGGGAGAAAAAACAAATTCTGAGTTGAATAGGTATACCAATGAATTGAATTATAGCAACCGACATAAGGAGAAATAAGATTGTCTTTTGGGATGGATTTTGCTTATTCCGGTTTGTGGAGACAAATTTCGGAGATGATATGCCATGTGATGTATCAATATTCATCAAATAGAAACGAAAGTGTGAATTTTATGTGTTTATATTGCAAATTCCCCTATAAATAAATTTATATGTTATTTATAATAAGAGATTGTGTAACATGGGGTCCGTTTGATAAGCTGTGAATTTAGCAGGTTGCAACTCAGGTTTCAGAAACATATAGAATAAACTACTATCTTTGTAAATAAAGGGTAAATTTCACAAAAACCAGCTGAAATTTGAGGTATTTTGCACAAATCCCCTTCAGTTTTATAAGTTAAAGAAAACCCTCCTGAATTTTCGAAGTTATACAAACCTATCATGAACCATGGGAAATTGTCATAAATGACGCCAATGTATAGGGGAAAGGTCTAAACTATCCTTGAAAAGTAGAGGAGGTAAAGAGCGTAATGCAGTATAAGTATATAGAGTATATAGGGACAAAATTGTCCGAAGCATACCGCACACGAAGCACATGATGACTTAAATTAACTGCCTTCAATCATGGCATTTTTTTTGGGGTGGGTAGTTTTATTATTATTTAATTTGTATGTGTGTGCTGGTTTGGGGTTGGTCTGGGATGCAAAACAACCCAAAGTCGGCGTTTTTTGTGAAATTTACCTAAGGTAAACTCAGATCTTTTTCAAATTTCCAACTAGATATAATTTTACAGCAGCTCATCCTAGATTATATCACACTTCAGCAAGATCAAGAAGCGCCAAGCACATTTGAAGTAGTCCAACATTTTCTATGATATAATAAACCATCACCATTTCTTACCTTTTCTGAAACAGACGGACCGACCTTCACCAGAGCTTTCTCAAAATGTGATGTCTCAATTACCAATGGTCTAGTAAATGAACTGCTGTCCTCCAAAGTCATTTGTTTCTCTTCCAATGCAGCCATGGCAGCTTCATTCATCTGTTAATGCGCAAAAGGAATATTATATTTAAAGAAAAGATAAAAGGAAAGTAGCAATCTAATGTGATTACTAGAAAAAGCTTAGAAACAGCAGCTTTGAAATTGTCACCAGTAGTACTGAACCCGTGCTTAAAGAGAATGCAGTAAAAAATGATGAGTTGTCATATTGATCATCTATTTGGAGATGCTCAGGGAAATTTTTCAATGCTTGGAGTGACAGCACGTATCAAACACAAAGGATGAACCAACAAAACACAGTCGAAGAAGACTGCATTATTAGCAAGTTATTAGGTGTAATCTCGTTTAAGAAGACTTATTCATGATATAGATTCAGTTTGCAAACAAAAGAAACACATGGTTAAAAGAGCTCTCATGTTTTCTATGATTTGCTTCAAACTACGTTAGATTGAGAACAAAAAAGAATGTGTGGAATGCTTAGAAGAAGGATTGAAATGTTCTCACACATCTGTGCACATGATGTAAAAAACAGGAGGATCAAGAGGCAATTTGTTAGATCAAAGGAGCCAATAAGCAGACAATTCATAGGTTTTGCAATTAGTATTACATATTGATGACTATTTACTGAACAATCCGGCACTGGTCTCCGAGGAGTTGGCTGATGAAGATGACCCTATTAAGAATTGTGTAGGAGCAGTTGCTGGGATTTAGACTAAGTTGCATGGAAACGGTTACGCAGTACCGGTATGGGTGCGGGTATGGGTGCGGGTGCGGGACACGGCAAATTTGTAAAATGTAGGGTATGAGGACACGGCTACATATATATATCAAAATTAATCATTCACATGAGATCATTATTATTTTACGATTCATGTGCTATTTGAATTTAAATTCCTATCATATTTTTTAAGTTTCTTTTGTTATGTTGTTTAGTATAATTCGGGAACTGCTCATTTTTTAACTAGACACTCAAACCACCCTTTTAAATCATAGTTTTTAACTTGGATATATCCAAAACAAACCCGACCCATGTCTAACGAGTTTCAAGAAATGGACATGAAGGGTAGGATATACGTCCAAGAAGTGTATGATAAGTGTTCTAAATTAAAACATATATCATATAATTGAGTCCATGACTGAATAAATGTATGCATATATCCAAGCAGTGTCCATGAAGTTTGGGTACGAGTACGTTCATACATGTCAGGTTCAGGTACGACTTCATGATAGAAGTACCCAGGTAACATAGGATTTAGATCAAGGTCCAGACACTGGTTATTGATAAGCTTAGATAAAGGCAAGAAAGCAGGACATAGCGACTAAATTTCTAGGTGTTTATTCTCAAGACGTGCAGTTTAAAAAAAATACACTGCATTGGAAGGGTTCAGTTGCAGATTCAGAGTTTCCGAGATGCATCTAGGAAAACTGGAAACAGAATTCCTCAACATAATGCTTACAACATAATAAGTGTGTCCACATACATGACGATGAAGCACCGCTGTAGAACAAATACATATTTGAGCATGCATGATCTGTAATGTTTTATTTCTCTTATATATTTTTATTCTTTACACATGTCATGATCTTACTTTTGAATAGAAATAATTTGTATCATAGTTTTTGTACAACATTAATGATTTGTGGAAAGTATTCTAATGAATGTCACATTTCCGGAATCCTTTACTCACACCAAACATGAGAAAGAAAGATTCCAGAAATGCTCAGATTATACTAAACTGGGTAATATAAATCCCCGGGATCTGATACCCCAGAATTCTCCAGAGTAAATGTTGCATTCTGCATGTCAATGCAAACTAAGGAGAAATTTCTCCTAGTCCATCAAAACTTCCACAAGTTTAATTGGTCCCCAAATTATACGGGTCATCAACATGAGATTAGGACTAGCAGAGTTGAGCCTCATCACAGCAGAGAAAGGTCAACAGCAAGAAGGTTATCACATGCTTGAGAAAAAGACAATAGTCAGAGAAGTTGAGACTCACCACGGCCGAAAGATCAGCACCAGAGAAATTATGGCATGCCTCGCTACGTCCCAACGCATCCAAATCCACATCAATAGCAACAGGCTTCTTACGAGCAAGTGCTTTCAGGATCAATCCACGCTCTTCAATGCTAGGTAAAGGAACATAAAGAATTGTACCAAATCTCCCTGGTCGTAAGACAGCAGGATCCATAACCTCCAGTCTGTCATAAATATCTAGCATCTTAGATAACAGCTCAGCAGCAAAACTTTTAATTATACACATGGACAGGGAAAAAACAATAATAAACTCCTCACCTGTTTGTAGCTCCAATGACATAGACGCCTTTCCTCTGATCTGCACCATCTAGCTCTATGAGTAGCTGCAGTTATAAAGTCTGAATTCAGAAAAAGTGATAAAATGCCTAGACTTCAACAACAAGCACAGGTCATTGAGAAGATGAAACAAAAGAACATTTGAACTATAATGCATAATGTATATGAGAAATCAGCTGTTTTTGCAATTTAACCTGGTTGAGGAGCCGATCCCCAAAGTTTCCATCTTTTCCTCGCATAGTTGTCAAAGCATCCACCTGAAATATCGTTATAGGAATAGGCATTGCAGTCAGGCTTTAATAAGTTCTAGTATACGTGGCTATTAAAGACGTTAAAACTTCTCCAATATTTAACTCGTTTTTAACTATTTAGAATCTAGACATATTGCTCAGTGCCCACAAGCATTTAGTTGATGAACCATAAGCTGGAATCATAGCTACTTTACTGCACATGCATTATGCATAATGTATTTACTTGATCTCTGTATTTATTAGCTAAATAGTTTGATATTTAAACCCATAATTTGGTTATGTGGCTTTCTGGGATAGACATCATCTTTTCCTCCTATAGTTGTCAAAGCATTCACCTCCAATGCTACTTGAGGAATATACACAGGCAGATTTGCTAACTTTTAATTAGGTTCCATATGCCTATATTCTTTACGGACCACCATATTATGGACTACATTGTCCAACTAAATCAGCACATGTTTCCTGAGAACCAGGCCTAATAGCCAATAGGCTTTACACCATGAGCTCATGCATGGCTAGTTGGTATATAAATTATATACATCATATTTAAGATAATTGTTGAGTAAACGGCCTAGCTACAGACAACTTCACTACATAGCTGTTGAGGCTTAAAGTGTCAAGAAGATTGCAAATAAGTACGAAGCAATCAAACTAAGTATAAAGTTCATGTACCTCATCAAAGAAAAGTATGCAAGGGGAGCATGTTCTAGCACGGCTAAATACTGTTCTAACTGCCAGCTCACTTTCTCCAACATATTTATTCAGAAGTTCAGGACCCTGCAGATTTTGAATATAATCCAGTGCAGTTTGACATGTAATAAAAGGTTAACAAGAGGCATTATGGACTTCAGACCATCTGTAGAAATAATGTCATCTGAAACTGAAGAAGAATAGTGTGCTTTACAGAAATACAGTATGAGAAGTAGATTGAACCTTGATATGTATGAAATTGGCGCCTGCCTCATTTGCAACAGCCTTGGCAATCAATGTTTTACCACAACCAGGAGGTCCATGAAGCAAGAAGCCAACCTCCATGTTCAAACCAAGTTCCTTAAGAACAGGAATCGACACAATTAGTAACTACTCCAGTTAAGAATAAGACTTTTAAGATATAAAGAATGGGCATGCTAGTAAAAAATCAAAAATGATTATGCTATATTTGCTGCCACACAATTTTCATTCATATAAGGCAGCCACTTACATACACATATATGAGATATCCATAAAATATAAGCTTAAAAGGTAAGCATCAAGCAGACACCTCAACTCCCAAAGGCTCAGTGATTACCAAATCTTCAAGTGATTACTATTATACAATTTTGTAAATGTAAAGGAGGATTGCAGTCATTACTAAATATTGGACATTGAGGAATGTAACCCCTGTAATTAAATGTTTAAAGGATTCATTCCTCTTTCAGTATTTCACTTGCTTCTAGTTTTCTTCTCGTTTCCACTCCCATCTCTTCACCTCTTGCGAGGTTGAGATTTTAGCAGAGAAGTTCCAGTGTACCAGCTTCCATGTTCCGTGAGTGGGTAGCCAGGGTCTAAGCTGATACGTACGATACAGAAATGTACTTCTGAGAACAAAGCAATCAAAAAAGAACTCACAAAGTTTACTTAACTAAGCAAACAGTTAAAGTATGAAACTGCTTCTTTTTAGAGAAACAATAGTTGCTTTGCCACTAACATGCAAAAAATAAAGTGGCATGCAAAATAGATGAAATGTCAAGACTATAGTTGAAAAAAACCCGTTATAACCCGTTTTATAACTTAACGGTGCCCTCTTGTTATGTAACACACCCATTTAACGCTGAAACTATTTAACCCAAAAACACGTTATATTGTGTTAAATGTGCGTTACGTTTTATAACCAGTTAACATGGATTTTTTAAGGTTAAATTGCATCTCTAATTAGGATGCATGGATGCATCTCCACCATCCAAATCATTTAAACCCTACCTTTATAGTTCTGATCACCCTATTCTCTTCCTGGAATATGCGATCTCTTCGCCTCCTCCAACCCAAACCTTAACTCCTTGCCTCCTTTGAAACTCCACCGGCTATCAGTGGCTTCTGCGACTCCGGTGAGATAAATTTTTATTTTTCAGTTATGTATTGAGCATCTCATATTATATCCTTTAAATAAATAGTGATTTTAAAATTATCTTCCAAATTCCAATATTTTCTATTGCCAATTTACCCTAAATCATATCAAACTTGTTGCTCCATTACTTTACCATTCAACATAATTTTTAAAGATCTACCACGTAATTAGAGTACGTTGATCAATTAGTGGGTTAATTGTGTTGGTGAGATAATTACTTTCAGTTATTTCTTGGTTTTAATTAGGTTTTAGTTTTCGCCACTAATACTAAATTTTGCTAAATTAAGTTTGCACACAATCTCGTATATAATTTCTTACTATTGTTAGATAGCCATGTTTAGTTTGATTGATTTAAGTGAACTTCATTAGGAATTAGAATATTTTTGTAAAGTTAAGAACTTGAGAGTTGGAAGTGTTTGGTTTATTTTAGACTTATTTTTATTGCCTTAAACTTGACAACGTTAACGATTTGATCATTTGATGATGCTTTTGGGATGGTTGTTAGTCATATATGACTAATTTTTGTTAAGAATTTGTGATACTATATTTTTATATTTGATAATTGTGATGTTATGTTTGAAAAGTTTGATGATTCTAAGTATTAAAGTTATTACTAATTGTTAGTATTTATAAAATATCTAAATAATTAATAAACAATATAACCTACGTTATGCTACGCTTTTTATGCTTTTTTCCTTAACCCTTAAAAGGAGGTCAAGCGTTACATAACCCATTTTCGTTATTTTCAACATTGGTCAAGAGCATGAAATGTAAAATTTTAGTTTAATGTTTAGAACCATTTGTAGTCCTGTTGAGCATCTATCACCACTGATAAAAGAACAACAAAATGTAACTGAAGAATAGCTATTTCAAATAACATAGATATCCGACTATTCTTGAAAATATAAAAAATATATTGATTGGACTGTGACAAAGAAGGGCCTTATCTCGCAAACTCCAACACCTAACTCATGCTGCAAATGCATGAGAACAATCAATAAGAATACCTCATAATCCCCAGGATTCTTTATGCGTTGAACAATATGGCGATCAAACTCTTTCCTCAATGAGTTGAGACCACCAACATCCTCCCACTTGGTGTTAGGTATTGAGGAAAATCCTTCACGTCTTAAAGAGGGTTGAACCATTTTAGTGGCTTCCTGCAAAAGATATGAAAACAAGAGTATCAACCCCAAATATTGTTTATGTATGGGAAAGGAATGTTCTCAAACATATACTTGTGAACTTGGTAAAAGGACAGCTCAATTTGAAATTTATGTGATCACTAAATATGACATGAATAGAGACATAAAATTTATGTTTTGAAGAACTAACTAGATAATCAAAGCCAAACTATGTGAGATACAGACACGTGGTTGCAAATGCTGCCAGTATAAATGCTTTAAATCAGAAATCTCAGGAGGTCAGGATAATTATATATTCTCAAGGCATTTTTTCAGTTGTTAAAACATATACAAGTAACACTGCTTCACAACTTCAATCACTGTTTTAAGAAGCCTCCGCCTAGTCCGCTTAGGCGTACGCCTTGGCGTAGGCGGTACCTAGGCCGCCTAACTAGCGCCTGGGCAGTATCTAGGCTGCCCACCTAGATTTTGGGAGTGTTTAGGGGAGCATTGTCTGCTTACGTGGACTGCACCCTGTAGGCCTTGATCGTGACTTTCTGTATTGCAACCTCCACGTCCTCCAACATTCTTCAAACTCCTTTAAACTCTAACTATGAATACCTCCACTACCTCCTCCAACCTTTAGCAAAACCTCCTCGACCACCACTTAAATGAAGAAAGAAATCCGCCTCGACACCAGTCCAGCATCTAAGCTTTCTATAACATGGATATTTACTATCAATTATTATAATTAAAAAATAAAAAAAGAAAACCTCCTAGGCTCTAGGCGTCGGGTCCAACGCCTAGGCCTCCTAGCACTTTCTATAACCTTATTAGTTATTATTTTGGCTATTTAGTATTTAAGTATGCATGGTTTATTGTGGATCTAGGATTGCTATCTTTTTTTGGGCAAATTTATATGAATTTAATACATATCTTTATCAATTATTATAATTAAATAATTTAAAAAATAGCCAAACGCCTAGGCGTCTAGTTGCTAGGCGCTGGCTCAAACGCCTAATCTGCCTAGCACCTTCTGTAACATTAACTTCAATACAACACAATCTAATAAATCTCGCATCATCCATAGCGTATATAATCCACAAAAACTAGTAATCCACCAAAACTAGTAACAAAATTGACCAGAGATTCTCAATAGTAATCTATTCGTCTCAACTCCTACTATCTCACATGTTTTAGTTTCACCATCAACAAAGATCATCTGAAGCCACATATTACATGTTGCAAGATTTTGTTCCTGACATCTCATAGTATCCCACGAAAGAATAAAAATAATTTTCTAAGATCCAAGTCAGTTGCGGCAACACTCCTAGGTACCACGTGGAAAGAGTATAGGCCTTAAAATGGCTTAACAACGGTTATGCTTTTGCCCGGACAAGCAATTCCTGGTTTAAGCAGGTATTCCACATACCATAATTTTGGCATATCCTTCATGGTGTACCTTCGGTATTAACTTTCTGACGCAATAAATTAGATTGTCTTCCTCTTTACAAACATGCAAGAGTTATAAATAAATCACAGCACAACCACCTGCAACAATATTTTTTTTAGCATTTACAGAGCCAAGAGGCTAATCTCTAACCATATCTTTCTGACACTAACTATATATTGTTGCATTAATGGCTCCACAAAAACTAAGTGACAGTTATAAAATGCACAAATACTGCTGCTTTCATCATGAACATATAACAGGTCACAATGGCGTATTGAAAAGACATTTGGTGATGGAAAAAAAACAATAGATTGATGTGTGATCACAATACCTCAAAATCAGACATTGTAACATTAATGCTCGCTAGTTCTTCAGGGGACAATGGTTGCCGCAACCAGTCATCTGTTTTTCCCTCTTGAAATCCAGATTTCCTCTTCTCCATTATTCTTCTCATTGCCAGATTGCCAGCTTTGTTCACCAGTGCGTTCAAATCAGCTCCCACAAAACCTGGAGTAGCCCTTGCTATCTTCATAAGATTGAATTCACCCTCAAGATTGCATTTTTGAGTAAGAACTGACAGGATCTCTAGCCGTGCATTTTCATCAGGTACACCCAAAGAAATCTCACGATCAAACCGTCCAGGTCTCCTCAAAGCTTGGTCAAGTGCATCTGGTCTGTTTGTTGCTCCGATTACAAGAACATAACCAGGCTTATTCTCAGATGTTTCTGTCTGAGAATCATCAGATGACTGAGTGTGATGCGATTCATCCATGCAAGTCATAAGCTGTGTTACTATCCGCCGTTCCATCTCCCTTTGCAGGTTTTCTCGCTTGGA
Source organism: Asparagus setaceus (assembly GCA_012295165.1). NCBI lineage: Eukaryota > Viridiplantae > Streptophyta > Magnoliopsida > Asparagales > Asparagaceae > Asparagus > Asparagus setaceus. Next base: position 18,338,242 of record CM022704.1, on the reverse strand, counting down.
AGCAATTGCATCTATCTCATCAATGAATATGATTGATGGAGCAGTTCTGTATGCCTCTTTGAAACGGTCTCTTATAGTTTCTTCAGATGCACCTAGAATAATCATGAGCAAACTTATAGCATGTTACTGACCATAAAACTGTAAATAATAATCATGAGAAGGCACTTAATTTAAGAGAAATCAAACTTTAGTTTTCTAGAAGATGGCAAATATATATAAATATTGATGTAAAAGGAATACCAGTTAAATGTTCTGTTTATAAAATTTTTAACAAACAAAAATTTTCGATCATGAAGTCAAAATGCTATTTATATTTAATCCCAATTGTGATGCTTTTATCTCACCAAATTAACAATGGTCCAGTTTCCAGCAGTTGTTCTTAACATTAAGACAGCCGAGCAGTACTTTTACAACTGTGATCAACTAGGCTTCTTGCATTCTTCAGCTTGCTTTTTGACTGCTACCAAAAATGTTAATTCAACAAATTTCATGTATATCAGTTAAGCCCAATGTCTCCTTCCACAGTGTTGCTTCTGTCCCAGTTACCCATGGTTTGCTTCCACATCATTCTGTCAAACCTATATGGCAAATCGCATATATCTAAAACTTCAACTTGCAAGGTCCTTAGGCACTATACCACTTTGATCTGTTGAACATTTTACTTTCCTTTTTTCTTAACAGATTTTCTCTGACAGGCCAATAGGAATTTGTTCCAAGATCCTTCAGTACTATAGCACTGTTTTGGAATCTTCATGTGGTAATCAAAATTGGGTTAACTGATAATATGAATGAATGTTCACTGAAGCTAATTGGAAATGGGAGGAGACTGTGCTTTGTATTCACCTACTCTAGCAGGCATCCTACTCCACTGGGCATCTATTCAAATCATAACATTGACATAGCCATACTATGTACACAAATAGAAGAAAGCCTTTTCTCCTCTAAAAATATGGGACTAAGAAGTAATAGAATGTATATGCCATGTGTCCTACTTTTTAAAATTGATAAATTGGACCTTTTACTTTCCTTATTTATAGATGAAGGTTTCTCCTTCAAGGGCAATAAGAATATGTGCCGAGAAATTCCTTTGTAACTAGAAGACTGTTTTTGGAACCTTTATATGCTAAACCAAATAGGGTTAACCAATAATATAAAGGCTAAATTGCACTTAAATGCCCTCAAGTTTCACTAACCTTGCACTTAAGTGACCCCTATTTTAAAACCGAGCAAATAAATGCCCCAAAAGTATTTAAGTGCTGCAAATAAATGCCTCAAAGTTTCAAAATGTTGCACGTTGGTGCCCCCTTGTTTACCTGATGTTGCATTGTAAGCATGTGAAAAAGCTAAGGCGGTATATGCCGTCAACATATATGAACTATAGTACATGGAGCGTTATACGCTATCTCATTGTCTTGCTACTGAAACTACCGATGTACAAACGTATCGTTCGGATAATGTCATCATTGTCACAGTCATTCAAACACCGTCGTCATCGCTACCCTCGCCCCTCACAGGGCTCGTCATCACTATCATAGCCCGTCAACGCTATCAACCCTCATCAACATCGTGTCGAGCGACGAACTCCGCACAACAAGTTCGTCGATGTACCCTCATTACTTGCAATGTAGCCTTAAAACGCTACGGATGTTTCGTCACCGTCATTGTCAACCGAGCCTTCAACGATTGTTGTTGACGTATCGTCGTCGTTCAAGCTCTCCTCGAACTCCGCCTTCGGCATTGTCGTCAATCGAGTCTCCAACACTCGCCGTCGATGTGCTGCCATCATCAACGAGGCCCTTCACTACCACCTTGACATCAATCGAGCCCTAAAGCTCATTGTCGATCGATCGAAGTCAATGGCAAGCCCCCTCAAGCTCATCACCGTCCAAGACCGCCGACGAGGCCCTCTTGGCCTCCCATGTTGCCACAACAGTCACCGACGAGGCCCTCTTGGCATCCAACATCACTATCATCATTTCCACGTCATGACGAGTTCATTCGAGCTCTTTGTCGCCGCCTGCCGCCTCTGTTGTTGCACATGCAGCACATCGCTGCTGCTAAACACCTCTGACGGCAACGAAAACATCACCGTCGTGCTCCTTGCTCCACGGCGAACTCAATGCCGCCCTTACAGCCCACTTCCTTGTTATGCCACCATCACTGCCACTGCACCCTCCACCTGAGCTCGCCGCCACGCCCAAGTCCCGCCAGCTCAACCCCCACTACGGTGGTAGCCCGAAGATCAAGGACCATGATCGTCGCTAAATGAGAGGTGGGGAGGAGCCCCGCCGCTCGATTGGTGACATGTGGCAACCCGCCGTCGGATGGCTGCCACGTGTCACACTCCCTCCACTCTCCCTCTCTTTCCTTCATTTGTGGGGACTGTTGCCTATATAAAGCCCCCACTTTTGATCATTTACAAAGAACAACGCACAGAGAAAGGAAAAAAAGAGAGAGGGAAATTATCCCTAGCCCCCTACATTCTAAAAAATTTGCTATTAGATCCTTTTTAGCTTAGATTTGCTTTCAAGAGTCGGAGATTTGCCGTATTAGGCCCCTCCAAGTTTGTAAGTTCTTTAGGGCTCTCAGGGTTTCCCGAGAGCCCAGTTACTTCCCTTTCATGTAATTTGCACTTTATTTTAGCAGTTAGAGTCAATAAAATTTGCTATTAGTGTAATTTCTATATTTGCAATTTACCCCCTTTCACATAAAAACCCTTATGAAACCTATCATATTGCTAGTATTTTGATCATCGAAAGGTACTCCTATCTGGATCCAATTAACAAAGTCTATATTATGCTTGTTTTTATATGAATTCAGTGTTAGAACCGGTATAATTAGGCTTTGGGAAACTCAAACCCTTATCTTTTAAATCCGGTTTGTTCTATTGCAATGCTTATATCCTCTTTATGTGTGATGTTGTTATAGAACAGATTTATAGCTTTATAATCTCATTTGAAAGGTGTATCTGTGCATGATAGTTTAGCCTATTCAAAGTATATCTTTGATCTTTCATGAAAATACATCAACCGATAAGGAGACATACACGTTGGTGCCCTCTTGTTTACCTAATATTGCATATAAATATCCTCAGATTGTAAACGGCCTCACTTAAATACACTAAAGTTTCTAAAAGTTTCACATTAGAACCCTCTGTTATGTGATATTCTTGGATACGCAGAGAAAAGTTAACACCGTCTGGATTTTTTAACTATGGGACCTTCATCTGCAACACTTAAATACTTTGGGGCATTTTTTTGCTCAGTTTTAAAATAAGGGTCACTTAAGCATGTTAGTGAATTTTAGAGCATTTCAGTGCAATTTAGCCTAATATAAATGAACTTTCACCATCATTTTCAAGTGAATCACAACAGGACCCCTTCAAGTTAGATGCATTCTTAAGAAGAAGAAAAAATACATGAAATTGAGCTTACCAGAAACACCCGAAACGATTTCAGGAGCAGAGATTTTCTGAAGGGGACACCAGCCTCATTTGCAATGGCCTCCGCAAGCCTCGTCTTCCCGCAACCAGGCGGCCCGTGCAGCAAAATTCCGGCAACCGGCCGGACTCCTAGCCTCTTCAACAGCTCCGGATGAACAAGTGGCACAAGCACCTCCATCTGCAACTCGTCCAAAACATCCTTCATCCCGCCAAGATCCTTAAACCTCGTTCCTTCCCTTCTTATTACCCCTCCCTTCGTCGAAGACTCCACCTTTGCTGAATTTTCACCTATAAGCATCCTCTTCTTCCCAGCAGAAGCTTCAATTTCTAGGTTTTCATCCTCTTTCTGCGGTTTTGACTTCTTCTTCCCATAGTTATTCCTCAGCATGGACTTCATTAGGTCAAATTCTGGATCAACCTTTGCCTCGAATATGGCATCGTCGTCATCAGATTCATAGGTCGAGGTCGAGCCCGCCGTCGAGGCATCAGATGGATCAGATTGTTGGATCTTGCGCTTCTGATTCCGTACATGCTCAGCCTCAGCGCGGAGCAATCTCCTCTCCGACTCATCGGTCCTCCTCGGGTTAGGGTTCTTACATTTAGGGCTTCGCTTAACCTCGTCGTCGTCATCGGAGGAAGATGATTCTTGGGTTTGGTGAAGGAAATCTAGGGTTTTCTGGACGCGGAGCGTGAAAGGCTGGACCTTGATGCGGGAGTAATCGGGATAATGGGAGCGGAGATGATCGACGACGGCGGCGACGTCGAAGGAGGAATCGAGCTTCGAGGCTACGATGCGGCGGCGGAGGACGTCGCGGTCGAGGACGGAGGAGGATGACGCCGGCGATCGGCCGCCGCGTCTCATTCTCTTCCCCATTGCCGCCGAGGACGGTGGATTTTTTGGTGGAGGGTTTGCAAGGGAGAGGAGGGTAGGGTTTATGGGATTGAGGAAAATTACAAGCCGCCCCCTGTCTCAATACTTTTTCGCAAAACCAGTTTTTAGGCTAAATAGCACTTAAATACCTTGTAGTTTCACTCTCTTCGCACTTACCATCACTTGTAATTCGTAGAATTTATATAGCTAAGTTGTTCAAAATTAGCACATTAATACTCTCTGTTTTGCTAACTTGAAATTTTTATTTAAAAGTTCTCATATAACATTCATATGGTAATTTTATAATTTTCTATTTATTAAGTTTGTTGAATTCATTGTTAAATTTTTCCAAATTCTGTTAAACAAAGTTAGGATACATTTAAATTAGAATTTGGATAGGGTTAAAAATAATTTAACAAATATTAATTATTAAAAGCTCTAAAATTAAGATATGAATGTTATATGAGAACTTCCAAATAAAAATATTCACGTTACAAAACAGAGGGTATTAATATGCCAATTTTAAACAACTTAGAATATATAAATACTATGAAATATAATTGAAGATATATAAGTGCTAAAAGAGTGAAACTATAAGGTATTTAAGTGTTATTTAGCCTATTTTATTAGATTTCTTGTCTATTGTATTTTCTTTTTAGGCCTCTTTGTTTTCTTGCTTCGCATACTCATCAAATAGATGTTACAAGACAAGCCAAAACTTGTGATAGATCAATGTCAACCAGCCTCTCTTATTGTGGAGAGTGCACTCATGTTTGCAGAGGCAGATCTAGAAAATTTTTAAAACTAAGCGGGACAAATTGCAATTATAGAAAAATATAGCATCTAATTTTGAGATTGTCAGGTTGCAATTGCATCCCTAATCAACAATATGCATATGCCCATGCCTGTCGGTCGTGATCATCGTATCAATAGATGGACCCGATTATCTATCTAAGGCCTTGTTTGGATTGAGGGTAATGAGGAGTAGGGAAAATTATGGTAGCCTTTATCCTTATTTAGGAACAAAATTATGCTAGGTAATGGGGAGGAAGGTAAGGTAAAGAGGGTGAAAAAATAGAGTTTTTCTTACCCCTCAAATTGGGATGTAATGAGGGTGAATGAGGGTGAAGTTAGAGGAGGGGAGAACAATAATTATAGAAAGACTTTTTTACCATTTATCAAGATCTAAGCCAATAGTTGAGATTTCTAATAAGAATATGACTTAATAATATGTAATGTTATTTATATCATTTTACATATATTCTCTTCCCTTCCCTTCACTTTATTAAACTTCCCAAATGGGGTGAACTAAGCTCCCCTTAGTTCCTCTTACTAATTTGCCAAATAAATTTTACATGTTCGCATCTTTCCTTAACTTAACTTCCACACGTTATCTTAACTTCCCTTCCATGGGCTCCAATCCAAACAAGTCCTAAGAGATCTTATTTGGACTATAGTTTCACATAAATACTGAATATATTGAGAGAAGTTAGCCATCCGGTAGTACACCTTTGGCCTTTGGATAATGTCATCATTGTCCGATCATTCAAACACCGTCGTCATCGCTACCTCGCCTCAGGGCTCGTCATCACTATCATAGCCCGTCGCTATCAACCCTCACCAACATCGTGTCGAGCGGCGAACTCCGCACAACAAGTTCGTCGATGTACCCTCATTACTTGCAATGCGACCTTAAAGCTGGATGTTTCGTCACCGTCATTGTCAGCCGAGCCTTCAGCGATTGTTGTTGGCGTATCGTCGTCGTTCAAGCTCTCCTCGAACTCGCGCCGGCATTGCGTCAATCGAGTCTCCAACACTTCGCGTCGATCGTTGCCATCATCAACGAGGCCCTTCACTACCTCCTTGACATCAATCGAGCCCTAAAGCGATTGTGTCGATCGAAGTCAATGGCAAGCCCCTCGAGCTCATCAGATCAGGCTGGCGAATCTCTTGGCCTCCCATGTTGCCACAGCGATCAAGCCGAGGCCCTCTTGGCATCCAACATCACTATCATCATTTCCGCCGTGGCGAGTTCATTCGAGCTCTTTGTCCGCCTGCCGCCTCTGTTGTTGCACATGCGCACATCATTTCGCTGCTAACCTCGGCGGCAGCGAAAACATCACCGTCGTGCTCCTTGCTCACGGCGAACTCAATCCGCCCTTACTGCCCACTTCCTTGTTATGCCATCGCTGCCCGCGCACCCTCCACTGAGCTCGCCGCCCGCAGAGTCCCCGACTCCAACCCCACTCGGTGGTAGCGAAGATCAAGGACCATGATGTCGCGCTAAAATGAGAGGTGGGGAGGACCCCGCCGCTCGATTGGTGACATGTGTAACGGCTGCCGTCGGATGGGCGCGGCGTGTCACCTCCACTCTCCTCTCTTTCCTTCATTTGTGGGGATTTGCTATATAAAGCCCCACTTTTGATCATTACAAAGAACAACGCAGAGAAAGGAAAAAAGAGAAATTATCCCTAGCCCCATTTCTAAAAATTTGCTATTAGATCCTTTTTAGCTTAGATTTGCTTTCAAGAGTCGAGATTTGCCGTATTAGGCCCTCCAAGTTTGTAAGTTCTTTAGGGTTCTCGGGGTTTCAGAGAGCCCGATTACTCCCTTTCATGTAATTTGCACTTTATTTTAGCGAGTTAGAGTCAATAAAATTTGCTATTAGTGTAATTTCTATATTTGCAATTTACCCCTTTCATATAAAACCCTTATGAAACCTATCATATTGCTAGTATTTTGATCATCGAAAGGTACTCCTATCTGGATCCAATTAACAAAGTCTATATTATGCTTGTTTTGATATGAATTCAGTGTTAGAACCGGTATAATTAGGCTTTGGGAAACTCAAACCCTTATCTTTTAAATCCGGTTTGTTCTATTGCAATGCTTATATCCTCTTTATGTGTGATGTTGTTATAGAACAGATTTATAGCTTTATAATCTCATTTGAAAGGTGTATCTGTGCATGATAGTTTAGCCTATTCAAAGTATATCTTTGATCTTTCATGAAAATACATCAAGATAAGGAGACATACACGTGGTGCCCTCTTGTTTACCTAATATTGCATATAAATATCCTCAGATTGTAAACGGCCTCACTTAAATACACTAAAGTTTCTAAAAGTTTCACATTAGAACCCTCTGTTATGTGATATTCTTGGATACGCAGAGAAAAGTTAACACCGTCTGGATTTTTTAACTATGGGACCTTCATCTGCAACACTTAAATACTTTGGGGCATTTTTTTGCTCAGTTTTAAAATAAGGGTCACTTAAGCATGTTAGTGAATTTTAGAGCATTTCAGTGCAATTTAGCCTAATATAAATGAACTTTCACCATCATTTTCAAGTGAATCACAACAGGACCCCTTCAAGTTAGATGCATTCTTAAGAAGAAGAAAAAATACATGAAATTGAGCTTACCAGAAACACCCGAAACGATTTCAGGAGCAGAGATTTTCTGGAAGGGGACACCAGCCTCATTTGCAATGGCCTCCATAAGCCTCGTCTTCCCAACCAGGCGGCCCGTGCAGCAAAATTCCGGCAACCGGCGGACTCTAGCCTCTTCAACAGCTCCGGATGAACAAGTGGCACAAGCACCTCCATCTGCAACTCGTCCAAAACATCCTTCATCCCGCCAAGATCCTTAAACCTCGTTCCTTCCTTCTTATTACCCCTCCCTTCGTGAAGACTCCACCTTTGCTGAATTTTCACCTATAAGCATCCTCTTCTTCCCAGCAGAAGCTTCAATTTCTAGGTTTTCATCCTCTTTCTGCGGTTTTGACTTCTTCTTCCCATAGTTATTCCTCAGCATGGACTTCATTAGGTCAAATTCTGGATCAACCTTTGCCTCGAATATGGCATCGTCGTCATCAGATTCATAGGTCGAGGTCGAGCCCGCCGTCGAGGCATCAGATGGATCAGATTGTTGGATCTTGCGCTTCTGATTCCGTACATGCTCAGCCTCAGCGCGGAGCAATCTCCTCTCCGACTCATCGGTCCTCCTCGGGTTAGGGTTCTTACATTTAGGGCTTCGCTTAACCTCGTCGTCGTCATCGGAGGAAGATGATTCTTGGGTTTGGTGAAGGAAATCTAGGGTTTTCTGGACGCGGGCGTGAAAGGCTGGACCTTGATGCGGGAGTAATCGGGATAATGGGAGCGGAGATGATCGACGACGGCGGCGACGTCGAAGGAGGAATCGAGCTTCGAGGCTACGATGCGGCGGCGGAGGACGTCGCGGTCGAGGACGGAGGAGGATGACGCCGGCGATCGGCCGCCGCGTCTCATTCTCTTCCCCATTGCCGCCGAGGACGGTGGATTTTTGGTGGAGGGTTTGCAAGGAGAGGAGGGTAGGGTTTATGGGATTGAGGAAAATTACAAGCCGCCCCTGTCTCAATACTTTTCGCAAAACCAGTTTTAGGCTAAATAGCACTTAAATACCTTGTAGTTTCACTCTCTTCGCACTTACCATCACTTGTAATTCGTAGAATTTATATAGCTAAGTTGTTCAAAATTAGCACATTAATACTCTCTGTTTTGCTAACTTGAAATTTTTATTTAAAAGTTCTCATATAACATTCATATGGTAATTTTATAATTTTCTATTTATTAAGTTTGTTGAATTCATTGTTAAATTTTTCCAAATTACGTTAAACAAAGTTAGGATACATTTAAATTAGAATTTGGATAGGGTTAAAAATAATTTAACAAATATTAATTATTAAAAGCTCTAAAATTAAGATATGAATGTTATAAGAACTTCCAAATAAAAATATTCACGTTACAAAACAGAGGGTATTAATATGCCAATTTTAAACAACTTAGAATATATAAATACTATGAAATATAATTGAAGATATATAAGTTCTAAAAGAGTGAAACTATAAGGTATTTAAGTGTTATTTAGCCTATTTTATTAGATTTCTTGTCTATTGTATTTTCTTTTTAGGCCTCTTTGTTTTCTTGCTTCGCATACTCATCAAATAGATGTTACAAGACAAGCCAAAACTTGTGATAGATCAATGTCAACCAGCCTCTCTTATTGTGGAGAGTGCACTCATGTTTCTGAGGCGGATCTAGAAAATTTTAAAACTAAGCGGGACAAATTGCAATTATAGAAAAATATAGCATCTAATTTTGAGATTGTCAGGTTGCAATTGCATCCCTAATCAACAATATGCATATGCCCATGCCTGTCGGTCGTGGTCATCGTATCAATAGATGGACCCGATTATCTATCTAAGGCCTTGTTTGGATTGAGGGTAATGAGGAGTAGGGGAAGTTATGGTAGCCTTTATCCTTGTTTAGGAACAAAATTATGCTAGGTAATGGGGAGGAAGGTAAGGTAAAGAGGGTGAAAAATAGAGTTTTCTTACCCTCAAATTGGGATGTAATGAGGGTGAATGAGGGTGAAGTTAGAGGAGGAGAACAATAATTATAGAAAGACTTTTTACCATTTATCAAGATCTAAGCCAATAGTTGAGATTTCTAATAAGAATATGACTTAATAATATGTAATGTTATTTATATCATTTTACATATATTCTCTTCCCTTCCCTTCACTTTATTAAACTTCCCAAATGGGGTGAACTAAGCTCCCTTAGTTCCTCTACTAATTGAAATAAATTTTACATGTTCCGTTCTTTCCTTAACTTAACTTCCACACGTTATCTTAACTTCCCTTCCATGGGCTCCAATCCAAACAAGTCCTAAGAGATCTTATTTGGACTATAGTTTCACATAAATCTGAATATATTGAGAGAAGTTAGCCATCAGTACACCTTTGGCCTTTGGATAAAGGATTTTATCCTAACACCTACCAAAGCGAGTGCAAACAATTAAAAATCAAGCATTTTAACTACTGAATTATTGAAATCGATATATAAATTATTACAATAATAAAATTTAAAATCAATTCATGTTCCATGAATCCAATTCTGCTTCTTCCCTCTACGATCTTTTGCAAAGAACTCTCTATATAGAAATTTTGCTGACTGTTATGGGTTGTTTGATACATTGCAATTATAATGCATCAAATGCAGCGTACAATACGAGCTACAAGAAATCAAACTCAAACTCATACTTAAATATTTAGATTTTATTTTAATATAAAACATATCTTCCTATCTAAATCTAGTATTCAATTAGCTTCAAAAGTTATTGAACTTGGATATTTTGTAGGCAAAGTCTATTTGCACTGCAAATTGACCATTTTTAGCTTTATTTAAAATGATACTAGTACTCCGATGCGAACAATGCGTGCATGACAGAAAAGAACTGTCAAGACAACTAATAGTATATTTTGCTTTTTTTTTTGTAATTAAAGATTTCTAAGTTTAAGGGTGTTGATGTATAAAATCAGATCACTAATCTCGGTGTGAGCTTAGCTTGGGGTTGAAGATGGCAGGGGATCCGCTCTCTCCTCCGAATATGGCATCGTCGTCATCAGATTCATAGGTCGAGGTCGAGCCCGCCGTCGAGGCATCAGATGGATCAGATTGTTGGATCTTGCGCTTCTGATTCCGTACATGCTCAGCCTCAGCGCGGAGCAATCTCCTCTCCGACTCATCGGTCCTCGGGTTAGGGTTCTTACATTTAGGGCTTCGCTTAACCTCGTCGTCGTCATCGGAGGAAGATGATTCTTGGGTTTGGTGAAGGAAATCTAGGGTTTTCTGGACGCGGGCGTGAAAGGCTGGACCTTGATGCGGGAGTAATCGGGATAATGGGAGCGGAGATGATCGACGACGGCGGCGACGTCGAAGGAGGAATCGAGCTTCGAGGCTACGATGCGGCGGCGGAGGACGTCGCGGTCGAGGACGGAGGAGGATGACGCCGGCGATCGGCCGCCGCGTCTCATTCTCTTCCCCATTGCCGCCGAGGACGGTGGATTTTTGGTGGAGGGTTTGCAAGGAGAGGAGGTAGGGTTTATGGGATTGAGGAAAATTACAAGCCGCCCCTGTCTCAATACTTTTCGCAAAACCAGTTTTAGGCTAAATAGCACTTAAATACCTTGTAGTTTCACTCTCTCGCACTTACCATCACTTGTAATTCGTAGAATTTATATAGCTAAGTTGTTCAAAATTAGCACATTAATACTCTCTGTTTTGCTAACTTGAAATTTTTATTTAAAAGTTCTCATATAACATTCATATGGTAATTTTATAATTTTCTATTTATTAAGTTTGTTGAATTCATTGTTAAATTTTTCCAAATTACGTTAAACAAAGTTAGGATACATTTAAATTAGAATTTGGATAGGGTTAAAAATAATTTAACAAATATTAATTATTAAAAGCTCTAAAATTAAGATATGAATGTTATCAAGAACTTCCAAATAAAAATATTCACGTTACAAACAGAGGGTATTATATGCCAATTTTAAACAACTTAGAATATATAAATACTATGAAATATAATTGAAGATATATAAGTTAAAAGAGTGAAACTATAAGGTATTTATGTTATTTCCTATTTTTAGATTTCTTGTCTATTGTATTTTCTTTTAGGCCTCTTTGTTTTCTTGCTTCAGCATACTCATCAAATAGATGTTACAAGACAAGCAAAACTTGTGATAGATCAATGTCAACCAGCCTCTCTTATTGTGGAGAGTGCACTCATGTTTGAGAGGCGGATCTAGAAAATTTTAAAACTAAGCGGGACAAATTGCAATTATAGAAAAATATAGCATCTAATTTTGAGATTGTCGGTTGCAATTGCATCCCTAATCAACAATATGCATATGCCCATGCATGCGATTAATGGTCATCGTATCAATAGATGGACCCGATTATCTATCTAAGGCCTTGTTTGGATTGAGGGTAATGAGGAGTAGGGGAAGTTATGGTAGCCTTTATCCTTGTTTAGGAACAAAATTATGCTAGGTAATGGGGAGGAAGGTAAGGTAAAGAGGGTGAAAAATAGAGTTTTTCTTACCCCTCAAATTGGGATGTAATGAGGGTGAATGAGGGTGAAGTTAGAGGAGGAGAACAATAATTATAGAAGACTTTTTACCATTTATCAAGATCTAAGCCAATAGTTGAGATTTCTAATAAGAATATGACTTAATAATATGTAATGTTATTTATATCATTTTACATATATTCTCCCTTTCCCCTTCACTTTTTAAACTTCCCAAATGGGGTGAACTAAGCTCCCTTAGTTCCTCTACTAATTGAAATAAATTTTACATGTTCCGTTCTTTCCTTAACTTAACTTACACGTTATCTTAACTTCCTTCCATGGCTCCAATCCAAACAAGTCCTAAGAGATCTTATTTGGACTATAGTTTCACATAAATCTGAATATATTGAGAGAAGTTAGCCATCAGTACACCTTTGGCCTTTGGATAAAGGATTTTATCCTAACACCTACCAAGCGAGTGCAAACAATTAAAAATCAAGCATTTTAACTACTTGAATTATTGAAATCGATATATAAATTATTACAATAATAAAATTTAAAATCAATTCATGTTCCATGAATCCATTACCTTCTTCCCTCTACGATCTTTGCAAAGAACTCTCTATATAGAAATTTTGTCGATCGTTATGGGTTGTTTGATACATTGCAATTATAATGCATCAAATGCGTATAATCTGAGCTACAAGAAATCAAACTCAAACTCATACTTAAATATTTAGATTTTATTTTAATATAAAACATATCTTCCTATCTAAATCTAGTATTCAATTAGCTTCAAAAGTTATTGAACTTGGATATTTTGTAGGCAAAGTCTATTATTTACCAATTGAATTTTAACTTTATTTAAAATGATACTAGTACTCGATCACGAACAATCGTGCATAATGAGAAAAAAAATCAAGACAACTAATAGTATATTTTGCTTTTTTGTAATTAAAGATTTCTAAGTTTAAGGGTGTTGATGTATAAAATCACATCACTAATCTCGGTGTGAGCTTAGCTTGGGGTTGAAGATGCAGGGGATCCGCTCTCTCCTCGAATACACGGCTCAAGTTGGGCTCTTCTTCCCTGCACGCGGTGAAACTTCGTGAAGGGCAGGCTTGTTTCCCGTTGTACCTCCGACGATCAAGTCGATAAGTGAGCGGTGGAGAAGAAAATAAGCGATAATATTCTTGTGTGCATCGGCGAGGAAAAATGGCTTACCTTTGTGAGAATAGTTCCTTTCTTTGTAGGAATGAGAGAGAGGCGGTTGGTCATTGACACTAGTTTTACGCGTGTCAACTTTGTGTGGAAAGTCACCGTGATTTGATGTGGGTGAGGCATGGGTAATGGTGCCAAGGCCATGTGGCTATACAGTGCCATTAATTATGATGGTGACTTGTTGTTAGCTGAGCTCAAGGTCTATTATTACGAGGTAGATACGGTAGGCTGTCGGATCTATGCTTGAACAAGCGGGACAACTAACATTGAGTTAAAGTCGCTCAAATCTTGTAGTAGTCGGCCGTAGCGAGCGAGTCGGCCTTTATGTGGAATGATTGACAACCTTCAGCGTCGGCTGAAATCTTTATGCTTGGTGGCCCGATCGTAGCGAACGAGAGTCGGCCTTGTAGTAGAATGACTACGGTGCCTTCGGCGTCGGCGAAATCTTGTAGAGATGACAATGTAGACCATCCGTCTCTTGTAGCGGGCAAACGACACCACCTTCGTAGGTGATCTTATGCGAGATAGTGCATAGCGATCGGTCAATCTTGTGGCGGCGATGACTCATGTGACAGCTAACTGCATCTTCAGCGTCGACAGAAATCTGATGGTAGAGCAGTCTTTATGCGATCGCAGAGTTATTATGCGAATAGTCAGCTGCATAGCGAAACGAATAATGACACGCTTTCACATCCAGTCGAACATATGCGAGATGAATGCTTATGTGAAAAATAGAGTTTTCTTACCCTCAAATTGGGATGTAATGAGGGTGAATGAGGGTGAAGTTAGAGGATGGGAGAACGACAATTATAGAAAGACTTTTTACCATTTATCAAGATCTAAGCAAATAGTTGAGATTTCTTATAAGAATATGACTTAATAACATGTAATATTATTTATATCATTTTACATATATTCCTCCCCTTTCCTTCACTTTATTAAACTTCCCAAATGGGGTGAACTAAGCTCCCCTTAGTTCCCCTTACTAATTTGCCAAATAAATTTTACATGTTTTCGTACCTTACCTTAACTTAACTTACCACACGTTATCTTAACTTCCCTTCCATAGGCTCCAATCCAAACAAGTCCTAAGAGATCTTATTTGGACTATAGTTTCACATAAATACTGACTATATTGAGAGAAGTTAGCCATCTGGTAGTACACCTTTGGCCTTTGGATAAAGGATTTTATCCTAACACCTACCAAACGAGTGCAAACAATTAAAAATCAGCGCATTTTAACTATTGAATTATTGAAATCGATATATAAATTATTACAACAATAAATTTTAAAATCGATTCATGTTCCATGAATCCAATTCTGCTTCTTCCCTCTACGATCTTTTGCAAAGAACTCTCTATATAGAAATTTTGCTGACTGTTATGGGTTGTTTGATACATTGCAATTATAATGCATCAAATGCAGCGTACAATACGGGCTACAAGAAATCAAACTCAAACTCATACTTAAATATTTAGATTTTATTTTAATATAAAACATATTTTCCTATCTAAATCTAGTATTCAATTAGCTTCAAAAGTTATTGAACTTGGATATTTTGTAGGCAAAGTCTATTTGCACTGCAAATTGACCATTTTTAGCTTTATTTAAAATGATACTAGTACTCCGATGCGAACAATGCGTGCATGACAGAAAAGAATTGTCAAGACAACTAATAGTATATTTTGCTTTTTTTTGTAATTAAAGATTTCTAAGTTTAAGGGCATTTCTGTGATTTTTTTCCAAGTGTAAGGATATTTCCTTTTATTTTGTCAAGTGGGAGGGCATTTTGGTTGATTGTTCTTTAGTGTGAATGTGTTTACAATTAAGTTTTAGATGTTAGGATGTTTTTGAAGTTCTAAAAACGTGGCTCACACAATGACCAAAAAGAGGAGCTTTTCTTAATACTAGGTGGGATGCATGTGTGAACGAGATTTGTCCTATAAGTACTTCTGGGATCGCTCCCGTAAAGATCTTTTCCTTGAGCGTGCCTTGTTAGCATCCTTTGGGTTCTCATGGGCACTTTTGTCCTTTTGCCTTTATTTTTAGTTCTCTTATGTATTAGGTTAATTAGATGATCTCTGTAGCCGACTATTCTCAAGTTTTGTAGCAATATGAATAATTCTATGCATAGTTTCATGGTATCAGCGCTTCTTCATTTCCCTTGATTAGATCTTTCTCACTTCTCCATTGATCATGGAAAATTCAAGCATGGGTTCAGAGAAAGAACCTCAAGCAATTAATATTCGACTCAATGGAGGTAACTATTCTTATTGGTCTAGTGTCATGAAGAATTTTATTCTTGGTAAAAATAGATGGGGCTATGTTAATGGTAAAATTTGCTAAACCTGTGAATGAAAAAGATGAAGGTTATGAACAATCTCTTGCAAAGTGGCAGATGGTGAACGCTCAAGTTCTCACATAGTTTCACAATTCGATGGCACCAAGTATAGGCATGAATTTCTCTAAATTTACAACTGCAAAAGAAGTTTGGGATTATCTAGAGTAGATGTACTTAGAATCTAACTTTGCTAAACAATATTAGTTGGAGATGGAAATTCGTGATGCAAGGCAAAAGGATAAAACAATACAAGAGTTTTATAATCAAATGACTCTATATTGGGACCAATTGGCTCTAATAGAGCCAAAGGATCTACAATGACTGGAGAGTTATATTAAGCATCGAGAAAAGCAGTCAGTAGTTCAGTTTCTTATGGTGCTTTGAGATGAGTTTGAGGCACTTCGTGGTGCAATTCTCCATCGTACCCCACTTCCTAAAGTTGATGGAGCCGTGCGTGAACTTATTGCAGAAGAAACAAGGTTTAAGACTTCACATGTGACTTCTACCCAACCATCTAGATTTGCTACTCCCTCGGTTCCCCAAGGCTTATTACCTACTCCGCTTCAGAATTTGGTTCAAGGAAAGCCTAAGTCTTGAGTGAGAAGAAATAAACAAGAATTTATTCTGTGCATCGCCTGTGGGGAGAAAAATGGCTTACCTTTGTATTGAGAATAGTTCCTTTCTTTGTAGGAATGAGAGAGGGCGCTTTGGTCATTCAAAGACTAGTTTTACGCGGTCAACTTTTGTGGGAGAGAGTCACCGACATTTGATGGTGAGGCATGGGTAATGGCCCATACGTGGCTAGCATAAAGCAATTAATTATGATGGTGACTTTAGTTAGCATGGCTCTATTATTACAAAGAGGGTAGGTAACGGTGAGTCGCCTGCATCAGAAAGGTGCGGTGACAACTAACATTGAGTTCTCGGTCGCCACGATAATCGTAGGGTCGGTCGAAATCGTGTAAAGCGCACGAGTCACCACCGTAATGTAATGATTGACACCGCCGCTTCACGTAGTAACAGAGCAAAATGGGCCCAAGATCAGAAAGCGCATTTCCAGCCTACCATCGTAGTAGAAGACTACCAAAGGCCTTTCGGTTGCCGAAAGTATCGTAGCAGATGACAATGTAGCGTTCCATCCGAGTATCAGAGCGCATCTACCGACACCACCTTCGCCAGCAATCGGCAGCGTATGGTACCGAAGCGTTTGGTCGAAAATCGGAATGACGAAGCCTAATTATCAGAAAGGCACACCGCCTTCGCTCGAATCGAAGTACGAGTAGATCGGTGTCAGAAAGCAGTCGCCGAAGTTATTGTAGCGCATTTAGCCCACGCATGAAGCGTAACGAAATGACAGCCTTTCACATCGGCCGAAAGCAATCAGAAGGCATGGCATCAGAAGGGCCTACCGAAGCTACCGTAGTAGACGGATAGATAGGAGCCAAGACCGAGGTGGTCATTGAGACCGTGATTTCGGTCTTGAATTTGCCTATCTTGGCACGAGGTGGGACTCTTGTCGATTTTCATATAGGGATTAATACAAAATCTTTTTGGGGTACCAACAAAGGGCATTTCTGTGATTTTTTTTCCAAGTGTAAGGATATTTCCTTTTATTTTGTCAAGTGGGGGGCATTTTGGTTGATTGTTCTTTAGTGTGAATGTGTTTACAATTAAGTTTTAGATGTTAGGATGTTTTTGAAGTTCTAAAAACGTGGCTCACACAATGACCAAAAAGAGGAGCTTTTCTTAATACTAGGTGGGATGCATGTGTGAACGAGATTTGTCCTATAAGTACTTTATGTGACTGCGCCCGTAAAGATCTTTTCCTTGAGCGTGCCTTGTTAGCATCCTTTGGGTTCTCATGGGCACTTTTGTCCTTTTGCCTTTATTTTTAGTTCTCTTATGTATTAGGTTAATTAGATGATCTCTGTAGCCGACTATTCTCAAGTTTTGTAGCAATATGAATAATTCTATGCATAGTTTCATGGTATCAGCGCTTCTTCCTTTCCCCTGATTAGATCTTTCTCTCTTCTCCATTGATCATGGAAAATTCAAGCATGGGTTCAGAGAAAGAACCTCAAGCAATTAATATTCACTCAATGGAGGTAACTATTCTTATTGGTCTAGTGTCATGAAGAATTTTATTCTTGGTAAAAATAGATGGGGCTATGTTAATGGTAAAATTTGCTAAACCTGTGAATGAAAAAGATGAAGGTTATGAACAATCTCTTGCAAAGTGGCAGATGGAGAACGCTCAAGTTCTCACATAGTTTCACACGATGGCACCAAGTATAGGCATAAATTTCTCTAAATTTACAACCCAAAAGAAGTTTGGGATTATCTAGAGTAGATGTACTTAGAATCTAACTTTGCTAAACAATATCAGTTGGAGATGGAAATTCGTGATGCAAGGCAAAAGGATAAAACAATACAAGAGTTTTATAATCAAATGACTCTATATTGGGACCAATTGGCTCTAATAGAGCCAAAGGATCTACAATGACTGGAGAGTTATATTAAGCATCGAGAAAAGCAGTGAGTAGTTCAGTTTCTTATGGTGCTTTGAGATGAGTTTGAGGCACTTCGTGGTGCAATTCTCCATCGCACCCCACTTCCTAATGTTGATGGAGCCGTGCGTGAACTTATTGCAGAAGAAACAAGGTTTAAGACTTCACATGTGACTTCTACCCAACCATCTAGATTTGCTACTCCCTCAGTTCCCCAAGGCTTATTACCTACTCCGTCGGTAAATTTGGTTCAAGGAAAGCCTAAGTCTTGAGTTGCAATTGATGAATGTTCCTTTTGTCGGTAGAAACGATTGGAAAGCCTCTTGTCCAAAGCTTCAATCAACTTCTCAAAACTTTCATCAGCAAGTTCGGCCACCTGCACAACCATATTTTCCTAGAGGTTCATTCAATCAATCAAGTCGTGGCAATTTCCAACAAAATGCAAGACCACCGACAGCATATGCAACTTCCACTTCTGAACCTACAAGTGTCCATCCATCTATAGTTTAGTCTTTGATTCAGCAATTGCAAGGCATGCTACCTCCCATTGTGAATCAGTCCAATCCGTCCGCTTTTTCTTCTGCGTACTCAGGTTTGGTAGGATCTTCTACTTCAGGTATCACTCCTCATACATGGATATTTGATTCAGGTTTATCCTTTCATATGACTCCAAACTTATCACTTTTAACATATTGTATCACTCCGTCATCCCCCATCACAATTCTAACTGCAAATGGATCTCCTATGCATGTAAAATATATTGGTTCTATCCTTCCTTCCCCTACCTGTGAATTGATTATACCAAATGTCTTTTATGTACCTACTTTATCTCTTAGCTTATTGTCTGTTAGCCAACTCTCTTACTCTGGATATAAAGTTGTTTTTGACTTGTCATTTTGTGTTGTACAGGATTGGCGGTCAGGGAAGCGGATTGGGACAGGGCGCGTAGAGTTGGCGACCTTTATATCTTATAGAGTCTTCATGTTCCGGGTGAGAGAAGTTCCATGGCCTTGTCTTCCTTTTATTTAGATAGCAACTCTTCACCTTTTTATTTATGGCATTCTAGATTAGGTCATTTGTCTAGTGATCGATTAAAACATTTGGTTTCATCTGGTTGTTTGGGAAAAGTTTCTGTTAGTGATATTTTTGATTGCAGTGAATGTAAACTTGCTGAAATGTCCTCTTTGCCATTGAATAAAAGTACATCAATTTCTGCTTCTCCATTTTCACTTGTTCATACTGATGTGTGGGGCCCATCTCCAATTCCCACCAAAGGTGGTTCTGTGTACTGTGTCTCATTTGTCTATGACTACAGTCGTTATTGTTGGGTATACCTTATGCACCACAAATCAAAGTTCTTTAAGATTTATCAGAATTTTTCTGTGATGGTAGAAACTCAATTCTCTGCTAAAATTAAAATAATTCATTCAGATCTAGGTGGGAATATGGGTTGAAAGCCTTGGATGCCTATCTAAATTCTTCTGGAACTATTCATCAGTCCTCTTGTTCAAGCACACCTGAACAAAATGGTGTTGCAGAAAGAAAGCATAGACACCTTCTTGATAATACTCGAGCACACCTGAACAAAATGGTGTTGCAGAAAGAAAGCATAGACACCTTCTTGATAATACTCGAGCACACCAACAAAATGGTGTTGCAGAAAGAAAGCATAGACACCTTCTTGATAATACTCGAGCACACCTGAACAAAATGGTGTTGCAGAAAGAAAGCATAGACACCTTCTTGATAATACTCGGGCATTGTTATGATCTTCCTCAGTTCCTTCTGTCTTCTAGGCTGAGGCTCTTCTCACAGCTATTTATTTTTTAAATCGTATGCCAACCCCTCTTCGTCTGGTGTTTCTCCCTATGAAAAATTATTTGGTAAAGTCCCAAACTATTCTTTGCTTCGTGTCTTTGGGTCTGCCTGCTTTGTTCTTCTTCCTAAACGATATAGAACTAAGCTCACTGCTCGCTCTGTGTTAAGTGTATTCTTAGGCTACGGTATTCATCAGAAAGGATATCGTTGTTACGATCCTATTTCAAAGAAATTGTACGTTTCACCTCATGTGGTTTTTCTTGAGCGAATTCCTTACTATAATAGACCTTCTAACATGCCACCCGTCTCAAAGTATGATCTTCTTTATATTGATCCATTTCCTTCTGATGTTTCTTGTGAGGAATTTAATGCAACAAACGATCTTTCTGATCTTTCATCTCCCTCACCACCTCCTGATGCACCTACAAGCTCTAGCATTTCTACTCCCAATCCTCCTTCCATGGCTATGGAATCTGAACAACGTAAGTATCCTCTTCGCAATCGTACAAATCTTGCATACCTTGAGCATTATTATACTTGTCTTGCTAACACTTGTTTTTCCTCCTCATATCGTTCATTTCTTGCTTCTGTCCATTCTTTTCATGAGCCCCAATCATATAAAGAAGCTTGTACTGATCCTAATTGGGTTAAAGCTATGCAAGATGAATTACATGCTCTTCATAAGATAAATACTTGGGAGTTAGTCCCTTTGCCAGATGGTAAACGTGTTATTGGGTGTAAATAGGTTTTCAAAGTGAAGACCAATTCAGACGGTTCTCTTTGAGCGCTATAAGGCGTGATTAGTAGCGAAGGGGTTTAATCAAGAATATGGAATTGATTATGAGGAGACTTTTGCTCCTGTAGCTAAGATGACTACCGTTCGTACCCTTATATCAATTGTTGTTGCTCGACAGTGACCTCTCTTTCAGATGGATGTAAAGAATGCATTTTTGAATGGAAATTTAAGTGAAGAAGTATACATGCAGATTCCTCCTGGTCTTCCCCATCCACCTGGCTATGTATGTCGCTTGCGTCGGGCTTTATACGGGCTCAAGCAAGCTCCACGTGCATGGTATGAACGCTTCCAATATGTCATTATCACTCTTGGCTTTGTTGCTAGTTCTCATGATAGTGCTCTCTTCACTCGTCATTCATCTGCTGGTATAATTTTATTGTCACTATATGTTGATGATATGATTATTAGTGGATCTGATAATGTGGGTATTGTTGAAGTTAAAAGTCACTCGCAACATGAATTTGAAATGAAGGATCTTGGTCTTTTGCGATATTTCTTAGGTATTGAGGTTGCTTATTCACCAAGGGGGTACTTACTTTCTCAATCTAAGTATGCAACTGAGGACATTCATCGCGCTCACTTAACAGATGATCATGTAGTTGACACACCCACTAAACGTCATGCTAAGATTTATGCTTCTGATGGGGAACTTTTGAATGACCCTACTCTCTATCGCGAGCTAGTTGGTTGTCTTGTTTATTTGACTATTACCCGACCGGATATTGCTTATGCAGTACATGTTGTCAGCCAGTTTGTATCCGCTCCCCGAACCACTCCTTGGGCTGCTTTGGTTCGTATTTTGCGCTACATCAGGGGTACTCTTTTTCAAGCTTTGGTTCTTTGCTCTACGTCTTCTTTAGAACTTCATGCATATACAGATGTTGATTGGGCAAGAGATGTGAATAATCGTAAATCTACTACAGGATATTGTGTTTTCTTGGGGGATTCTCTCATATCTTGGAAAAGCAAGAAACAAAGTGTTATTGCACGATCTTCTGCTGAAGCTGAGTATAGAGCTATGGCTCATACTACAGCTGAGCTTGTTTCGTTTCGTGGGCTCAGTCTTCTCCTACAGCTTTGTATTGCGATAATAAGAGCGCAATTTAGATTGTACATAATTCTGTCTTTCATGAGCGTACAAAACACATAGAGATTTATTATCATTTTGTTCGGCACCATTGCAATTAGGTACTATTTGTTTGCCATTTGTACCTTCATCGCTTCAGTTGGCCGACCTCTTCACTAAGTCTCATCCGACAACACAGTTTCAGTTCTTGTATGACAAACTCTCGATGCTCTCTGGAATCGCATCATGAGTTTGAGGAGGGATGTGAACAAGATTTTTCCTATAAGTACTTTCTGTGACTGCGCCCAGAAGATCTTTTCCTTGAGCGTGCCTGTTAGCATCCTTTGGGTTCTCATTGGCACTTTTGTCTTTTTGCCTCTATTTTTAGTTCTCTTATGTGTTAGGTTAATTAGATGATCTCTGTAGCTGACTATTCTCAAGTTTTGTAGCAATATGAATAAACTCTATGCGTAGTTTCAGCATGTGCCTAGCATGTGGTCTAATATCTATACAGTTTATTTTGAATTTGTTTGTTTTATGAATATTTTTTAAAGCAAAAAGAAGTAAACTAACTTGTCATAAGTTTTTAAATGAAATTATTTTTTAGAGATTAAGTTCATAAAAAATGTGTCTTTCTATTATAAAATCTAGATATTCAACAAAAAAGAGGAGAAACATTGGTTTGATGATGATAATTTTGGGCTAATTGCGAATAGACCCACTGTAATATTGGGCCCAGCTGTGAATACACACCCTTAGAGAACTTTTTTGCCTCTTTTAAAAATTTTTAAAAAAAGTAATTGAGGGTCTATCTTCACCAATAGAATTATAGGGGGATCTACTCTCCTTGTCAAATCTTTTTAATGATTTTAAGAGTGAAAAAAAATTCACTCTGGGGTCTATTCTCAAAAATAGAACTATAGAGAATCTATTCGCAATTGGATGATACTACAAGTGATTTGTTCACAATTAACCCTAACTTATATTTGTTTTGTAGGAAAAAAATCCAAATATCTTTAGCAATATCAAATAAATGATTATGAAAGACAATACCCATTGTGGGTGACCGGATAGTTGGGAGATTTTAATATGGCTCACACGGTCTTGGATTCAATTCCGGGTTGAGTTATCAAAAAATCAAAAGCAGATGAAAGCAATGATATATCCAAATTGTGCAAGAAATAGCATTACAAGTAATAAATTTTCTTTTTGAGCCTGCAGTCTGATGGGTTTATGATATTATATAAAACATATGAGTGTGGTTTCATTCTTGTAGTAGATTACTTCAATCTCAGCATAATTTCATCAAAGAATGCAGATCGTCCGAAGTCCAATAACTCTCAACCATCATTGAGAGCATATGCATGAACCATCACCTGTAGCCATCAAAACACATAAAGTGTTGTCGCAAGTGGTGAAAATTTATGCAGCAATCTCAAAACAATAGCCACAACAAGAGAGCTAGATCGCAATAAGAATTCCCGTCTCACCAAGGAAACAAGAATCAAGTAAATATCTCAACAAAGTGGGATATTTACTCTTCCTCTCATCGCTTCTAGGACCAATTGCCGAGGGAACCTAAAAGCTATTACAAATCAAATCAATAGCAAAACACAAATTTTACGTGGTTCTAAGAAGTTGCCTACGCCCACGGACAAGGAGGGGAGATTTACTACTAGAGAGAAAGAGAATACAAATAGGATTTACAATCACACAAGATCTCACCAATAAAACCCTCAAATAAACTCTCTAATCTCTCACAAATTCTCTCAAACGACGGCTCAAAAAACCTAATTTCGATCACCAAAATATCCCCTCACCAAACCCTAGCTTTTCCGTCCCTATTTATAGGGTTTTAAAGCAATGTCAAAAGCAGCGTTAAGCGTGTACAAAACGCAATTGCGTGTTCACGTGGGCCCCCAAGAAAACGCGTTAGTTCGCGTGAAACGACGGCGTGTGGTAACCCTGCGAGAAAAGACGTTCAAGAGAGCGAGCGTGTGGGTAGCCACACCCCCACGTGAACCCACGGAACTCACAATTTCCACCTCTGAAGTTTCTCCCAAAACTGAGCCGATACCAAACAACCAAATGTCCCACTTGTTGCGTCCAGGACGAAGTGGAATAATTCCACGACAACGGACTCAATCCACAACAAGTCGAGAACCCAAGCAAGAGTTCAAACAATCTCCTCCCCATCAAAACCAACACCGCCGTGATCATAAAGATCGCCACGATCCTCTTGCCCAAGGAATCAAGCCTCACGTAGTTCACCCAAATGGCCGCCAACGGCCTCAACAATCCCGAATGTGCAACAAGTCTCTGCAATGATCAAACTTGTTGCTCGGAACCACTTTTGTGAGCATATCTGCCGGATTATCCTTCGTGTGGACCTTCACAATCTCCACATCACCATCTTCAAGAACATCACGAACGAAGTGATAACGAACGCCAATGTGCTTCGTCCTAGCATGAAGAACCCGGTTCGCCAAATAGATAGCACTCATGCTATCACAATGAATGGTGATGATTGTTGCGATATACCAAGTTCCTCCAAAAGTCCTCGGCCAAATCGCCTCCTTCACTGACCTCTCGTAATTGCCATATACTCGCCTCCGAGTGGTAGACAAAGCAACAGAAACTGAAGGTGCATCTCCAACACACCTACAAGACGAAGTCAAAGTGAACACATAACCGTGTTGAACCGGCGTTTATCCAAATCCCGGCGATAATCCAATCAACATAACCAACGCTGGCCCTTTTGTAGTGTCCGGCTCATAAACCAAACCAACATTGAGCGCACTCTAATGTACCTCAAAATCCATTTCACGGCGCTCCAATGACCCACTCGATCGTGCATGTATCTCAAACCATGCTCACCGCCAGGACAAATTCGTCTCAGACATACCATTGCGCATATCAAGCTTCCAACTGGCCAGATATGGAGTCTTCGACATCAACTCTCGATCTTCAACCGTCTTCGTGAAAGGTCACCAAAGCTTCAAATGGGCTCCTAATGGTACACCGACCGCTTCAGATCCATACTAACGTGGAACCGCCAGAGAACCTTCTTCAAATAAGCCATCTGTGTCAAATAAATTTTGCCCTTCCTCTTGTCTCGCCGATCTCCATCCCCAAAATGCTTAGCCTCACCCAAATCCTTCATCTCGAACTCCTTTGAAAGCGTGCCTTCAATTCATTTATAGCGCACTCGAAATAGAGGCAACCAACATGTCATCGACATATAATAACAAATAGATATACGCACCTCCTTTCAACTTGCGAAAATATACGCAAGGATCAAACCGCTCGAGGTAATGAATGACCAAGCATAAAACCATCGAATCGTCTATACCCTTGTCGAGGAGACTTCCAAACCATATAGCGATTTCTTTAGTTTGCAAACCAACTTTTCTTTCCCTCTAATCCCAATGGTCGAAGTCATATAGATTTCTTCATCAAGATCACCATGAAGAAATGTTGTCTTCACATCCAACTGATCTAATTCCAAACCATACCGTGCCACCAATGCTAGCAAAATCCGAATCGACGAATGCTTCACCACCGAGAGAAGACCTCATTATAATCAATACCTTCCTCCTGCATAACCCTTCGCGAACTAACCTAGCTTTGAACCTCAATGGAGTGCCTTCAATGCCCTCCTTCTTAGTGTATACCCACTTGCAACCAATTGCCTTCCGCCCCTTTGGAAGCTCAACAAGCTCCCATGTATCGTTCTTGTGAAGAGACTCCATCTCTTCTGTAGCTACCTACACCCGAATCGACCTCGAACTGCTCCGGCCTCTCACGAATGTAGTAGGTATCATCTCATCGATACTTCCACCGAAGTGCATATGCAAGCGTGTCGACATCGCGAGTCTTCATGTATTTCTCCTCGTCTCCAGAACGCAATAGAATCCCGAACTCGAGCTGCCGGTCCTCGATCCCGCACATCTGTACTCATATCCTCCGGTCCACCGTCGTGCTCTTCGGCGTCACCTCGGTCGGCACTCTAATGGATATTGTACCATCCGACAATGTGGAGCCGCATCGATCTCCACCACCGCGATATCTCTTTCGTCGGGTCACTCTCCACCGATGAGAGTTGGGAAGCTTCAAGATAGAAGCCTCATCGAATGTGACGCCTCTACTCAAAGACAATCTTCTTATCAATCGATCCCATAGCTTGTATCCTTTGACACCACGCTTGAATCCTACAAATATGGCCTTCCTAGCTCGCGGTTCCAATTTATCTGTTCTCACATGATAAAATGCAGGGCACCCAAATACCTTGAGCTGGTCATAATCTCGTGCTGGCTCTCCTGACCACTTCTCAATAGGGGTCTTTCCCCCAATCGCAGATGAAGGCAGCCTGTTGATGAGGTGGCTCGCATATGTAAGTGCCTCAGCCCAAAAGATCTTCTCCAAACCACTATGCGCCAATAAACATCGAATCTTCTCCAAAGAAAGACCGATTCAACCTCTCTCGCCACCCCATTTTGTTATGTGTATGACTAACCGTAGTATCTCTCTATGCCCTCGCCTCGACATAGTCGCCGAAGGGGTCTAAAGTATACTCACCACCGCTGTCGGATCTCAACGCCTTGATCTTTCTCGGTCACGTAGTTCTAATCTCTTCTTCCACTCCACCTAATATATCTAGGACTTCACTCTTCTTCGCCATGGTGTACACCCAACATCGCCAGAATAGTCATCAACAAATGTGACGAACCAATGTCTACCACCAAGTGATGCCGCCTTGGTAGGACCCCAAACGCTCAGGTGCACGTAGTCCGTAATACCCTTCGCCCGATGGATGGTCGTTCAACTTCACCTTTGTCCGCTTGCCAAGAACACAATGCTCACAGAACTCAATTTTTCCACTCTTGGCTCCTTTAATAGCCCACCTTGCATAGCATCACGGTGACCTCACTGTGTGCTGACCTATAGTGCCAAAGTCCGCTCCTATCCGCCAAACAATCAAGCAACGTGGCCAATCTCGTGCTCCCATTCAGATAGTATAAATTTCGACACGGACTCTTCATCACCACCAAAGATCCTTTAGTAACCTTCCCTACACCGCTTTTGAAAGTCACATTGAATCCCTTCGCTTCCAGAGTCCAACCGAGATAAGATTTTTCTTCACCAGGAACAAATCTCACCTCCTTCAACTCACGGACTACTCCATCGTGCATCCTAATCCGACAGCATCTATCCCACAAATGCCACAGGTTGATCATTTCCCATGACAACAACACCCCCGCCGACTTTCTCAAAAGATGCAAACCGGTCTCGCTTAGGGTCACATGATAAGTAGCGCCGGAATCAAGCATTCAATCTGATGCTTCCACATGATTCACCTCCGAGTAATCAATAGAGAATAGCACGAATCGCCTAATCATCGCCTTTAGCAATATTCACCTCATTGGCCTTCGCCCTTTTTCTTGCCATTTTCTTTCTCCTTGAGCTTTGACATCTTTTCTTCCAATGTCCCCGCTTTGCACGCACATTGGTTCTTTAACAATTGGTGGCGCTTCTTGACTTTGACCTCCCTCTATTACCACCTTTCGATATGGGCTTTTACCTCTCGTCGACAAGGCCTGCTTTGAAGTACTACCACGGCAGTCTCCTTGTCCTTCCTCCTCAAATCATGGTTGGTCAATGCTAGTAACTTCACTATAGCCGATAGAAGTACGCCCGCTCAACAAAGTGAGTACAAAGGTGTCATACTCCTCATCGTAAGGAGCCCAATAAAATAACCGCCTTGTACTCATCCGTTATCTTCTCATCAACATTTGCCAAGTCGGACAACAACTTAGTATAGTTGTTCACATGAGCCGCTAGTGAGGTGCTTGGGACATCACGAAACTGAAGAGTCTTCGGCAAGTGCAACTTTCTCGCTTCCACTCTTAGCGAGATACTTATTGTTGAGAATTTTTCACATCTTCATTGCGACGCCACCCCAAGCACATCATATTTCGACTCATTCCAAAGCGGGACCGATCACCCATACAGCGTTTATTCATCTTATCCCATATCTCCTCTTCATATTTAGGTGGCCTCTCGTGGACCATGATGGTCTCCTCCAAATTTTGAGCATTGAGCATCATTAAGTCGCTCATCCACAAACCAAAGTTGATTTGGCCGTACTTCACCACATTAATTTTGGTGTTCGATAACCAACTTGCATTTGTATTGTATCGCCTTTGACTTGTCGCTTTCACCTTCTTCTCCCATTGTAAACTAACTCCAAATTGTAGAGAAAGAACAACTTTGATAGAATTAAAGAATCACCCAACCGAACCCTAGATCGGATTTCAAATAGATTTCCTAACCACACGAGGAAAGTGAAATCTCCAACCAAGAACTCCTAATGCTATCTCCAACGGGCCGAGAACTCCAAGAACTAAGCTTCACACAAGAATCTTCCTCCACCAAACTCCAAACCTTAGATCTGAAATCGGGCTCGATACCACTTGTTGTGCTATGAGAAATTTCTCAGACACCTCTCACAACAATGGCCACAACAAGAGAGCTAGATCGCAATAAGAATTCCCGCCTCACCAAGGAAACAAGACCAAGTAAATATCTCAACAAAGTGGGATATTTACTCTTCCTCTCATCGCTTCTAGGACCGACTCGTCGGGGAACCAAAGCTATTACAAATCAAATCAATAGCAAAACACAAATTTTACTGGTTCAAGAAGTTTCACGCCCACGGACAGAGGGGAGAGATTTACTACTAGAGAAAGAGAATACAAATAGGATTTACAATCACACAAGATCTCACCAATAAAACCCTCAAATAAACTCTCTAATCTCTCACAAATTCTCTCTCAAACGACGGCTAAAAAAAAACCTAATTTCGGTCACCAAAATATCCCCCTCAGCTCAAACCCTAGCTTTTCCGTCCCTATTTATAGGGTTTGTAAACTGTGTCAAAAACGCGTTAAAAACACGTGTACAAAACTGCAATTGCGTGTTCACGTGGGCCCCCAAGAGAAAACCGCGTTCGTTCTCGTGAACGAACGCGTGTGGTGGCCCCCACACGAGAAAGAGACGTTCGTTCAAGAGAACGAACGTGTGGGGTGGCCCCCACACCCCCCACGTGAACCCACGTGAACTCACATAAAGTTCCATAAAATTCATGAGGTTGATCAATAAGATTGTGAAACATAAGTATATATGGTGAGAAAATGGTGAGAAAAACAAAGAAACATTTGTATAGAAAGAGTCGTCTCACTCAAAATATTTATTCACCAACAATGATCAACCCAATGCAATTTTTTCAAATAAATTAGTTCATGTTTGACATACCATGCTGTCACTATTTACAATGTATAAATAATGGAGATGAAAAATCGTTAAAATTTTACCAAAACAAATTATTACATACAGTTCATATTAAGCAAGCCTATGACAAAACCGTAGTTCATTAGCTTTTATTTCTCTTAGAGTACACCCGTGGTCCAAATATAATGGATCCAATCCTAGACATTTTTGCTCACCGTTTCAATCCGCACACCCAACAAATTCAATCAAACCTATGACTTTCTAGTCAGTAAAATATTCAGAATAGCAAGGATACAGAGTCTCTTACTGCTTGCTCAAAATGCCCAGACATCCCCGTTCATAGCTCACATAATCCCTTTGGGATTCCTAAAGCCTTGCTTACATCGATAATACATGTTACTCAAGAGTATGTGATTAATGTAATTTACAGTGAGCAAGTGTTTAAGACTATGGGTAAATTTTCAAGAAACAGAACCTTGAAATTTGCCTGGGTTGATGAGTAGTCTCGCATCCCTATTGTCATCAGACAAGAGAAAAGCATCATAGTTTTCACATGCTTAGCCAATTCTATGCAATCTGAGGGATCCACACCAGATTTCGCTGAAAAGATGAAGACAATTTAAATATCAGTTGGAACACTTGCTAGTGATGATAGTAGAAAACCACACATTAAATATTTGTTGCCATCTAAAAATTATTGCTCTAAACATAGAAACATACGCCTCATAGTTGAAGCATAACAGAGGATCTCTTTGACGATTAAATCTTTTCTCATAGTTGGAGATTTATGAATGCTTAACCAAGACAACACAAATAAATAGAATAAGCCCCGTGAACTGGTAATATATGCCAATTTCTTAGCTACTCTCAATCAATATAGCAAACTGAACTCGACAAATTTTGCAATAACTATGTTAAATAAAACACCAATCATCAAGAAGAAATGCATAGAAAATAAAACGCAGCGCACAGATGAGTATAACATATGTACCCGCGTCTAAAGCGCTGTGGAGGCTCAAGATTCCTCTTGTTAGTGTGGTACCTGACCCTCACCACATTGGAGTGGATGGCACAAGAGACGGAATTATCATCTGATCATACAGCTTAAAAAGAGATTATCCTGGAGAATACAGTAAGTATCCATTAAAAGAAGTTCAAATATGAAATACATTCAACATGAAAGAAAACAAAAAGGAAACTCAAAACTACAATCATGAACGCAGGCCTCCTGCACATCCCTCACAGCAACCTGCTCCAGAATGTTCCTCACAAGGAACCTCTTAATTGTCCTTTTAGAAACATAAAACTTAGTACATCAATTTAGTGTCTAAAAAGATATCAGCAACATAAAGAAAACTGATTCAACATTAATACTATTAAGCTTCTAGAACACCTTAGTACTGCATGAGGAACATTGGTACTGCCATACTGGTTATTCGTTATGAACGAGCTTAGAATCTCATGAGGAAAAAAAAAGGACTTCCTGAGATTTGCCAATATACCACTTTCATTGGGGCTTCAAGGGTAGTTTGTTCTTTCAGTGGCGTCAAAGGTCAAAGTCTAATAAACATCAAAATTGGTAACCTCTCGTTTGCATTTCATATAGACAAAACGTAGTAAGCATTGTGTCGTCACTACACCTTATCGGGTGAAAATATGAAGAATTTCAACTACTAAGTAGCTAATAAGTGCATGTAATCATCAATAATAGAAAAAGCTAAAAGTTGGTGTCCCATGTGGCGGCCTTGTAATTTTCCGATTTATATATATACATAAAACGAATATATGCCAAAGAATTAGTAAGCTATCCGATTCTAAGAATGTAAATTTACTTGTTAATTCACACCCATTACACACGAAGAAGTTAAGGACAGATGGATGATGAAATTTCCCACAAAAAGTTGGGGGTTAGAGGAATAATGTATGGTTGATTTCTTAAATTTAAGAATGTGACCAACATTACACGTGTTGGCAACATACAAGGGATAATCTCTGTAATATGAGAATCAGACTGAAAGGAACTGTATAGTTTTAAGAATCTAAAATAACAAGGTAACGAAACAGCAAATGCAGTTGTTTAAAAATGAGTTCGCCGATGATCTAAAGGTATGTGAATCAGTTCAATATGAGATGATGCAAACAGTTAGAGATGCAGACGCATTGGATACAGATCCGGTCTTTGGATACACCCAAGTTGCAGGTGGAAAATGCTCTTTTGATGCACGCTAAAATTTTGCAAGATATAATGAACGTATAACAGATGTATCTGAGAGATTAAGACTAAGCTGCTCGGAACAAAATGTATGGCAGATGGATTGTAGATGGATAATATTTTTGTAATTCCTATAGTTTCTAGAGAAAGAGGGAATCTTGCGGAGGGGCGCGTGTTTGTTCGCATAAAAATGAGCTATCATTTGTAAAAATCAAGTGTATATATATTTCACTGACATTGTAGCTTAAGATGTCGTGGCATTGCAAATTCATGCTAAAAGAAAACAATGAACCTTTCAAGATTAACAGAGCGATATGGGTATTTTCGATCGTCCAGACTATAAACTCCTGCGTCCCGAGACTTGAAGAAGATTCGATCTTTTTCCTCCTCTGTGGATCTGCAGAGGCTGAACAGCCTGCAGGATGTTGGGTTTTGATGGCGTGAGAGAACCATAAGCATTGGGATTCTTCTTCTTATTCTTTCTATTTCTTCATCTCTGGTTAGGGTCTGGGTGGAGAAAGACCTCAATGAATTGAAGCACGGAACCACACAGCGCCGGCGGCGCGGAAGAAGAAAGTAAAATTAATCCCAGCCCCTTAAGATAAAAAAGTTTACCTCTAGGTCCAAGTTTATTCCAAGGGCCCATTTGTTTCATTTCCTATAAACATTGGAAAATAAATCCGGTGCAAAATATACATTTTTATATGTTTCCATGCAATTTTTGAAAATATTTTTTTGTATTTATTATGGCATAAAAACCTGAGTGGAAGTATATATGTTGTTTGTTTCAACCAGGAAAGAAAAAATTGACCAAGCCATTTCTAGCAATCTGCCCTCAATTCACAAATATTTAATTAATAAATTGGGCTTTTGTCTTTAGTCTCAAACCCTATTTTATTTTTAAACTCAATAAATTTAGAGATAAATACATAAAGATGATTGGGTCAATTGTGCAAAAGAAAATAGTTGGGTATAAATATAAATTGGAGTAAATAATTGGGCCTAAAGATAAAAATCCTACTAAAATATCACATTTTCATCTTTTCCAATCCCAATTCCAACCTTAAAGGTGTGCTTGGCAACTACAAAAAGCAACTAGATTAGAACCGGTTTTCCTTTAACGACACCAAAGTTGGTCTAACTAAGGATTGGTCCAAAAGAGAAATAGTTTAAGGAATAAAATTTGAACTAAAGAAAACTAGATTAACATTGGTCCAATTTTTGTCAAACTAAAAATTAGCTTTTGGGCCAATGTTGTATCCATTAAAATTAGTTTTGTGAAGTTACCAAACGCACCCTAAAGAGGGGAATTGTTTTTCACTCAAATCTAGGCACTTTCCATATTTATATGAAAAACTTTTCTATAAATGTTCTGTCAACTTAATCACAAGACTATGAAAGTGTCGACCAAATTTTTTTTTTTTGAAAATCGGCAACGTCAGGAAGTTTGCATATGGTTTCCCTTTTTAGTTTTATTTATTTATTTATTTATTTATTAAACAAACAACCCCTTAAAATAAAGTATAGAAGCAATATCTGAAATGTCCCTAGAAACTATAATCTTTAGTTTTATATTCAAAATAGCTTATATATAGAATCTTTAGTATTAGAGTATTTATATATATTATATGCTTACAGGTTCTTTTGAGAAGTGAGGCATTTGGAGTACGTTTCGCCAAAGCATTGTCAGATTTCTGAAGGTGAGTAAATTTCTTTTCATTAGTTATTTTAATTTACTAGTATAATGCACGTGCTTTGCACGTGAACGTACATGTCTTAAGTTTTGAATTTTTTTGGCATGCATACCTTGAGGGGGGTTGGTGGGTTTTGATTGAGAGGTAGTAGTTGCAGGCAAGAACCATACAGGTGGCGGCCAATCGGGCCAATCGAGCACGTGCTCCTGACCATTTGTAAGCTTGAAAGACTGGAAGCTTCGATCGTCCAGACTATAAACTCCTGCGTCCCGAGACTTGAAGAAGATTCGATTTTTTTCCTCCTCTGTGGATCTGCAGAGTCTGAACAGCCTGCAGGATGTTGGTTTTTGATGGCGTGAGGGAACCATAAGCATTGGGATTCTTCTTCTTATTCTTTCTATTTCTTCATCTCTGGTTAGGGTCTGGGTGGAGAAAGACCTCAATGAATTGAAGCACGGAACCACACAGCGCCGGCGGCCGCGGAAGAAGAAAGAAAAATTAATCCCAGCCCCTTAAGATAAAAAAGCTTACCTCTAGGTCCAAGTTTATTCCAAGGGCCCATTTGTTTCATTTCCTATAAACATTGGAAAATATATCCGGTGCAAAATATACATTTTTATATGTTTCCATGCAATTTTTGAAAATATTTTTTTGTATTTATTATGGCATAAAAACCTGAGAGGAAGTATATCTGTTGTTTGTTTCAACCAGGAAAGAAAAAATTGACCTAGCCATTTCTAGCAATCTGCCCTCAATTCACAAATATTTAATTAATAAATTGGGCTTTTGTCTTTAGACTCAAACCCTATTTTATTTTTAAACTCAATAAATTTAGAGATAAATACATAAAGATGATTGGATCAATTGTGCAAAAGAAAATAGTTGGGTATAAATATAAATTGGAGTAAATAATTGGGCCTAAAATAAAAATTCCTAATAAAATATCACATTTTCATCTTTTCCAATCCCAATTCCAACCTTAAAGGTGTGTTTGGCAACTACAAAAAGCAACTAGATTAGAACTGGTTTTCCTTTAACGACATCAAAGTTGGTCCAACTAAGGATTGGTCCAAAAGAGAACTAGTTTAAGGAATAAAATTTGAACTAAAGAAAACTAGTTTAACTTTGGTCCAATTTTTGTCAAACTAAAAATTAGCTTTTGGGCCAATGTTGTATCCATTAAAATTAGTTTTGTGAAGTTACCAAACACACCCTAAAGAGGGGAATTGTTTTTCACTCAAATCTAGGCACTTTCCATATTTATATGAAAAACTTTTCTATAAATGTTTTGTCAACTAAACACAAGACTATGAAAGTGTCGACCAAAAAAATTTTTTTTGAAAATCGGCAACGTCAGGAAGTTTGCATATGGTTTCTCTTTTTAGTTTTATTTTTATTTATTTATTTATTAAACAAACAAACCCTTAAAATAAAGGATAGAAGCAATATCTGAAATGTCCCTAGAAACCATAATCTTTAGTTTTATATTCAAAATAGCTTATATATAGAATCTTTAGTATTAGAGTATTTATATATATTATATGCTTACAGGTTCTTTTGAGAAGTGAGGCATTTGGAGCACGCTTCACCAAAGCATTGTCGATTTCAAGGTGAGTAAATTTCTTTTCATTAGTTATTTTAATTTACTAGTATAATGCACGTGCTTTGCACGTGAACGCATATGTCTTAAGTTTTGAATTTTTATTAAATAGTAAAATTATGTGTTAATAAATAAAATTGTATAATAAGATTGCTTAAAAGAAATGTATGGATTAATTATTATTATGTAGTTATTGTAATTGAAGGTTTTTCTTATAATGATTGTCCAGGCTAACCTTTTTTAAATAAGTTTCCCAAATCTACAATTGTTCTTAAATAAGTCTCACAAATCTATAAGTTCTCTTAAATATGCCCTCCAACTTGAAAGTTGTTAATTTAACTCTAAATTAACTAAGCCGCATTGATCTTGTTAGCTTTTCCTAATGTTCCCTAAATAGTTACACGTAATACCAAAGAACATATTGAGATAGTTTCTTCTCATTATAATTATTTAATAGGTAAATTACACTAAACCCTTATGAACTTTTAGCCCCTATGAACTTTCAAAATCACACTAAAGCTCTAGTAACTTTTCTATTTCAAAGAAAACGCCAATAACTTTCTAAATTTTGCAGATAACCCCTATAAATTAGAACCAGAAAATGGCATAAAAAGGCATTTTGAAAGTTATTGGGGTTTGGTGTAATTTATCTGAAAGATATTAGGGGCTTTCTACAAAAGTTATTAGGGCTTTAGTGTGACTTTGAAAGTTCGTAGAGTCTATTTACAGCAAAATGCCGAAAGTTCATAGGGTTTACTTAATTTACCTTATTTAATATTATAATTCTTAGTTCAAGTAATACTATTAAAATAATTATACTATCTATATACTATGAAATATTTATCTAATTTAATTTTTTAATTATGCTCTTAAATAATTTAGTACTATAAATATTTTATAAATTATTTTATTATAATTCATAAATAATTATTATAATAATAATTTAATTAGTTACTATTAATAATTGTGTATACTTATTTTATAAATTATTTTATTATATTATTATTGAACAATTAATAGTATTATTATTAATATTAAATAATTTTTTGTAAAAGGTTAGTTTTCAATCATTATTAAGTATAGATTATTCAGTATCATGTAATAATCTTTGAGAAAATATTCTAAAAATAATATTAAATTATTTATTTAATTTATTTAATAATATAATACTAATAAATAGTATAATTCATAATTTATGTGATATTATTAAAATAATTACACTATTTATGTGATTAAATATTTATTCTATTTATTTTATTGCTTATTTAATTATAGTATAATTCTTAATAATATTAAGTGATATATTATTTTATATATACTATTATTTTAATTATTTTATTATATTATTATTGAACAATTAATAGTTATAATATTATTATTAATATTAAATAATTTTTTGTAAAAGGTTAGTTTTCAATCATTATTAAGTATAGATTATTCAGTATCATGTAATAATCTTTGAGAAAATATTCTAAAAATAATATTAAATTATTTATTTAATTTATTTAATAATATAATACTAATAAATAGTATAATTCATAATTTATGTGATATTATTAAAATAATTACACTATTTATGTGATTAAATATTTATTCTATTTATTTTATTGCTTATTTAATTATAGTATAATTCTTAATAATATTAAGTGATATATTATTTTATATATACTATTATTTTAATTATTTTATTATAATTCATAAATAATTATTATAATAATAATTTAATTAGTTACTATTAATAATTGTGTATACTTATTTTATAAATTATTTTATTATATTATTATTGAACAATTAATAGTTATAATATTATTATTAATTATAATTATTTAGGAAGGTGAGGAGGTGCATAATTAATAAGTGGTTATATTTATTTAATGAAAGATTAATTAGAGATAATGGCATAGTTAGAATTTATCGAATTTGAGAGGGAAAAAAGAAATTAAAAGTTTTAACATCCCAATCCTCTTTTTATAGTAGTACAGATAGATAGATATAGATTATATATTAGTTAAATAATAATCTTATTTTTGTGTAGAGAAAATGTTGGATCAAACATGCTATTTCTGTTCACTTATAGTTATTGTTAAATGAATTTGAATTGTGATAGTTATTTACCTTCACGAGATTAATATTGTTTAGTATATGGAATTATTGAAAATATGTAATCAAATATATTCTAAATTCACTGTTCAAATGTAGTTCTAAAGGGTTTATTTTGACAAAAAAGATTCATGAATGTCCGATTTTCATGAAATATACATGAGAAAGTTTACAAAAGTGTTAAACCATATTATATTGCTTATCATACAAGTGAAATTTACAAGTGATATTTTGAGTAAAAAGAAAGTACTTTTAAATATTAAAATCCACAAAAGTCCACTATGAAGTGAAGTAATTTGTTTAAGCCTACTATATGATATTGAATGTATCGAGCAGTGTTAAAGTGACATTTTTGCCAAAAATAAAGTGACTTTTAGGCAGCTTATGGTAGTGCTAGGTACAATTTGTCCCCTGGTTGACCTATAGATATCGATGTGCTAACTAATGCAACTGGCCTATAATTTTCATAGCTACAAGATGACAATTGAGGAAGTTTTGCAAAGAGTATTACAGATAGACATTTAGGGTTAAAAAGTATTTAGTGCTCATTTATCTTGTTTCTTAAAATTTGTGAGTATTCTTTTATGACACTATCACATACTAATCATAAAAGTTTATTTTGTTCGAATCTTATATGTTTCTCAAATAGTATTTTTCGATAATAGCTTATTTAAATTTAGTATTGATAATTTCTTAAACTTTTAGATCACTAATGAAAAGTTATCGCTCATTGTGTATAAACTCACCCATTATTTTTAATTTTTTCAGATGAGAATTAGATAGGTCTATCTACAAGTCGAGTTTTGGGACATAACAATGTAAATTCTTGGTTTTCCTAAAATTTATTAAAATCTAGGGCTTTTATGAAATTTTTTAACATTTTGAAGTCTTTTGATTTTACTAAGTTCTATGAACTTTTTCCCAAAATATATAATTTTGAAAGTTGTTTGGTTATTTCTACTTATTTTATAAATTATTTTATTATATTATTATTGAACAATTAATAGTATTATTATTAATATTAAAATAATTTTGTAAAAGGTTAGTTTTCAATCATTATTAAGTATAGATTATTCAGTATCATGTAATAATCTTTGAGAAAATATTCTAAAAATAATATTAAATTATTTATTTAATTTATTTAATAATATAATACTAATAAATAGTATAATTCATAATTTATGTGATATTATTAAAATAATTACACTATTTATGTGATTAAATATTTATTCTATTTATTTTATTGCTTATTTAATTATAGTATAATTCTTAATAATATTAAGTGATATATTATTTTATATATACTATTATTTTAATTATTTTATTATAATTCATAAATAATTATTATAATAATAATTTAATTAGTTACTATTAATAATTGTGTATACTTATTTTATAAGTTGTCTTTTTCGTAAAACCTTCAAATTATGGAAGTCATTTGGGTATTTCTACGAGTTGGATAAGATTTATAGATTTTGGATAGTTCTAGCTTGGTTAATGACATATAATTAACATTTGGCTACTTAATTATGAAGATAATTTTAGAGGTGAGAACAATTTATGATATTATCTAATTATTTTTATCTTTATGTTTTAATTTAAATATAAATAAAAATATAAGATAAAGAGTTCTATTTTTTTACTTGTTAGGTAGCAAATTTAAGTTTTTAGATGATCATAATTTTAACTCTTTATGTATATTTCTCTAGTAATAAATTTTTAAAGTTTATGATTTTCTAGTTTGTAGTTTCTTGAGCAATGGTTGGACATGGAGATTGAAAATTATCTATAGCTTGTATATTATTAAAGACATTTCAATTAATTAGAATATGATCACAATGAGATCATACTAAAGATTTTTCTATTAATTATGATAATTTGAAAAGTAAAAATTATCTTGAATTTTTACAAATTTTGTAAAATCTAGCATTTTTCTACAATTTTTTAATTTTAAGTTTTTTTTGTTTTCAATGCAAAATATACAAGTTCTAAAAGTCATTTAGGTATTTCTATTTCTACTAATTTTGTAGGTTAATATTTTTGAATCTTCAAATTATGCCTTTTGGGTATTTCTACGAGTTGTGTAGGTTCTGGATTTTAGATATTTTCTAGCTTTGTCACTCATGCAAAAATAACATTTATTTCCTTAATTATGAAAATTATTTAGGATGTGAGAATATTTCATAAAATCATCTATTATCTTTATTTTAAATTTAAATATAAAGTAACAAATGATAAGATAAAATATTTTATTTCTCTCCTTAATTATAAAAATAATGTAGGAGCTGAGAATGTTTCATAAAATAACATATTATCTTTATTTTAAATTTAAATATAAAGTAACAAATGATAAGATAAAATATTTTATTTCTCTCCTTAATTATAAAAATAATGTAGGAGCTGAGAATGTTTCATAAAATAACATATTATCTTTATTTTAAATTTAAATATAAAGAAACAAATGATAATATAAAGAGTTTTATTCTTTTACTTGTTAGGTAGCAAATTTAAGTTTTTAGATGATCATAATTTCAAGTCTTTTCTAGCTTTGTCACTCATGCAAAAATAACATTTATTTCCTTAATTATGAAAATTATTTAGGATGTGAGAATATTTCATAAAATCATCTATTATCTTTATTTTAAATTTAAATATAAAGTAACAAATGATAAGATAAAATATTTTATTTCTCTCCTTAATTATAAAAATAATGTAGGAGCTGAGAATGTTTCATAAAATAACATATTATCTTTATTTTAAATTTAAATATAAAGTAACAAATGATAAGATAAAATATTTTATTTCTCTCCTTAATTATAAAAATAATGTAGGAGCTGAGAATGTTTCATAAAATAACATATTATCTTTATTTTAAATTTAAATATAAAGTAACAAATGATAAGATAAAATATTTTATTTCTCTCCTTAATTATAAAAATAATGTAGGAGCTGAGAATGTTTCATAAAATAACATATTATCTTTATTTTAAATTTAAATATAAAGTAACAAATGATAAGATAAAATATTTTATTTGTCTCCTTAATTATAAAAATAATGTAGGAGCTGAGAATGTTTCATAAAATAACCTATTATCTTTATTTTAAATTTAAATATAAAGAAACAAATGATAATATAAAGAGTTTTATTCTTTTACTTGTTAGGTAGCAAATTTAAATTTTTAGATGATCATAATTTCAAGTCTTTTCTAGCTTTGTCACTCATGCAAAATTAACATTTATTTTGTTAATTATGAAAATTATTTAGGATGTGAGAATATTTCATAAAATCATCTATTATCTTTATTTTAAATTTAAATATAAAGTACCAAATGATAAGATAAAATATTTTATTTGTCTCCTTAATTATAAAAATAATGTAGGAGTGAGAATGTTTCATAAAATAACCTATTATCTTTATTTTAAATTTAAATATAAAGAAACAAATGATAATATAAAGAGTTTTATTCTTTTACTTGTTAGGTAGCAAATTTAAATTTTTAGATGATCATAATTTTAACTCTTTATGTATATTTCTCTAGTAATAAATTTTTAAAGTTTATGATTTTCTAGTTTGTAGTTTCTTGAGCAATGGTTGGACATGGAGATTGAAAATTATCTATAGCTTGTATATTATTAAAGACATTTCAATTAATTAGAATATGATCACAATGAGATCATACTAAAGATTTTCTATTAATTATGATAATTTGAAAAGTAAAAATTATCTTGAATTTTTACAAATTTTGTAAAATCTAGCATTTTTCTACAATTTTTTTAATTTTAAGTTTTTTTGTTTTCAATGCAAAATATACAAGTTCTAAAAGTCATTTAGGTATTTCTATTTCTACTAATTTTGTAGGTTAATATTTTTGAATCTTCAAATTATGCCTTTTGGGTATTTCTACGAGTTGGATAAGATTTATAGATTTTGGATAGTTCTAGCTTGGTTAATGATATATAATTAACATTTGGCTACTTAATTATGATGATAATTTTAGAGGTGAGAACAATTTATGATATTATCTAATTATTTTTTCTTTATGTTTTAATTTAAATATACATAAAAATATAAGATAAAGAGTTCTAATGTTTTTACTTGTTAGGTAGCAAATTTAAATTTTTAGATGATCATAATTTCAAGTCTTTTCTAGCTTTGTCACTCATGCAAAATTAACATTTATTTTGTTAATTATGAAAATTATTTAGGATGTGAGAATATTTCATAAAATCATCTATTATCTTTATTTTAAATTTAAATATAAAGTACCAAATGATAAGATAAAATATTTTATTTGTCTCCTTAATTATAAAAATAACGTAGGAGCTGAGAATGTTTCATAAAATAACCTATTATCTTTATTTTAAATTTAAATAAAAGAAACAAATGATAATATAAAGAGTTTTATTCTTTTACTTGTTAGGTACTAAATTCAAATACTTATATTGTCAAAATTTTAAACATTTATCTATTTTCTCTAGTAAATGAACTTTGTGAGTTGTAAGATTTTTATCTTTTAATTTTTGAAGAAGTGGCTGAATGTGGAGGTTGAACAATTATATATAACTTAATATAATTTATGACATATATTAAATTAAATCTGAGCTTAATTATTTACATATTAATTAGGATGAGATAGAATATTTGAAGCTCATACGTATTAATTAAAATTAATTAGGATAGCATATATGATAATAATGTAATATTGGTTTTAAAAATACTTTTATCCTCGAAAAGTGTATCCCAAACACTCACTTTTAAAGGAGTATCCATCCTTTATATATAATGAGAAATTGGTGGTACTCTTAAATGCACCAAATAGCGCAAGCACATTAAATAATGACACGTGTTATATGTTATTTTAATATTAGATTAGAATTGTTATATACCATGACATGTGTCATATATTATTTGAATATTAATTCAGAATTCTTATATGATGGGTATTTTTATTCATAATTAGAATCCTCATCAAATTAAATTTATCCAAAATTAAAAATTCTAATTATAATTAAATATTTGGTAATCTTAATCAATGACATGTATTATATGTTATGTTAATATTAAATTATAATTTTTATATGATAGATATTTTCTATCCATAGTTAGAAAGCTCATGAAATTAAATCTATCCAAACTTAGAAAATTCTAATTATAATCAAATTTTGATAATCTTAATCTAATCATAATTATCCATAATTTAAAAAAATTAAATAATCAATATTTTAAATTCTTTTAATTATCCATAATGGAAAAAAATCAGATAATCACATTTTTAATTCTCTTTTCTTTTATATATAAATGAAGGATTAACGATTTACTATTAGCCTTACATTTTCAAAAATTATCACATGGATCTCCTTAATTTTTAAAAGATAAATTTTACTAAATTTTCAATAAGTTTAGCCATTTGGTGCTAAGCCCGCAAATCTTCTAAAGCTTGATAAGTTTTGAATTTCGAACCACCAAAAATTTTGATTTTTGCACTTTAACTCATAAGGGCATTACGATAATTTTGCACGACAAACATTAACCCTCAAGGCCAATATATACCTCTCAAATCATTCATATTTGCAGATTAACTCAAAATATTATGAATAATTACTAAAAAATACAAAAATTACATGTGGGATATTTGTTGTGGGATAATTAGCTTTGAAGTTTGAAGCTTTTCATGTGGGGGTAGTTAGAATATTTAAAGTTGTAGTTTACATGGGATTAGGATAATTAGGATATATTATAATTATAAAATATAATATCTAAAAAAGTTAATGATAATATCGACAAGAGAAAAGTTTTCCCAAACTCAAGAGTATGATATGATATATACCTCTAAAATCGTTCATATTTATAGATTAATCCATGAAATTATAGACAAACTCCAAAAATAAAAAACTAAAGACAAGCCCTTGAAAATATAAATTTTACAGAACAACCCCTTAAAATGTAAAATTATAAAAAAATCCTCTGAAAAATCTGAAAATAGCATGTAGACCATAAAAATTTAAAAATTACAAACAACGCGAACAGTTTGAATGTTACAAGTAGCTCCATACCAAAGCCTTAAATTACAAACAATCTTTTTTTAAATTTGAAAAATACAAACAGTCACCTCAA
This sequence comes from Asparagus setaceus, assembly GCA_012295165.1. NCBI lineage: Eukaryota > Viridiplantae > Streptophyta > Magnoliopsida > Asparagales > Asparagaceae > Asparagus > Asparagus setaceus. The sequence continues at coordinate 18,295,267 of CM022704.1, read as the reverse complement.
AAGTCTAAACATTACATATAAAATCCTAAAAATTACAAACAACTACGTGTGAGCAAGGGCATGACGCTTGTGATATCATAATACGATATGATACCATAAACCGTAGTTCTTGTCAACCAAACAACCGTTTTAACACTAGTGATGGTAAGCGGGTCCGGATACAAATCCACAGACATTTATCAGTCAAGTGAATCGGAGCATCCATTAACTAGCATCCGACCCGAAATCCAAACTCTAGACTGGGAAGCCAAATTCGTGGCAAAACCATCGACCTTATAACCCCTCTCGCTCTCACTCTCAACTCCACAACACAAGAAGGCGCCATGGCCACAGCCATTACTCTCCCTTCACCCTTCTCCCAAATCCTCTATATCTCATCGTACCTCACGGATCCAAACCGGAACCCGAAATCAGCGGGCCTGTCGAACCCGATTCCCTCGCATGGTCATCAACTGGGCGGCGCCGGCTAGGAACGTGAGGATCGCCGGCGGAAAGATATATAAAGGCTCGATTCTTGTCTCGTTGTTCCGCCGCCGAATGGAGTCAAGCCCCAAGCCGTCATCAAGTTTCTCGGTGGCGCTTTCGTTGGCGCTGTTCCCGAGGTCACTTATAGGTGTTTTCTTCTTTTCTAAAAATTTTAAGGGCTAACTGCAATTTGATGTCCTAAAGTTTTCACCAATTTAACTTGGGCAAGTTTCTAAATTACCAATTGGTATTTTCTAACCACTCTTAAGTCTTAACCGGTTTGGTATTAAAAGTTTCTCGAGTGACTTTTCATTATTAATCTCATTCTACAATTAGGTATTTTTATTCATAATTAGAATCCTCATCAAATTAAATTTATCCAAAATTTAAAAATTCTAATTATAATTAAATATTTGGTAATCTTAATCAATGACACGTATTATATGTTATGTTAATATTAAATTATAATTTTTGTATGATAGATATTTTCTATCCATAGTTAGAAAGCTCATGAAATTAAATCTATCCAAAATTAGAAAATTCTAATTATAATTAAATATTTGGTAATCTTAATCAATGACACGTATTATATGTTATGTTAATATTAAATTATATTTTTGTATGATAGATATTTTCTATCCATAGTTAGAAAGCTCATGAAATTAAATCTATCCAAAATTAGAAAATTCTAATTATAATTAAATATTTGGTAATCTTAATCAATGACACGTATTATATGTTATGTTAATATTAAATTATAATTTTGTATGATAGATATTTTCTATCCATAGTTAGAAAGCTCATGAAATTAAATCTATCCAAAATTAGAAAATTCTAATTATAATTAAATATTTGGTAATCTTAATCAATGACACGTATTATATGTTATGTTAATATTAAATTATAATTTTGTATGATAGATATTTTCTATCCATAGTTAGAAAGCTCATGAAATTAAATCTATCCAAAATTAGAAAATTCTAATTATAATTAAATATTTGGTAATCTTAATCAATGACACGTATTATATGTTATGTTAATATTAAATTATAATTTTGTATGATAGATATTTTCTATCCATAGTTAGAAAGCTCATGAAATTAAATCTATCCAAAATTAGAAAATTCTAATTATAATTAAATATTTGGTAATCTTAATCAATGACACGTATTATATGTTATGTTAATATTAAATTATAATTTTGTATGATAGATATTTTCTATCCATAGTTAGAAAGCTCATGAAATTAAATCTATCCAAAATTAGAAAATTCTAATTATAATTAAATATTTGGTAATCTTAATCAATGACACGTATTATATGTTATGTTAATATTAAATTATAATTTTTGTATGATAGATATTTTCTATCCATAGTTAGAAAGCTCATGAAATTAAATCTATCCAAAATTAGAAAATTCTAATTATAATTAAATATTTGGTAATCTTAATCAATGACACGTATTATATGTTATGTTAATATTAAATTATAATTTTGTATGATAGATATTTTCTATCCATAGTTAGAAAGCTCATGAAATTAAATCTATCCAAAATTAGAAAATTCTAATTATAATTAAATATTTGGTAATCTTAATCAATGACACGTATTATATGTTATGTTAATATTAAATTATAATTTTGTATGATAGATATTTTCTATCCATAGTTAGAAAGCTCATGAAATTAAATCTATCCAAAATTAGAAAATTCTAATTATAATTAAATATTTGGTAATCTTAATCAATGACACGTATTATATGTTATGTTAATATTAAATTATATTTTTGTATGATAGATATTTTCTATCCATAGTTAGAAAGCTCATGAAATTAAATCTATCCAAAATTAGAAAATTCTAATTATAATTAAATATTTGGTAATCTTAATCAATGACACGTATTATATGTTATGTTAATATTAAATTATAATTTTGTATGATAGATATTTTCTATCCATAGTTAGAAAGCTCATGAAATTAAATCTATCCAAAATTAGAAAATTCTAATTATAATTAAATATTTGGTAATCTTAATCAATGACACGTATTATATGTTATGTTAATATTAAATTATAATTTTGTATGATAGATATTTTCTATCCATAGTTAGAAAGCTCATGAAATTAAATCTATCCAAAATTAGAAAATTCTAATTATAATTAAATATTTGGTAATCTTAATCAATGACACGTATTATATGTTATGTTAATATTAAATTATAATTTTGTATGATAGATATTTTCTATCCATAGTTAGAAAGCTCATGAAATTAAATCTATCCAAAATTAGAAAATTCTAATTATAATCAAATTTTGATAATCTTAATCTAATCATAATTATCCATAATAAAAAAATTAAATAATCAATATTTTAAATTCTTTTATTATCCATAATGGAAAAAATCAGATAATCACATTTTTAATTCTCTTTTCTTTTATATATAAATGAAGGATTAAAGATTTACTATTAGCCTTACATTTTCAAAAAATTATCACATGGATCTCCTTAATTTTTAAAAGATAAATTTTACTAAATTTTCAATAAGTTTAGCCATTTGGTGCTAAGCCCAAATCTTCTAAAGCTTGATAAGTTTTTGAATTTCAGAACCACCAAAAATTTTGATTTTTACACTTTAACTCGTAAGGGCATTACCGATAATTTTGCACCGACAAACATTAACCCTCAAGGCCAATATATATACCTCTCAAATATTCATATTTGCAGATTAACTCATAATATTATGAATAATTACTAAAAAATACAAAAATTACATGTGGGATATTTGTTGTGGGATAATTAGCTTTGAAGTTTGAAGCTTTTCATGTGGGGGTAGTTAAAATATTTAAAGTTGTAGTTTACATGGAATTAGGATAATTAGGATATATTAGAATTAAAAATATAATATCTAAAAAGTTATGATAATATCGACAAGAGAAAAGTTTTCCCAAACTCAAGGAGTATGATATGATATATACCTCTAAAATCGTTCATATTTATAGATTAATCCATGAAATTATAGACAAACTCCAAAAATAAAAACTAAAGACAAGCCCTTGAAAATATAAATTTTCAGAACAACCCCTTAAAATGTAAAATTATAAAAAAATCCTCTGAAAAATCTGAAAATAGCATGTAGACCATAAAAATTTAAAATTACAAACAACGAACAGTTTGAATGTTACAAGTAGCTCCATACCAAAGCCTTAAATTACAAACAATCTTTTTAAATTTGAAAATACAAACAGTCACCTCAAAAGTCTAAACATTACATATAAAATCCTAAAATTACAAACAACGAACAGTTTGAATGTTACAAGTAGCTCCATACCAAAGCCTTAAATTACAAACAATCTTTTTAAATTTGAAAATACAAACAGTCACCTCAAAAGTCTAAACATTACATATAAAATCCTAAAATTACAAACAACTACGTGTGAGCAAGGGCATGACGCTTGTGATATCATAATACGATATGATACCATAAACCGTAGTTCTTGTCAACCAAACAACCGTTTTAACACTAGTGATGGTAAGCGGGTCCGGATACAAATCCACAGACATTTATCAGTCAAGTGAATCGGAGCATCCATTAACTAGCATCCGACCCGAAATCCAAACTCTAGACTGGGAAGCCAAATTCGTGGCAAAACCATCGACCTTATAACCCCCTCTCTCGCTCTCACTCTCAACTCCACAACACAAGAAGGCGCCATGGCCACAGCCATTACTCTCCCTTCACCCTTCTCCCAAATCCCCTCTATATCTCATCGTACCTCACGGATCCAAACCGGAACCCGAAATCAGCGGGCCCGTCGAACCCGATTCCCTCGCATGGTCATCAACTGGGCGGCGCCGGCTAGGAACGTGAGGATCGCCGGCGGAAAGATATATAAAAGGCTCGATTCTTGTCTCGTTGTTCCGCCGCCGAATGGAGTCAAGCCCCAAGCCGTCATCAAGTTTCTCGGTGGCGCTTTCGTTGGCGCTGTTCCCGAGGTCACTTATAGGTGTTTTCTTCTTTTCTAAAAATTTTAAGGGCTAACTGCAATTTGATGTCCTAAAGTTTTCACCAATTTAACTTGGGCAAGTTTCTAAATTACCAATTGGTATTTTCTAACCACTCTTAAGTCTTAACCGGTTTGGTATTAAAAGTTTCTCGAGTGACTTTTCATTATTAATCTCATTCTACAATTAGGTATTTTTCTTTGCGGTCGGTGAAAATTTGGGGAAAGTTTTGTCAATGTCAAACACATTTACAGCAAAAACTATGTTTTCATTCACTTAAGTACTGACAATCTTCTTACTAACCATCTGCATGTTCAAAACCACATGATAAGTGAAGAAATCTACAAATTTATCTGTGCCACGACTTCTAAATCCAGCCACGTCAATTAAACAAAGTTGTATCAGTGGTCTAATAACCTTTGAAATTAAGTCATGTGAGATCACGTGTAATTTTCTCGTCAAGTTTTTCAGCGGTAGCTAAAAGAAAAAGTCTAATTGCACATTGGCGTACTTTTAATACCAAAAAGTCACTGGTGAAGCTTTTAATACGAATACGGTTAAGGGGTTACAAAAAATACCAATTTGGTAATTTAGACGTTTCCGAAAAGTAATCCCAGCTAGAGACCGCGAACCTCGACAAATCCTTGGTTGATCAACAAACCCTCCAAATTATATTATTGATTCATCTGACCCTCTCTTTACATTATGATATAATTAAATCGAGGGGTGAAAACAAATCAAATGATTAACAAATAGTTCGTTAATTGTTCGCCTAATTATTCTGTTATAGTCGATTCAGTAGTTCATTTAATATTAAACAAATAGTTTTAGAATTCGGTTTATAGATAAATAGATTTTAGCTAGATTTATGTTCAATTCGTTTAATTATCAAATATTTGTTTAAAATTTGATCCATTTTCACTATTATATGCATTATGTTGTTTTAGACCATTTTACGCTTTGTAATTTAAGTTCTGTACTATTTTAATAGATTAAAATTTGTGGGATTAAATTTTGATAAATAACTTGAATAACTTGCATATGATAAATGTTAATATTTCATTCGAATGGCGAATGGAATCTGGGTTATTTGCTTATTCAATGGGAACCGAGTGTTGGAATGAATAATATGCCTATATATGAGGGAGGATCTAGAAAATGTTCATGTTATCTAGAAATTGCAACTCGATGGAATGATGGAGCAAATATACGAGTTACTAAATTTAATCATGGGGAGTATGTCACAAGGTCTTTTATAATTGTCCGATAAATGAAAAAAGAACAATTGCTGTAGAGATCACCAATGATCAAGAACTGAGTGACATGATACAACTTGTGGAAAACCAAATCTCAATCGAGTTGTTCATTGAAAATATTCCAATATCTGGTGTTGCCCAAGTTTCATATGCTCTGGAGAGTTCACTTAATGCTTGACTTAGAAAATAACTCGGCGAATTCATTTCATCTCCAAGTGTCTTACACTTAGAAAATGATTCGTGCAATGTCAAGTGACGGTTCCACAATACTTGGTCATGGTTCGCTTAATTTACCGATTGGTTCTATTGTACAAGAGGATGAGGATGCGATGTATATGCAGATGATGATAATGAAGATGCCCATGAGGAGGAACGCCTTGATAGTATGCAATGTGCAATTGGAGGAACCGAGGAGGACACCAATGGATGGATGAATATTGTGTAAACAACGATTATGTTGAGTCCAAGAACCGCTACTTAAGAGTTTCAAAATGAGGAGTGGATAAATGCCTCACAAGCCGAAGTTCGTTGAGCTTGACACCAATTTCGAACGAGCCGAGGACTTCACTTTCAAAAAGGAGATCTTTTCGAGAATAAGGAAGCTTTGGTTTTCGCTATAATGTGAATGGTCAATCAAGAATCGGGCCAAATTCAAGCCGGTGAAAACCAATACAACCAACTACCATGTAAGGTGCTACTTCCACGAAAGCTCAAGGAGAGTATGCAAGTGCTCAAGGCGAGAGAAATTCAAAGTGTCCATAGAAGCTTAATGCAGCTATTAGGAAAAATCTAATGGGCAATTTGTGATCTCTAGTTATTAGGACTTCATACTTGTTGCAATCCGATGTCAATGGCAATCATGAGGTAGCAACTTCATCTTATATATTGAAGCTAATTATGCCCGGTTAGGCGAGAACTTGATCTTACTCCGACGATAATTACAAGGGTATATGATATGAAAAAATAACTATATCCAAATATAAAGCATATGATGCACGGAGGAAGTTGACTAGAATCTTTGGAGATTGGGAGAAATCTTACAATTACTTCCAAATATCTTGAAGCAATTAAGAGGAAAAATGCACCGAATATGAAATATTGTCTAAAGCGTCCTGTACGGAGTGGAGAGGTTCATGAGAGTATTTTGGGCATTTGGACCCGCTATCAAAGGGTTCTCTTTTGTCGTCCGCTCTTGAGCATTGATGGCACGCATTTATACGGCAAATATAAAGGAGTGCTCTTAGTTGCGACCGGTGTAGACGCAAATGGTGGGCTATTTCCATTGGCTTTCGCAGTTGTGGAGGTGGAGGATACATCGAGCTGGAAGTGGTTCTTTCAATGTATTTACAGATTCATCCCTACTGTTCAAAGTCCTAGAAGATGGATACTCACTCAAACCTCGCCTCCAGTAGACGAAATCGAGATACGTTCCCAACAAGCAAGATATGTACCAAGGGGCGTAGATGACAGAGAATGGGTAAAGAAATTTGCGAAAAATTAAATAGTATTTTTAATCCATTAGCAATTGGTAGCTTATATATATAATTGTATCTTTTTACGTAATTTCAGATAGATGCTATGGATGAGATAGAGGGGATTGCAAATGAGGGCATATCTACCGCCATAGGAGATCGCGTACATGTATCGATATTGCGGCGGATAGTAGGGAGGGTTCAGAAGCTCTTCATCGAACTCATGAAGATCGGCATGAAGGTCGCGAGCGATGGTGCATGAGGAGACGGTATATGCACGCCGACGAAGACGAGGTGGATCTTGCTCGCACGACAATGAAGGGTCCGGTCAGATCCACCACACACCGGAAGCGGTACAAGCTCGTCGAAGGACGGTCGGCGATCGGCCGGAGTCTGAAAGAGACAAGGGGAGGGGCGGACTTTAGGTTGCATGTAGTTTATTATTTTTTGCTTGGACTATATTTGTCGTATGGATAGACTTGATACATTTGGAGTTTATCGTGTTGATATGTTTATGACGTATCTATTATGTTGTGATGTTGTGCATTTCTTATATTTGCATGTGAATTGACGAAATGTGTTTTAATCTGTGTTAATTTCTTAAAGTTTATAACTTATACAAATGTTGTAATCAGATATCAATGTATATAAAGTGTTTGGGTCATTTTTCCGCAAGTTTTGGTCAAACGAAACAATTTATCTGAACTTAGCAAGCTGTGCATGTTTTGTGCACGTATGGGCTTTCCGACAAATCTGGGACCACTAGTCCGTGATTTCAACTGGCTACCCTTCACAGTGTCTGTTTAATCCACGGACTAGTAGTCCCGTGGATTTCTGACTGGTATTTAATGTACGGACTAGTAGTCCGTCGTTCGAGCTTGAATTAGTGGTAGATTAGCGGCCACTAAGCATCGAGACTACTAGTCGTGCGTTCAGCCGATTTTTGCAAACCGACTCTTTTTGGCGCGTTGGTAAAGAGTATTTACTAAATAATAGCAAAACGGTCGGTTTTGCTAATTATTTAGCAAACTCTTTAAAATTTTCTCCTTTAACACTAGTGATGGTAAGCGGGTCCGGATACAAATCCACAGACATCTATCATTTATCAGTCAAGTGAATCGGAGCATCCGTTAACTAGCACCCGACCCGAAATCCAAACTCCGGACTTGGAACGCGAATTCGTGGCAAAACCATCGACCTTATAACCTCCCCTCCCTCGCTCTCACTCCCAACTCCACAACACAAGAAGGCGCCATGGCCACAGCCATTACTCTCCCTTCACCCTTCTCCCAAATCCCCTCTATATCTCATCGGATCCAAACCCGAACCCGAAATCAGCGGGCCTGTCGAACCCGATTCCCTCGCATGGTCATCAACTGGGCGGCGCCGGCTAGAAACGTGAGGATCGCCGGCGGAAAGATATATAAAAGGCTCGATTCTTGTCTCGTTGTTCCGCCGCCGAATGGAGTCAAGCCCCAAGCCGTCATCAAGTTTCTCGGTGGCGCTTTCGTTGGCGCTGTCCCCGAGGTCACTTATAGGTGTTTTCTTCTTTTCCAAAATTTTTAAGGGCTAACTGCAATTTGATGTCCTAACGTTTTCACCAATTTAACTTGGGTAAGTTTCTAAATGACCAATTGGTAATTTTCTACCCACTCTTAACCGGTTTGGTCTTAAAAGTTTCTCGAGTGACCTTTCGTTATTAATCTCATTCTACAATTAGGTATTTTTCTTTGCGGTCGGTGAAAATTTGGGGAAAATTTTGTCAATGTCAAACACATTTACAGCAAAAACTATGTTTTCATTCACTTAAGTACTGACAATCTTCTTAGTAACCATCTGCATGTTCAAAACCACATGATAAGTGAAGAAATCTACAAATTTATCTGTGCCACGACTTCTAAATCCAGCCACGTCAATTAAACAAAGTTGTATCAGTGGTCTAATAACCTTTGAAATTAAGTCATGTGAGATCACGTGTAATTTTCTCGTCAAGTTTTTCAGCGGTAGCTAAAAGAAAAGTCTAATTGCACATTGGCGTACTTTTAATACCAAAAGTCACTGGTGAAGCTTTTAATACGAATCGGTTAAGGGGTTACAAAAATTATCAATTTGGTAATTTAGACGTTTCGAAAAGTAATCCCAGCTAGAGACCGCGAACCTAGACAAATCCTTGGTTGATCAACAAACCCTCCAAATTATATTATTGATTCATACTGACCCTCTCTTTACATTATGATATAATTAAATCGGGGGTGAAAACAAATCAAATGATTAACAAATAGTTCGTTAATTGTTCGCCTAATTATTCTGTTATAGTCGATTCAGTAGTTCATTTAATATTAAACAAATAGTTTTAGAATTCGGTTTATAGATAAATAGATTTTAGCTAGATTTATGTTCAATTCGTTTAATTATCAAATATTTATTTAAAATTTGATCCATTTTCACTATTATATGCATTATGTTGTTTTAGACCATTTTACGCTTTGTAATTTAAGTTCTGTACTATTTTTATAAACTTAAAGGCCCGTATATTCATTTTTAACCAAATATACAAATTACAGATTTGTACATCATAATTGTAAATTAATAGTTTTCAATTATGAATTTAAATTCTATTTAAAAATAAAATTCTATAGGAAAATGGAAGTATTTCTTAACCAAGTAAAAGTATTTTTTAATTAAATAGTTCAATATTCATAAACTATAAGTTATTTCAAATAAATATATAGTACTTTTGGATAAATATTCGCGATTATTAGATAAGAAATTGTGTTCGATTAAATCGAAGAAATTCTAAGAATGATATTTGGATTCAGATTGGAATTGGAAGATTTTAAACGAATACAAATGCAAACACCTTAGCATGCAATTCAATTCAATTTGTTTCTAGTCTTATATTGAATTACTTTTTTGTTTATAAAAGTACCCTTATCTTCCACATTATTCTTGAACCATGCTTAAGATTTAGTTTTATTTAAAGCTAAAATGAGAATTTTAATCCCATCTGACTCTCCTATGTTTCTCCTACTTATCTTGTCTTAGATCCTCCTTGGTTGAAATTCAATTTTAGGATCTCCTAATTTGGACATCGACATAGAAAATTCATCCTAAAAATCATTAAATTAAATATTTTCCAAAACCCAGCACTCTAATTTCTTAAATTTTAAAAAAATTTATACAAAAATCTAGGGCTTAGTATCACCAACCATAAATGGTTATATAATACATAAAACATAGTTCAAAATTTTTCTTTGTAAGAAAACATATACTTATCATTTTAGATTTTATTAACAAATTTAGTAGAAGAAGGTACTTAATAAACTTATAAATATAAAAAGATTTTTATAGAAGAAGGTCCTTAATCAACTCATAAATATAAAAAGATTTTTAATACTGTGATCAGTTTTAGTGAGTTAATTTTATCAAGTAAATAGAAACTCTAATTGTAACTTCAATGATATAAATGAGGTAATATTTTTGTCAAAAGAATAATAAAATTTTTTGTCAAAAGAATAATAAAATCAATTATCATTAGATATAGAAAGGAGTCGATGCGCTTCAATCCTGTAAATTTGGGGGGTGTCGGGCTGGTTGATAAAAAACGAAATACAAGGAGATTTTCTGATTGTAGCGATTAGTTTAGGGAGGATTTCTAAAATTTACCCTTTTAACTTTTATATGCAATGTTTTTCTCAAAAAACATCCTAAAGCTCACATATTTTCAACTTTAGTTCCATTGATTACAATCTCCATTCAAAATTTGGGCTACACTGAAATACTTGGATTTTTATACCTATAAACTGAAATACTTCTGAAGTTACTTGACACGTGTTTTCTCTTTCAGTTTAGCGGGTTTCCTTTTCAGTTTATAGGTATAGAAGTCCGAATATTTCAGAGTAGATAGAATTTTGAAAAATGATGTAATGGAAGTTGTTAAAGTTAAAAGGCAGTGAATTTGGGGTAATTTTGTGGAACAAGCTTCGGATATCAAAGGGCTAATTACTGGTTTGGTGCTTTTCCTAGCTCCAGCAACATTTTGATATTTTTCCCGAGCCAAATGTGTTAGACCCCAAACTTCGCCGTCGACAAAAAAAAAAGCTATGAAATCTCACGTAATGTTATCTTATTTCATTAGAAAAGTGGGGGAGGATTATTTGGCGCATTGGTATGATGACAATAACTATGCCCAACCTTATTCTTGAGCAAGAATGTTGAGTCTACTACAAGGAAGTAAATTTTGGGACAAAAAATGGGAGGACATGATATTACCTCCAAATATAGTGAAGGGAAAGCTTGGGAGGCCAAAAATGCTACGAGGAAAGAGGTTTCGTGGTTTTTTTTTGCCAGCAGCGAAGTTGCGGGTCTAATTGCACTTTTGGCTCCAAAAAAAAAAAAGTCGCTAGAACTAGGAAAAATAACAGAGTAGTACGAGGGGTGTACAAAAATTATCAATTTGGTAATTTAGCCTCTGATGTCAAAGTTTAAAAATGTTGAAACTTTAATTGTTTAAGTGCAATTAACCTTTAATTTTCTTCTATTCTAAATTTCAACTTTGGTGGGTTTTTACCGCAAAAAGTTGCTGCTTTTCAAAATGGATTTTTGGACTTTAGAATATACTTTGGCCGATAGGACAGATCTGGATGAGTATTAGCTGGTATTTTTAGCTTAAGTTTGTAACTTAGTTGCTTGGTTGTTGAACTAGCTTTCATCTTTTGAGAGGCAAATTGTCAGCTATCCTGAAAATTTTCCAATTTTGATTAGTTTGGTCTAAGTGGGTACTCAAGAAGCTTTCACTTTGATCAATATCTCTTACCTATTTTGATCAATGTCTCTAACCAATTAGTGTCAGCTATGTATATTTTGGTACACAGTTGGAATTTTGATGACCCACCTTATCCCCCCCCCTCCAAAAATTTTTTTTTTTATAGGCATTTGCACAGAACAATGTGAAAAAGAGCAAATAATCAGTTAGAATTTGATAGGTTTTTCAGTTATTGACTCATTGAACTTGCAGTCATCTGATGGAGTTACTGGCGAAGGAAGGATTCCTATTAGTATCAGTGCCTTATAATGTGACATTTGATCATTCTGAAGCTTCAAGAGAAGTTTTTGAGAGATTCCACAATTGCATGGAGGTTCTATTGAATTCTGGACTTCCTGATGCTAGTTTATCTGCTTCTGATGTCATCGGCCTCCCTTTGTACTCTGTTGGGCATAGGCAAGTTTGATGCCTTTTGGATTGAAATGAACTGCTACAATTTCATACGCACTTGATGAAAAGTCTGACTCAATTTCGCATTTAATGTGCCTATATACCAGTTCAATCAATTATCTGCTGTTTGTTCATGTGATCTTTTATGGTTATTACAGTAATGGGGCGCTGCTTCAATTGCTTGTCGGGAGTTATTACTCAGAAAAGATACCAGAGGTGTATTTGGTTTGCTTTTGTCAGGCTGTTTTTAATATTTGACATGAACCTTAGAATTGCTATTTTGGTTCATGTATTTATATAGAATAAAAGCAAATCATGGAATCTAACAAAGGCTTATTTATTTATTTATTTATTGTTATAGGCCAATGTTATTGTCTCTTTTAACAACAAGCCAGCTTCGGAGGCTGTCCCATATTTTGAGCAGGTAGTTTTTCCTCTAATTATGCTGGATCTTACAATTTTCAATTGTTAGATGTTTTTTTCTTGGCTAGCTTGAGCTCAGAAGATCCATGCCATGCTATCTAACTTCCGAGAAGGTGACCATTGTAATATGCATTCTTCTATTTTCTGTTGTCCATAAAGAGTATTTTGGCCCTGTTTGGGGTCCGTTGAGAAAATTGAAATTTAGGGGGGTTTGTTGGACATGCCGAAGTTCATGGGTCTTTGTCTAATTTTGAAATTTCATGGTAGTTTATTGCAATGGGCCAAAAGTTCATTAGTGTTCGGTGAAATGTACCCTTCTTAAATTTGCATTGATGCATGGGGTACAAGGTACATTTGTACTGGATGGCATATTAACTCAAATAAGTACTAAAGGCAACATAATTAATGGAATAACATAATACATCATATTTCAAAAATTTCACTTTACTATACTTACTAAAGTTATTGGGAGTTGTACTGTAGCAAACATCTTTTCAAGCTACAGTAACTCCCAATAACTTTAGTTAGTTCTTTAATCCTTGGTTAATTGGTCAAACGAAACAATTTATCTACGAACTTAGCAAGCTTGTGCATGTTTTGTGCGTATGGGCTTTTCCAGCAAATCGGAACCACTTAAAATGATTTCTTGAAGCCTCTGATGTCTGTTTAATCCAGGACTAGTAGTCGGCGTTTCTGAACCGCAATTTTTAATGTACGAACTAGTAGTCCGTCGTTCAGCCTTGAATTAGTGGTAGATTAGCGGCCACTAAGCGTCTTGACACTAGTCCGTGCGTTCGGCTTGATTTTTTAACCGCCTCTTTTTGGCTGTTGGCAAAAAGTCATTCTTAAATAATAGCAAACGGTCGGTTTTGCTAATTATTTAGCAAAAAGGCTCTTTAAAATTTCTCCTTTAACACTAGTGATGGTAAGCGGGTCCGGATACAAATCCACAGACATCTATCATTTATCAGTCAAGTGAATCGGAGCATCCGTTAACTAGCACCCGACCCGAAATCCAAACTCCGGACTTGGAACGCGAATTCGTGGCAAAACCATCGACCTTATAACCTCCCCTCCCTCGCTCTCACTCCCAACTCCACAACACAAGAAGGCGCCATGGCCACAGCCATTACTCTCCCTTCACCCTTCTCCCAAATCCCCTCTATATCTCATCGGATCCAAACCCGAACCCGAAATCAGCGGGCCTGTCGAACCCGATTCCCTCGCATGGTCATCAACTGGGCGGCGCCGGCTAGAAACGTGAGGATCGCCGGCGGAAAGATATATAAAAGGCTCGATTCTTGTCTCGTTGTTCCGCCGCCGAATGGAGTCAAGCCCCAAGCCGTCATCAAGTTTCTCGGTGGCGCTTTCGTTGGCGCTGTCCCCGAGGTCACTTATAGGTGTTTTCTTCTTTTCCAAAATTTTTAAGGGCTAACTGCAATTTGATGTCCTAACGTTTTCACCAATTTAACTTGGGTAAGTTTCTAAATGACCAATTGGTAATTTTCTACCCACTCTTAACCGGTTTGGTCTTAAAAGTTTCTCGAGTGACCTTTCGTTATTAATCTCATTCTACAATTAGGTATTTTTCTTTGCGGTCGGTGAAAATTTGGGGAAAATTTTGTCAATGTCAAACACATTTACAGCAAAAACTATGTTTTCATTCACTTAAGTACTGACAATCTTCTTAGTAACCATCTGCATGTTCAAAACCACATGATAAGTGAAGAAATCTACAAATTTATCTGTGCCACGACTTCTAAATCCAGCCACGTCAATTAAACAAAGTTGTATCAGTGGTCTAATAACCTTTGAAATTAAGTCATGTGAGATCACGTGTAATTTTCTCGTCAAGTTTTTCAGCGGTAGCTAAAAGAAAAAGTCTAATTGCACATTGGCGTACTTTTAATACCAAAAAGTCACTGGTGAAGCTTTTAATACGAATCCGGTTAAGGGGTTACAAAAAATACCAATTTGGTAATTTAGACGTTTCCGAAAAGTAATCCCAGCTAGAGACCGCGAACCTAGACAAATCCTTGGTTGATCAACAAACCCTCCAAATTATATTATTGATTCATACTGACCCCTCTCTTTACATTATGATATAATTAAATCGAGGGGTGAAAACAAATCAAATGATTAACAAATAGTTCGTTAATTGTTCGCCTAATTATTCTGTTATAGTCGATTCAGTAGTTCATTTAATATTAAACAAATAGTTTTAGAATTCGGTTTATAGATAAATAGATTTTAGCTAGATTTATGTTCAATTCGTTTAATTATCAAATATTTATTTAAAATTTGATCCATTTTCACTATTATATGCATTATGTTGTTTTAGACCATTTTACGTTTTGTAATTTAAGTTCTGTACTATTTTTATAAACTTAAAGGCCGTATATTCATTTTTAACCAAATATACAAATTACAGATTTGTACATCATAATTGTAAATTAATAGTTTTCAATTATGAATTTAAATTCTATTTAAAAATAAAATTCTATAGGAAAATGGAAGTATTTCTTAACCAAGTAAAAGTATTTTTAATTAAATAGTTCAATATTCATAAACTATAAGTTATTTCAAATAAATATATAGTACTTTTGGATAAATATTCACGATTATTAGATAAGAAATTGTGTTCGAATTAAATCGAAGAAATTCTAAGAATGATATTTGGATTCGTATTGGAATTGGAAGATTTTAAACGAATACAAATGCAAACACCTTAGCATGCAATTCAATTCAATTTGTTTCTAGTCTTATATTGAATTACTTTTTTGTTTATAAAAGTACCCTTATCTTCCACATTATTCTTGAACCATGCTTAAGATTTAGTTTTATTTAAAGCTAAAATGAGAATTTTAATCCCATCTGACTCTCCTATGTTTCTCCTACTTATCTTGTCTTAGATCCTCCTTGGTTGAAATTCAATTTTAGGATCTCCTAATTTGGACATCGACATAGAAAATTCATCCTAAAAATCATTAAATTAAATATTTTCCAAAACCCAGCACTCTAATTTCTTAAATTTTAAAAAATTTATACAAAAATCTAGGGCTTAGTATCACCAACCATAAATGGTTATATAATACATAAAACATAGTTCAAAATTTTTCTTTGTAAGAAAACATATACTTATCATTTTAGATTTTATTAACAAATTTAGTAGAAGAAGGTACTTAATAAACTTATAAATATAAAAAGATTTTTATAGAAGAAGGTCCTTAATCAACTCATAAATATAAAAAGATTTTAATACTGTGATCAGTTTTAGTGAGTTAATTTTATCAAGTAAATAGAAACTCTAATTGTAACTTCAATGATATAAATGAGGTAATATTTTTGTCAAAAGAATAATAAATTTTTTGTCAAAAGAATAATAAAATCAATTATCATTAGATATAGAAAGGAGTCGATGCGCTTCAATCCTGTAAATTTGGGGGTGTCGGGCTGGTTGATAAAAACGAAATACAAGGAGATTTTCTGATTCTAGCGATTAGTTTAGGGAGGATTTCTAAAATTTACCCTTTTAACTTTTATATGCAATGTTTTTCTCAAAAACATCCTAAAGCTCACATATTTTCAACTTTAGTTCCATTGATTACAATCTCCATTCAAAATTTGGGCTACACTGAAATACTTGGATTTTATACCTATAAACTGAAATACTTCGAAGTTACTTGACACGTGTTTCTCTTTCAGTTTAGCGGGTTTCCTTTTCAGTTTATAGGTATAGAAGTCCGAATATTTCAGAGTAGATAGAATTTTGAAAAATGATGTAATGGAAGTTGTTAAAGTTAAAAGGCATTGAATTTGGGGTAATTTTGTGGAACAAGCTTGGATATCAAAGGGCTAATTACTGGTTTGGTGCTTTTCCTAGCTCCAGCAACATTTTGATATTTTTCCCGAGCCAAATGTGTTAGACCCCAAACTTAAGCAAAAAAAGCTATGAAATCTCACGTAATGTTATCTTATTTCATTAGAAAAGTGGGGGAGGATTATTTGGCGCATTGGTATGATGACAATAACTATGCCCAACCTTATGCAAGAATGTTGAGTCTACTACAAGGAAGTAAATTTTGGACAAAAAATGGGAGGACATGATATTACCTCCAAATATAGTGAAGGGAAAGCTTGGGAGGCCAAAAATGCTACGAGGAAAGAGGTTTCGTGGTTTTTTTTCGTCAGCAGCGAAGTTGCGGGTCTAATTGCACTTTTGGCTCCAAAAAAAAAAGTCGCTAGAACTAGGAAAAATAACAGAGTAGTACGAGGGGTGTACAAAAATTATCAATTTGGTAATTTAGCCTCTGATGTCAAAGTTTAAAAATGTTGAAACTTTAACTGTTTAAGTGCAATTAGCCTTTAATTTTCTTCTATTCTAAATTTTAACCGGGTTTTACAAAAGTTGCTGCTTTTCAAAATGGATTTTGGACTTTAGAGTATACTTTGGCCGATAGGACAGATCTGGATAGTATTAGCTGGTATTTTTAGCTTAAGTTTGTAACTTAGTTGCTTGGTTGTTGAACTAGCTTTCATCTTTTGAGAGGCAAATTGTCAGCTATCCTGAAAATTTTCCAATTTTGATTAGTTTGGTCTAAGTGGGTACTCAAGAAGCTTTCACTTTGATCAATATCTCTTACCTATTTTGATCAATGTCTCTAATCAATTAGTGTCAGCTATGTATATTTTGGTACACAGTTGGAATTTTGATGCCCACCTTCCCCACCCCTCAAATTTTTTTTTTTGGATAGGCATTTGCACAGAACAATGTGAAAAGAGCAAATAATCAGTTAGAATTTGATAGGTTTTTCAGTTATTAACTCATTGAACTTGCAGTCATCTGATGGAGTTACTGGCGAAGGAAGGATTCCTATTAGTGTCAGTGCCTTATAATGTGACATTTGATCATTCTGAAGCTTCAAGAGAAGTTTTGAGAGATTCCACAATTGCATGGAGGTTCTATTGAATTCTGGACTTCCTGATGCTAGTTTAGCTGCTTCTGATGTCATCGGCCTCCTTTGTACTCTGTTGGGCATAGGCAAGTTTGATGCCTTTTGGATTGAAATGAACTGCTACAATTTCATACGCAGTTGTAGATGAAAAGTCTGACTCAATTTAGCATTTAATGTGCCTATATACCAGTTCAATCAATTATCTGCTGTTTGTTCATGTGATCGTTTATGGTTATTACAGTAATGGGGCTGCTTCAATTGCTTGTCGGAGTTATTACTCAGAAAAGATACCAGAGGTGTATTTGGTTTGCTTTTATCAGGCTGTTTTTAATATTTGACATGAACCTTAGAATTGCTATTTTTGGTTCATGTATTTATATAGAATAAAAGCAAATCATGGAATCTAACAAAGGCTTATTTATTTATTTATTTATTGTTATAGGCCAATGTTATTGTCTCTTTTAACAACAAGCCAGCCGGAGGCTGTCCCATATTTTGAGCAGGTAGTTTTTCCTCTAATTATGCTGGATCTTACAATTTTCAATTGTTAGATGTTTTCTTAGCTAGCTTGAGCTCAGAAGATCCATGCCATGCTATCTAACTTCCAAGAAGGTGACCATTGTAATATGCATTCTTCTATTTTCTGTTGTCCATAAAGAGTATTTTGGCCCTGTTTGGGGTCCGTTGAGAAAATTGAAATTTAGGGTGGTTTGTTGGACATGCGAAGTTCATGGGTCTTTGTCTAATTTTGAAATTTCATGGTAGTTTATTGCAATGGGCCAAAAGTTCATTAGTGTTCGATGAAATGTACCCTTCTTAAATTTGCATTGATGCATGGGGTACAAGGTACATTTGTACTGGATGGCATATTAACTCAAATAAGTACTAAAGGCAACACTAGTGATGGTAAGCGGGTCCGGATACAAATCCACAGACATCTATCATTTATCAGTCAAGTGAATCGGAGCATCCGTTAACTAGCACCCGACCCGAAATCCAAACTCCGGACTTGGAACGCGAATTCGTGGCAAAACCATCGACCTTATAACCTCCTCCTCCGCTCTCACTCCCAACTCCACAACACAAGAAGGCGCCATGGCCACAGCCATTACTCTCCTTCACCCTTCTCCCAAACCTCTATATCTCATCGGATCCAAACCCGAACCCGAAATCAGCGGGCCTGTCGAACCCGATTCCCTCGCATGGTCATCAACTGGGCGGCGCCGGCTAGAAACGTGAGGATCGCCGGCGGAAAGATATATAAAGGCTCGATTCTTGTCTCGTTGTTCCGCCGCCGAATGGAGTCAAGCCCCAAGCCGTCATCAAGTTTCTCGGTGGCGCTTTCGTTGGCGCTGTCCCCGAGGTCACTTATAGGTGTTTTCTTTTCCAAAATTTTAAGGGCTAACTGCAATTTGATGTCCTAACGTTTTCACCAATTTAACTTGGGTAAGTTTCTAAATGACCAATTGGTAATTTTCTACCCACTCTTAACCGGTTTGGTCTTAAAAGTTTCTCGAGTGACCTTTCGTTATTAATCTCATTCTACAATTAGGTATTTTTCTTTGCGGTCGGTGAAAATTTGGGGAAAATTTTGTCAATGTCAAACACATTTACAGCAAAAACTATGTTTTCATTCACTTAAGTACTGACAATCTTCTTAGTAACCATCTGCATGTTCAAAACCACATGATAAGTGAAGAAATCTACAAATTTATCTGTGCCACGACTTCTAAATCCAGCCACGTCAATTAAACAAAGTTGTATCAGTGGTCTAATAACCTTTGAAATTAAGTCATGTGAGATCACGTGTAATTTTCTCGTCAAGTTTTTCAGCGGTAGCTAAAAGAAAAAGTCTAATTGCACATTGGCGTACTTTTAATACCAAAAAGTCACTGGTGAAGCTTTTAATACGAATCGGTTAAGGGGTTACAAAAAATACCAATTTGGTAATTTAGACGTTTCGAAAAGTAATCCCAGCTAGAGACCGCGAACCTAGACAAATCCTTGGTTGATCAACAAACCCTCCAAATTATATTATTGATTCATACTGACCCTCTCTTTACATTATGATATAATTAAATCGAGGGGTGAAAACAAATCAAATGATTAACAAATAGTTCGTTAATTGTTCGCCTAATTATTCTGTTATAGTCGATTCAGTAGTTCATTTAATATTAAACAAATAGTTTTAGAATTCGGTTTATAGATAAATAGATTTTAGCTAGATTTATGTTCAATTCGTTTAATTATCAAATATTTATTTAAAATTTGATCCATTTTCACTATTATATGCATTATGTTGTTTTAGACCATTTTACGCTTTGTAATTTAAGTTCTGTACTATTTTTATAAACTTAAAGGCCCGTGATATTCATTTTTAACCAAATATACAAATTACAGATTTGTACATCATAATTGTAAATTAATAGTTTTCAATTATGAATTTAAATTCTATTTAAAAATAAAATTCTATAGGAAAATGGAAGTATTTCTTAACCAAGTAAAAGTATTTTTAATTAAATAGTTCAATATTCATAAACTATAAGTTATTTCAAATAAATATATAGTACTTTTGGATAAATATTCACATTATTAGATAAGAAATTGTGTTCGAATTCAAATCGAAGAAATTCTAAGAATGATATTTGGATTCAGTATTGGAATTGGAAGATTTTAAACTAATACAAATGCAAACACCTTAGCATGCAATTCAATTCAATTTGTTTCTAGTCTTATATTGAATTACTTTTTTGTTTATAAAAGTACCCTTATCTTCCACATTATTCTTGAACCATGCTTAAGATTTAGTTTTATTTAAAGCTAAAATGAGAATTTTAATCCCATCTGACTCTCCTATGTTTCTCCTACTTATCTTGTCTTAGATCCTCCTTGGTTGAAATTCAATTTTAGGATCTCCTAATTTGGACATCGACATAGAAAATTCATCCTAAAAATCATTAAATTAAATATTTTCCAAAACCCAGCACTCTAATTTCTTAAATTTTAAAAAATTTATACAAAAATCTAGGGCTTAGTATCACCAACCATAAATGGTTATATAATACATAAAACATAGTTCAAAATTTTTCTTTGTAAGAAAACATATACTTATCATTTTAGATTTTATTAACAAATTTAGTAGAAGAAGGTACTTAATAAACTTATAAATATAAAAAGATTTTTATAGAAGAAGGTCCTTAATCAACTCATAAATATAAAAAGATTTTTAATACTGTGATCAGTTTTAGTGAGTTAATTTTATCAAGTAAATAGAAACTCTAATTGTAACTTCAATGATATAAATGAGGTAATATTTTTGTCAAAAGAATAATAAATTTTTTGTCAAAAGAATAATAAAATCAATTATCATTAGATATAGAAAGGAGTCGATGCGCTTCAATCCTGTAAATTTGGGGGTGTCGGGCTGGTTGATAAAAACGAAATACAAGGAGATTTTCTGATTCTAGCGATTAGTTTAGGGAGGATTTCTAAAATTTACCCTTTTAACTTTTATATGCAATGTTTTTCTCAAAAACATCCTAAAGCTCACATATTTTCAACTTTAGTTCCATTGATTACAATCTCCATTCAAAATTTGGGCTACACTGAAATACTTGGATTTTATACCTATAAACTGAAATACTTCGAAGTTACTTGACACGTGTTTCTCTTTCAGTTTAGCGGGTTTCCTTTTCAGTTTATAGGTATAGAAGTCCGAATATTTCAGAGTAGATAGAATTTTGAAAAATGATGTAATGGAAGTTGTTAAAGTTAAAAGGCATTGAATTTGGGGTAATTTTGTGGAACAAGCTTGGATATCAAAGGGCTAATTACTGGTTTGGTGCTTTTCCTAGCTCCAGCAACATTTTGATATTTTTCCCGAGCCAAATGTGTTAGACCCCAAACCACACAAAAAAAAAAGCTATGAAATCTCACGTAATGTTATCTTATTTCATTAGAAAAGTGGGGGAGGATTATTTGGCGCATTGGTATGATGACAATAACTATGCCCAACCTTATGCAAGAATGTTGAGTCTACTACAAGGAAGTAAATTTTGGACAAAAAATGGGAGGACATGATATTACCTCCAAATATAGTGAAGGGAAAGCTTGGGAGGCCAAAAATGCTACGAGGAAAGAGGTTTCGTGGTTTTTTTCCAGCAGCCGGTTATGGTCTAATTGCACTTTTGGCTCCAAAAAAAAAGTCGCTAGAACTAGGAAAAATAACAGAGTAGTAATGAGGGTGTACAAAAATTATCAATTTGGTAATTTAGCCTCTGATGTCAAAGTTTAAAAATGTTGAAACTTTAACTGTTTAAGTGCAATTAGCCTTTAATTTTCTTCTATTCTAAATTTTAACTTGTGGGTTTTACCCAAAAGTTGCTGCTTTTCAAAATGGATTTTGGACTTTAGAGTATACTTTGGCCGATAGGACAGATCTGGATGAGTATTAGCTGGTATTTTTAGCTTAAGTTTGTAACTTAGTTGCTTGGTTGTTGAACTAGCTTTCATCTTTTGAGAGGCAAATTGTCAGCTATCCTGAAAATTTTCCAATTTTGATTAGTTTGGTCTAAGTGGGTACTCAAGAAGCTTTCACTTTGATCAATATCTCTTACCTATTTTGATCAATGTCTCTAATCAATTAGTGTCAGCTATGTATATTTTGGTACACAGTTGGAATTTTGATGCCCCACCTTCCCCCCCCCCCCCCCACCCCCCTCCAAATTTTTTTTTTTTTTGGATAGGCATTTGCACAGAACAATGTGAAAAAGAGCAAATAATCAGTTAGAATTTGATAGGTTTTTCAGTTATTAACTCATTGAACTTGCAGTCATCTGATGGAGTTACTGGCGAAGGAAGGATTCCTATTAGTGTCAGTGCCTTATAATGTGACATTTGATCATTCTGAAGCTTCAAGAGAAGTTTTGAGAGATTCCACAATTGCATGGAGGTTCTATTGAATTCTGGACTTCCTGATGCTAGTTTAGCTGCTTCTGATGTCATCGGCCTCCCTTTGTACTCTGTTGGGCATAGGCAAGTTTGATGCCTTTTGGATTGAAATGAACTGCTACAATTTCATACGAGTTGTAGATGAAAAGTCTGACTCAATTTCGCATTTAATGTGCCTATATACCAGTTCAATCAATTATCTGCTGTTTGTTCATGTGATCGTTTATGGTTATTACAGTAATGGGGCTGCTTCAATTGCTTGTCGGAGTTATTACTCAGAAAAGATACCAGAGGTGTATTTGGTTTGCTTTTATCAGGCTGTTTTTAATATTTGACATGAACCTTAGAATTGCTATTTTTGGTTCATGTATTTATATAGAATAAAAGCAAATCATGGAATCTAACAAAGGCTTATTTATTTATTTATTTATTGTTATAGGCCAATGTTATTGTCTCTTTTAACAACAAGCCAGCTTCGAGGCTGTCCCATATTTTGAGCAGGTAGTTTTTCCTCTAATTATGCTGGATCTTACAATTTTCAATTGTTAGATGTTTTTTTCTTGGCTAGCTTGAGCTCAGAAGATCCATGCCATGCTATCTAACTTCCAAGAAGGTGACCATTGTAATATGCATTCTTCTATTTTCTGTTGTCCATAAAGAGTATTTTGGCCCTGTTTGGGGTCCGTTGAGAAAATTGAAATTTAGGGTGGTTTGTTGGACATGCGAAGTTCATGGGTCTTTGTCTAATTTTGAAATTTCATGGTAGTTTATTGCAATGGGCCAAAAGTTCATTAGTGTTCGGTGAAATGTACCCTTCTTAAATTTGCATTGATGCATGGGGTACAAGGTACATTTGTACTGGATGGCATACTGACTCTCTTTACATTATGATATAATTAAATCGGTGAAAACAAATCAAATGATTAACAAATAGTTCGTTAATTGTTCGCCTAATTATTCTGTTATAGTCGATTCAGTAGTTCATTTAATATTAAACAAATAGTTTTAGAATTGGTTTATAGATAAATAGATTTTAGCTAGATTTATGTTCAATTCGTTTAATTATCAAATATTTATTTAAAATTTGATCCATTTTCACTATTATATGCATTATGTTGTTTTAGACCATTTTACGCTTTGTAATTTAAGTTCTGTACTATTTTTATAAACTTAAAGGCCCGTGATATTCATTTTTAACCAAATATACAAATTACAGATTTGTACATCATAATTGTAAATTAATAGTTTTCAATTATGAATTTAAATTCTATTTAAAAATAAAATTCTATAGGAAAATGGAAGTATTTCTTAACCAAGTAAAAGTATTTTTAATTAAATAGTTCAATATTCATAAACTATAAGTTATTTCAAATAAATATATAGTACTTTTGGATAAATATTCACATTATTAGATAAGAAATTGTGTTCGAATTAAATCGAAGAAATTCTAAGAATGATATTTGGATTCAGTATTGGAATTGGAAGATTTTAAACTAATACAAATGCAAACACCTTAGCATGCAATTCAATTCAATTTGTTTCTAGTCTTATATTGAATTACTTTTTTGTTTATAAAAGTACCCTTATCTTCCACATTATTCTTGAACCATGCTTAAGATTTAGTTTTATTTAAAGCTAAAATGAGAATTTTAATCCCATCTGACTCTCCTATGTTTCTCCTACTTATCTTGTCTTAGATCCTCCTTGGTTGAAATTCAATTTTAGGATCTCCTAATTTGGACATCGACATAGAAAATTCATCCTAAAAATCATTAAATTAAATATTTTCCAAAACCCAGCACTCTAATTTCTTAAATTTTAAAAAAATTTATACAAAAATCTAGGGCTTAGTATCACCAACCATAAATGGTTATATAATACATAAAACATAGTTCAAAATTTTTCTTTGTAAGAAAACATATACTTATCATTTTAGATTTTATTAACAAATTTAGTAGAAGAAGGTACTTAATAAACTTATAAATATAAAAAGATTTTTATAGAAGAAGGTCCTTAATCAACTCATAAATATAAAAAGATTTTTAATACTGTGATCAGTTTTAGTGAGTTAATTTTATCAAGTAAATAGAAACTCTAATTGTAACTTCAATGATATAAATGAGGTAATATTTTTGTCAAAAGAATAATAAATTTTTTGTCAAAAGAATAATAAAATCAATTATCATTAGATATAGAAAGGAGTCGATGCGCTTCAATCCTGTAAATTTGGGGTGTCGGGCTGGTTGATAAAAACGAAATACAAGGAGATTTTCTGATTCTAGCGATTAGTTTAGGGAGGATTTCTAAAATTTACCCTTTTAACTTTTATATGCAATGTTTTTCTCAAAAACATCCTAAAGCTCACATATTTTCAACTTTAGTTCCATTGATTACAATCTCCATTCAAAATTTGGGCTACACTGAAATACTTGGATTTTATACCTATAAACTGAAATACTTCGAAGTTACTTGACACGTGTTTTCTCTTTCAGTTTAGCGGGTTTCCTTTTCAGTTTATAGGTATAGAAGTCCGAATATTTCAGAGTAGATAGAATTTTGAAAAATGATGTAATGGAAGTTGTTAAAGTTAAAAGGCATTGAATTTGGGGTAATTTTGTGGAACAAGCTTCGATATCAAAGGGCTAATTACTGGTTTGGTGCTTTTCCTAGCTCCAGCAACATTTTGATATTTTTCCCGAGCCAAATGTGTTAGACCCCAAACTTCACACAAAAAAAAAGCTATGAAATCTCACGTAATGTTATCTTATTTCATTAGAAAAGTGGGGAGGATTATTTGGCGATTGGTATGATGACAATAACTATGCCCAACCTTATGCAAGAATGTTGAGTCTACTACAAGGAAGTAAATTTTGGACAAAAAATGGGAGGACATGATATTACCTCCAAATATAGTGAAGGGAAAGCTTGGGAGGCCAAAAATGCTACGAGGAAAGAGGTTTCGTGGTTTTTTTTCGTCAGCAGCGAAGTTGCGGGTCTAATTGCACTTTTGGCTCCAAAAAAAAAAGTCGCTAGAACTAGGAAAAATAACAGAGTAGTACGAGGGGTGTACAAAAATTATCAATTTGGTAATTTAGCCTCTGATGTCAAAGTTTAAAAATGTTGAAACTTTAACTGTTTAAGTGCAATTAGCCTTTAATTTTCTTCTATTCTAAATTTTAACTTCGGTGGGTTTTTACCGCAAAAAGTTGCTGCTTTTCAAAATGGATTTTTGGACTTTAGAGTATACTTTGGCCGATAGGACAGATCTGGATGAGTATTAGCTGGTATTTTTAGCTTAAGTTTGTAACTTAGTTGCTTGGTTGTTGAACTAGCTTTCATCTTTTGAGAGGCAAATTGTCAGCTATCCTGAAAATTTTCCAATTTTGATTAGTTTGGTCTAAGTGGGTACTCAAGAAGCTTTCACTTTGATCAATATCTCTTACCTATTTTGATCAATGTCTCTAATCAATTAGTGTCAGCTATGTATATTTTGGTACACAGTTGGAATTTTGATGCCCCACCTTCCCCACCCTCCAAATTTTTTTTTTTTGGATAGGCATTTGCACAGAACAATGTGAAAAGAGCAAATAATCAGTTAGAATTTGATAGGTTTTTCAGTTATTAACTCATTGAACTTGCAGTCATCTGATGGAGTTACTGGCGAAGGAAGGATTCCTATTAGTGTCAGTGCCTTATAATGTGACATTTGATCATTCTGAAGCTTCAAGAGAAGTTTTGAGAGATTCCACAATTGCATGGAGGTTCTATTGAATTCTGGACTTCCTGATGCTAGTTTAGCTGCTTCTGATGTCATCGGCCTCCTTTGTACTCTGTTGGGCATAGGCAAGTTTGATGCCTTTTGATTGAAATGAACTGCTACAATTTCATACGAGTTGTAGATGAAAAGTCTGACTCAATTTCGCATTTAATGTGCCTATATACCAGTTCAATCAATTATCTGCTGTTTGTTCATGTGATCGTTTATGGTTATTACAGTAATGGGGCTGCTTCAATTGCTTGTCGGAGTTATTACTCAGAAAAGATACCAGAGGTGTATTTGGTTTGCTTTTATCAGGCTGTTTTTAATATTTGACATGAACCTTAGAATTGCTATTTTTGGTTCATGTATTTATATAGAATAAAAGCAAATCATGGAATCTAACAAAGGCTTATTTATTTATTTATTTATTGTTATAGGCCAATGTTATTGTCTCTTTTAACAACAAGCCAGCTTCGGAGGCTGTCCCATATTTTGAGCAGGTAGTTTTTCCTCTAATTATGCTGGATCTTACAATTTTCAATTGTTAGATGTTTTTTTCTTGGCTAGCTTGAGCTCAGAAGATCCATGCCATGCTATCTAACTTCCAAGAAGGTGACCATTGTAATATGCATTCTTCTATTTTCTGTTGTCCATAAAAGAGTATTTTGGCCCTGTTTGGGGGTCCGTTGAGAAAATTGAAATTTAGGGTGGTTTGTTGGACATGCCGAAGTTCATGGGTCTTTGTCTAATTTTGAAATTTCATGGTAGTTTATTGCAATGGGCCAAAAGTTCATTAGTGTTCGGTGAAATGTACCCTTCTTAAATTTGCATTGATGCATGGGGTACAAGGTACATTTGTACTGGATGGCATATTAACTCAAATAAGTACTAAAGGCAACATAATTAATGGAATAACATAATACATCATATTTCAAAATTTCACTTTAGTTACTATATTGCACTACCCATTGAACAGTGCCATTTATATTCTTCTTTATGATTTCCAGATATTAAAATGTGATATTCTACTATATATAGTGCTCCTGGCAGTAACTTGACTGAAATGTGGCTTTCAAATCCCACACCTAGTATTTCTGTTCTGCCATAGTATGCACCCAAACCTATGTTACTTTGTTGTGTGTAATTTGATGACTACGCACAAAGTTGACCTGGCTTCCAAGTATAACATAATTGCAACTTGGATTCTGTTTTACAAGAAACTAAATAGTAAATACCATATTAAGTTGTGATTAATGATGAATTTCAAGCTCAACAGTATTTTCATGAGCCATGTATGTCTTTTACCATTCTAATAAATAATAATGTATATAGATATATTATAAATAGAATATTTTGTTACAGGAGGCATGGCTTGTATCATTTTAGTATTCAGGATAAATAAATAACATTCCATTTGTGGCTTGTTTTATTCAGATTTGTGATTTCATATTACATTACATGTGAGGCTCTATCTTGGGTATGTTTTCCTTGGCATTTGCTATCAAAATTTTGATTCTAGGTTGAAGTTCTGACTAAATACATTTGTCCTGTCAAACAAGGGAATATATCACTTCTCACTCGATTTTGTGTTTGCTGTTAATTTCTACATGTTGATTTTGCTGTAGCTTTTCTGCAGTTTGGTCCTGTGGTTAGCCAAGTGATGCCTATGATGGAAGCAAATCCCATGTATTCCTTGGCTAGAAATGCTTCAGGTATCCATCTCGGTCCTACTTGTTTTCTGCTTTTTAAAAGTATGCACAACTATGATGCACTCCTGATATATCTAGATTCCAGGAAGTATTCTATTTGTGATTTATGTTTCATGGTAGTAATGATGAGAGTCATGATCAGTATGCTGAACTCCAGGATATATTTCAATTGAGGTCTTAGATATTGTACCTTAATACCTTCAATTTTCCAATTTTCCTTTCTATTGCAGTATTTTATAATTTTCATCTCACCTGTTGCCACCGAAAATTGCTCAATGGAATAATGATATTGTGATTTTTATCTTTTCGGTAAAGCTGAAAAGAGGGAGGGATTTTTGTTTTGATTAGTTTAGGGAGGATTTCTAAAATTTACCCTTTTAACTTTTATATGCAATGTTTTTCTCAAAAACATCCTAAAGCTCACATATTTTCAACTTTAGTTCCATTGATTACAATCTCCATTCAAAATTTGGGCTACACTGAAATACTTGGATTTTATACCTATAAACTGAAATACTTCGAAGTTACTTGACACGTGTTTTCTCTTTCAGTTTAGCGGGTTTCCTTTTCAGTTTATAGGTATAGAAGTCCGAATATTTCAGAGTAGATAGAATTTTGAAAAATGATGTAATGGAAGTTGTTAAAGTTAAAAGGCATTGAATTTGGGGTAATTTTGTGGAACAAGCTTCGATATCAAAGGGCTAATTACTGGTTTGGTGCTTTTCCTAGCTCCAGCAACATTTTGATATTTTTCCCGAGCCAAATGTGTTAGACCCCAAACTTCGGCCAAAAAAGCTATGAAATCTCACGTAATGTTATCTTATTTCATTAGAAAAGTGGGGAGGATTATTTGGCGCATTGGTATGATGACAATAACTATGCCCAACCTTATGCAAGAATGTTGAGTCTACTACAAGGAAGTAAATTTTGGACAAAAATGGGAGGACATGATATTACCTCCAAATATAGTGAAGGGAAAGCTTGGGAGGCCAAAATGCTACTGAGGAAAGAGGTTTCGTGGTTTTTCCAGCAGCAAGTTATGGTCTAATTGCACTTTTGGCTCCAAAAAAAAGTCGCTAGAACTAGGAAAAATAACAGAGTAGTAATGAGGGTGTACAAAAATTATCAATTTGGTAATTTAGCCTCTGATGTCAAAGTTTAAAAATGTTGAAACTTTAACTGTTTAAGTGCAATTAGCCTTTAATTTTCTTCTATTCTAAATTTTAACTTGGTGGGTTTTACCGCAAAAGTTGCTGCTTTTCAAAATGGATTTTGGACTTTAGAGTATACTTTGGCCGATAGGACAGATCTGGATGAGTATTAGCTGGTATTTTTAGCTTAAGTTTGTAACTTAGTTGCTTGGTTGTTGAACTAGCTTTCATCTTTTGAGAGGCAAATTGTCAGCTATCCTGAAAATTTTCCAATTTTGATTAGTTTGGTCTAAGTGGGTACTCAAGAAGCTTTCACTTTGATCAATATCTCTTACCTATTTTGATCAATGTCTCTAATCAATTAGTGTCAGCTATGTATATTTTGGTACACAGTTGGAATTTTGATGCCCCACCTTCCCCACCCTCCAAATTTTTTTTTTTTGGATAGGCATTTGCACAGAACAATGTGAAAAGAGCAAATAATCAGTTAGAATTTGATAGGTTTTTCAGTTATTAACTCATTGAACTTGCAGTCATCTGATGGAGTTACTGGCGAAGGAAGGATTCCTATTAGTGTCAGTGCCTTATAATGTGACATTTGATCATTCTGAAGCTTCAAGAGAAGTTTTTGAGAGATTCCACAATTGCATGGAGGTTCTATTGAATTCTGGACTTCCTGATGCTAGTTTAGCTGCTTCTGATGTCATCGGCCTCCCTTTGTACTCTGTTGGGCATAGGCAAGTTTGATGCCTTTTGGATTGAAATGAACTGCTACAATTTCATACGCAGTTGTAGATGAAAAGTCTGACTCAATTTCGCATTTAATGTGCCTATATACCAGTTCAATCAATTATCTGCTGTTTGTTCATGTGATCGTTTATGGTTATTACAGTAATGGGGCTGCTTCAATTGCTTGTCGGAGTTATTACTCAGAAAAGATACCAGAGGTGTATTTGGTTTGCTTTTATCAGGCTGTTTTTAATATTTGACATGAACCTTAGAATTGCTATTTTTGGTTCATGTATTTATATAGAATAAAAGCAAATCATGGAATCTAACAAAGGCTTATTTATTTATTTATTTATTGTTATAGGCCAATGTTATTGTCTCTTTTAACAACAAGCCAGCTTCGAGGCTGTCCCATATTTTGAGCAGGTAGTTTTTCCTCTAATTATGCTGGATCTTACAATTTTCAATTGTTAGATGTTTTTCTTGGCTAGCTTGAGCTCAGAAGATCCATGCCATGCTATCTAACTTCCAAGAAGGTGACCATTGTAATATGCATTCTTCTATTTTCTGTTGTCCATAAAAGAGTATTTTGGCCCTGTTTGGGGGTCCGTTGAGAAAATTGAAATTTAGGGTGGTTTGTTGGACATGCCGAAGTTCATGGGTCTTTGTCTAATTTTGAAATTTCATGGTAGTTTATTGCAATGGGCCAAAAGTTCATTAGTGTTCGGTGAAATGTACCCTTCTTAAATTTGCATTGATGCATGGGGTACAAGGTACATTTGTACTGGATGGCATATTAACTCAAATAAGTACTAAAGGCAACATAATTAATGGAATAACATAATACATCATATTTCAAAAATTTCACTTTAGTTACTATATTGCACTACCCATTGAACAGTGCCATTTATATTCTTCTTTATGATTTCCAGATATTAAAATGTGATATTCTACTATATATAGTGCTCCTGGCAGTAACTTGACTGAAATGTGGCTTTCAAATCCCACACCTAGTATTTCTGTTCTGCCATAGTATGCACCCAAACCTATGTTACTTTGTTGTGTGTAATTTGATGACCACAAAAGTTGACCTGGCTTCCACTAGTATAACATAATTGCAACTTGGATTCTGTTTTACAAGAAACTAAATAGTAAATACCATATTAATTTGTGATTAATGATGAATTTCAAGCTCAACAGTATTTTCATGAGCCATGTATGTCTTTTACCATTCTAATAAATAATAATGTATATAGATATATTATAAATAGAAGTGAATATTTTGTTACAGGAGGCATGGCTTGTATCATTTTAGTATTCAGGATAAATAAATAACATTCCATTTGTGGCTTGTTTTATTCGTATTTGTGATTTCATATTACATTACATGTGAGGTTCTATCTTGGGTATGTTTTCCTTGGCATTTGCTATCAAAATTTTGATTCTAGGTTGAAGTTCTGACTAAATACATTTGTCCTGTCAAACAAGGGAATATATCACTTCTCACTCGATTTTGTGTTTGCTGTTAATTTCTACATGTTGATTTTGCTGTAGCTTTTCTGCAGTTTGGTCCTGTGGTTAGCCAAGTGATGCCTATGATGGAAGCAAATCCCATGTATTCCTTGGCTAGAAATGCTTCAGGTATCCATCTCGGTCCTACTTGTTTTCTGCTTTTTAAAAGTATGCACAACTATGATGCACTCCTGATATATCTAGATTCCAGTAAGTATTCTATTTGTGATTTATGTTTCATGGTAGTAATGATGAGAGTCATGATCAGTATGCTGAACTCCAGGATATATTTCAATTGAGGTCTTAGATATTGTACCTTAATACCTTCAATTTTCCAATTTTCCTTTCTATTGCAGTATTTTATAATTTTCATCTCACCTGTTGCCACGAAAATTGTTCAATGGAATAATGATATTGTGATTTTTATCTTTTCGGTAAAGCTGAAAAGAGGGAGGGATTTTTTGTTTTGTTTTGGGGGGTGAGGAGTGGTGGGGGTGTTAGTCTGAAATGTTGTTTGTAATGAAACAGTTTGATTCTCCACTAAGATTTATCCACCAAATTACTTTGTTCTCTGATATTAGAAAAATTTGCAATAACCTGAATATGAAACATAACAATTCAGTGAAAATTTAAGAATGACTGACCTTGTGGGGACCAAGGATATCTTCTAAAATTTTCCCATGAACTTGAATCTCTACATTTATAAGATCCAACAGAAGCAGTAAACATATTCATATTAGCTAAGCAGACATTGATTTGATAATCAGCTAAACATATTCTTATATAAGCAGAGTGTTGAAAATTGGACAATACATGAGAATTCTAATTGATGCTGCTTGTGTTCAGTATCTTCACTGTGTAAGCTAATGTCATGGAATAGAATTAGGTGTGAATCTACGGAGACATGTTGTGTTTATGTCTATTTTGCAACTTGGAAGTCCTAATCTTCAGCTGTTTATTTTGAAGCCAGTACTACTGGAGTACTGAACTTTTCCTTATTGGGAGCGTGGAAAGAGATCAAATAATATATGTTACTTGGTATTAAAATTCTCTCTCCACCTTTTCAATTTCTATATCCACTTCATCCCATTTCGTGTGGGGTGAAAATCTTGGGATGTTCTTGGTAGCAAAGTCACCCGACTCACCCCCATACTTTTAGATGCTATGTTCATCTAAACAGACACTTAAAAGACATGAAATTTACTTCACTTTCACACTTCCATCCCCACTTCCAACCAATCAAATATTCCCTGTAGTTGAAAACTAACTGATTTCTACTGAAGAAATATTTGGTGGATGATCTCCACTGAATTCAACTGCCAACACAAACCGAGCAATCAAAACAATTAAATCCATATGGAAACTAATTAACTTTATGTGGCATCATATGTAGTATAACTTATCTATTAGTTTCGATATATAAGTTTCTCATTGCTATGTTCAGTTATAGGGTAAATTTCACAAAACCCCACGAGCTTTGGATGTTTTATGCAAAACCTCCTAAACTTTATAAAGTAGAGAAATTCCTGAACTTGTTTCACCAAAATACTATGACTGACAACAGTGAGTTTAACCTGTCACTGCTTCACATTTGTGGACAATAGTGCCCCTATGAACTTAGTGTATAACTGTATATGCTATAATTATCCTCTTTTCGGTTAGGGTAGGTATAGAGTAATAAGTGTAGTTTACTAGTTATATCTTTTACCCAATCGTTAATGCCATTTATGACAATTTCTAATAGTTCAAGGTATAATTCTCATTTATAAAGCTTAGGGGTTCGTACAAGACCTCCTAAAGCTCTGGGTTTGTTTGTGAAATTGGTTCTTAGTTATATAACTGACTGATAACTGTCTGTGGTTTATCAACATAAATGTCATGAACTTGATTTCTTAGGTGATGCATGGAAGGCCTTAATAGATACAGCTGGAACGTTGATACAAGAATATGATCAAGAAGCTGTAACATCACTGAACAAATTTGTTGATCAGCTGCCATTACTCAAGAAGCTTTCACTTTGATCAATATCTCTTACCTATTTTGATCAATGTCTCTAATCAATTAGTGTCAGCTATGTATATTTTGGTACACAGTTGGAATTTTGATGCCCCACCTTCCCCACCCTCCAAATTTTTTTTTTTTGGATAGGCATTTGCACAGAACAATGTGAAAAGAGCAAATAATCAGTTAGAATTTGATAGGTTTTTCAGTTATTAACTCATTGAACTTGCAGTCATCTGATGGAGTTACTGGCGAAGGAAGGATTCCTATTAGTGTCAGTGCCTTATAATGTGACATTTGATCATTCTGAAGCTTCAAGAGAAGTTTTTGAGAGATTCCACAATTGCATGGAGGTTCTATTGAATTCTGGACTTCCTGATGCTAGTTTAGCTGCTTCTGATGTCATCGGCCTCCCTTTGTACTCTGTTGGGCATAGGCAAGTTTGATGCCTTTTGGATTGAAATGAACTGCTACAATTTCATACGCAGTTGTAGATGAAAAGTCTGACTCAATTTCGCATTTAATGTGCCTATATACCAGTTCAATCAATTATCTGCTGTTTGTTCATGTGATCGTTTATGGTTATTACAGTAATGGGGCGCTGCTTCAATTGCTTGTCGGGAGTTATTACTCAGAAAAGATACCAGAGGTGTATTTGGTTTGCTTTTATCAGGCTGTTTTTTAATATTTGACATGAACCTTAGAATTGCTATTTTTGGTTCATGTATTTATATAGAATAAAAGCAAATCATGGAATCTAACAAAGGCTTATTTATTTATTTATTTATTGTTATAGGCCAATGTTATTGTCTCTTTTAACAACAAGCCAGCTTCGGAGGCTGTCCCATATTTTGAGCAGGTAGTTTTTCCTCTAATTATGCTGGATCTTACAATTTTCAATTGTTAGATGTTTTTTTCTTGGCTAGCTTGAGCTCAGAAGATCCATGCCATGCTATCTAACTTCCAAGAAGGTGACCATTGTAATATGCATTCTTCTATTTTCTGTTGTCCATAAAGAGTATTTTGGCCCTGTTTGGGGTCCGTTGAGAAAATTGAAATTTAGGGTGGTTTGTTGGACATGCAAGTTCATGGGTCTTTGTCTAATTTTGAAATTTCATGGTAGTTTATTGCAATGGGCCAAAAGTTCATTAGTGTTCGTGAAATGTACCCTTCTTAAATTTGCATTGATGCATGGGGTACAAGGTACATTTGTACTGGATGGCATATTAACTCAAATAAGTACTAAAGGCAACATAATTAATGGAATAACATAATACATCATATTTCAAAATTTCACTTTAGTTACTATATTGCACTACCCATTGAACAGTGCCATTTATATTCTTCTTTATGATTTCCAGATATTAAAATGTGATATTCTACTATATATAGTGCTCCTGGCAGTAACTTGACTGAAATGTGGCTTTCAAATCCCACACCTAGTATTTCTGTTCTGCCATAGTATGCACCCAAACCTATGTTACTTTGTTGTGTGTAATTTGATGACTACGTACAAAAGTTGACCTGGCTTCCAAGTATAACATAATTGCAACTTGGATTCTGTTTTACAAGAAACTAAATAGTAAATACCATATTAAGTTGTGATTAATGATGAATTTCAAGCTCAACAGTATTTTCATGAGCCATGTATGTCTTTTACCATTCTAATAAATAATAATGTATATAGATATATTATAAATAGAATATTTTGTTACAGGAGGCATGGCTTGTATCATTTTAGTATTCAGGATAAATAAATAACATTCCATTTGTGGCTTGTTTTATTCAGATTTGTGATTTCATATTACATTACATGTGAGGCTCTATCTTGGGTATGTTTTCCTTGGCATTTGCTATCAAAATTTTGATTCTAGGTTGAAGTTCTGACTAAATACATTTGTCCTGTCAAACAAGGGAATATATCACTTCTCACTCGATTTTGTGTTTGCTGTTAATTTCTACATGTTGATTTTGCTGTAGCTTTTCTGCAGTTTGGTCCTGTGGTTAGCCAAGTGATGC
Organism: Asparagus setaceus; assembly: GCA_012295165.1. Taxonomy (NCBI): domain Eukaryota; kingdom Viridiplantae; phylum Streptophyta; class Magnoliopsida; order Asparagales; family Asparagaceae; genus Asparagus; species Asparagus setaceus. The sequence continues at coordinate 18,259,648 of CM022704.1, read as the reverse complement.
CTATGATGGAAGCAAATCCCATGTATTCCTTGGCTAGAAATGCTTCAGGTATCCATCTCGGTCCTACTTGTTTTCTGCTTTTTTAAAAAGTATGCACAACTATGATGCACTCCTGATATATCTAGATTCCAGGAAGTATTCTATTTGTGATTTATGTTTCATGGTAGTAATGATGAGAGTCATGATCAGTATGCTGAACTCCAGGATATATTTCAATTGAGGTCTTAGATATTGTACCTTAATACCTTCAATTTTCCAATTTTCCTTTCTATTGCAGTATTTTATAATTTTCATCTCACCTGTTGCCACCGAAAATTCGTTCAATGGAATAATGATATTGTGATTTTTATCTTTTCGGGTAAAGCTGAAAAGAGGGAGGGATTTTTTGTTTTGTTTTGGGGGTGAGGAGTGGTGGGGGTGTTAGTCTGAAATGTTGTTTGTAATGAAACAGTTTGATTCTCCACTAAGATTTATCCACCAAATTACTTTGTTCTCTGATATTAGAAAAATTTGCAATAACCTGAATATGAAACATAACAATTCAGTGAAAATTTAAGAATGACTGACCTTGTGGGGACCAAGGATATCTTCTAAAATTTTCCCATGAACTCGAATCTCTACATTTATAAGATCCAACAGAAGCAGTAAACATATTCATATTAGCTAAGCAGACATTGATTTGATAATCAGCTAAACATATTCTTATATAAGCAGAGTGTTGAAAATTGGACAATACATGAGAATTCTAATTGATGCTGCTTGTGTTCAGTATCTTCACTGTGTAAGCTAATGTCATGGAATAGAATTAGGGTGTGAATCTCGGAGACATGTTGTGTTTATGTCTATTTTGCAACTTGGAAGTCCTAATCTTCAGCTGTTTATTTTGAAGCCAGTACTACTGGAGTACTGAACTTTTCCTTATTGGGAGCGTGGAAAGAGATCAAATAATATATGTTACTTGGTATTAAAATTCTCTCCACCTTTTCAATTTCTATATCCACTTCATCCCATTTCGTGTGGGGGTGAAAATCTTGGGATATTCAAAAGTCACCCGACTCACCCCCATACTTTTAGATGCTATGTTCATCTAAACAGACACTTAAAAGACATGAAATTTACTTCACTTTCACACTTCCATCCCCACTTCCAACCAATCAAATATTCCCTGTAGTTGAAAACTAACTGATTTCTACTGAAGAAATATTTGGTGGATGATCTCCACTGAATTCAACTGCCAACACAAACCGAGCAATCAAAACAATTAAATCCATATGGACACTAATTAACTTTATGTGGCATCATATGTAGTATAACTTATCTATTAGTTTCGATATATAAGTTTCTCATTGCTATGTTCAGTTATAGGGTAAATTTCACAAAACCCCACGAGCTTTGGATGTTTTATGCAAAACCTCCCTAAACTTTATAAAGTAGAGAAATTCCCTGAACTTGTTTCACCAAAATACTATGACTGACAACAGTGAGTTTAACCTGTCACTGCTTCACATTTGTGGACAATAATGCCCCTATGAACTTAGTGTATAACTGTATATGCTATAATTATCCTCTTTTGGTTAGGGTAGGTATAGAGTAATAAGTGTAGTTTACTAGTTATATCTTTTACCCAATCGTTAATGCCATTTATGACAATTTCTAATAGTTCAAGGTATAATTCTCCATTTATAAAGCTTAGGGGGGTTCGTACAAGACCCCCTAAAGCTCTGGGTTTGTTTGTGAAATTGGTTCTTAGTTATATAACTGACTGATAACTGTCTGTGGTTTATCAACATAAATGTCATGAACTTGATTTCTTAGGTGATGCATGGAAGGCCTTAATAGATACAGCTGGAACGTTGATACAAGAATATGATCAAGAAGCTGTAACATCACTGAACAAATTTGTTGATCAGCTGCCATTAGTCATGAATCAGGTCTATAAACATTTATACATTTTGTTTTTCTAATTTCAAGTTTCACAATCTATGTATCATGTAATGATACGTTATTTTCTTCGTTCATAGGTGACTCAGGGTACATCGGAGTTCAGGCCTACACCCTCTGAAAACCGTGAATTCTTTAAGAACTCATACAATGTCCCTAATACATTACTGGTATTTTCTTGCCCCATGGGAGTGCTTAGTACTATTATTGGGTTTCCCTCCATGAAGTTAGTGATTTCCCCCACTTTTTCAGGTAAAATTTAGCACAGATGCCATTGATGAGACAGACATTGTTGAAGATATCTTGAGACCTCGAATTGAATCTATAGGCGGTGCTCTAGAGAAGGTGACTTTATCGGAAATCATCTTACCCCATGTATTCAGGTAAAATGCTGAAAGGGAAGTATTGCCATTTTCCTTTTCTTCTATAAAAGTGAACGTTCAATTTTTTCCATAAAGAAGCATGCATTTTTGTATGTTATTTTGTTAGGGAACAGCTTCTTTTATCTCTACGGTCAACTCGACATGGTCTTCCTTCGACATTGTAATTGGTACAAGAAACCTAGCTCATTCTTAATTTGTGGCTAGAGAACTGGGTTTCTTCACAATCATCTTTCACTAGATACTTTGACATGAACTACTTAATCTCTGTATTGTTCTCTTTCTGCGTTATCTTATTATTAGAAAATATCTTCTTGTACATGGCTCTCAATTTTCAAAGCAAAGTTCCTCCATACTGTCCAACAAAGTTATACTATAATCATATAAGAGGAACATCTCGATTCTATTGCCTCCAATATCAAATAAAAGAACTAGAGCTACTTGTATAATTAAACAGCAAGTATTCACAGCTTACTCTTGAAACATATCTTTTAAGATTATGATCACATTATTGTCGTTAGTGTTGAATCTCACATGTTTTTCTCCACAAAAGCACATTTCTGAAGGATAAGATACATGCATATATTCAAGTTCTATGCAACTGTTGATATCAGATTTAATCTGACAGCAAAAACATGCTGTCTTTTGTGAAACTTTCTCAATTTTATTTGTGCTCTATAGGAGAAAATATCTAGTGATTTCTGTCGACTACATTGATGGCACGCCAAAGGAATATCTATCCTTAGATTAGTGCAATAAAATGGCATTTGAAAGTTATTCTGATACATTTTCAAGACTTACTAGGTTTGTAAGCAAGCACCATATCTACCTTTTTTTCATGATCAGGACATAAAATGGCAAGTGGGATATCAGTACACTCCAGCAGATGCTCTCGCCCAGGGTTTAAAATCTGTTTCACTCAACGACACAAGAATACTGCATGGGACCATAGCAGATTGGCTCAAAGGGCTCAACAAGCGGTGATTTGGTCTACCATCAGCTTTTTGGTATGTAATTCTCTAATCCAATGTTATTGTCTCTTTTAACAACAAGCCAGCTTCGAGGCTGTCCCATATTTTGAGCAGGTAGTTTTTCCTCTAATTATGCTGGATCTTACAATTTTCAATTGTTAGATGTTTTTCTTGGCTAGCTTGAGCTCAGAAGATCCATGCCATGCTATCTAACTTCCAAGAAGGTGACCATTGTAATATGCATTCTTCTATTTTCTGTTGTCCATAAAGAGTATTTTGGCCCTGTTTGGGGTCCGTTGAGAAAATTGAAATTTAGGGTGGTTTGTTGGACATGCAAGTTCATGGGTCTTTGTCTAATTTTGAAATTTCATGGTAGTTTATTGCAATGGGCCAAAAGTTCATTAGTGTTCGTGAAATGTACCCTTCTTAAATTTGCATTGATGCATGGGGTACAAGGTACATTTGTACTGGATGGCATATTAACTCAAATAAGTACTAAAGGCAACATAATTAATGGAATAACATAATACATCATATTTCAAAAATTTCACTTTAGTTACTATATTGCACTACCCATTGAACAGTGCCATTTATATTCTTCTTTATGATTTCCAGATATTAAAATGTGATATTCTACTATATATAGTGCTCCTGGCAGTAACTTGACTGAAATGTGGCTTTCAAATCCCACACCTAGTATTTCTGTTCTGCCATAGTATGCACCCAAACCTATGTTACTTTGTTGTGTGTAATTTGATGACTACGCATAAAGTTGACCTGGCTTCCAAGTATAACATAATTGCAACTTGGATTCTGTTTTACAAGAAACTAAATAGTAAATACCATATTAAGTTGTGATTAATGATGAATTTCAAGCTCAACAGTATTTTCATGAGCCATGTATGTCTTTTACCATTCTAATAAATAATAATGTATATAGATATATTATAAATAGAATATTTTGTTACAGGAGGCATGGCTTGTATCATTTTAGTATTCAGGATAAATAAATAACATTCCATTTGTGGCTTGTTTTATTCAGATTTGTGATTTCATATTACATTACATGTGAGGCTCTATCTTGGGTATGTTTTCCTTGGCATTTGCTATCAAAATTTTGATTCTAGGTTGAAGTTCTGACTAAATACATTTGTCCTGTCAAACAAGGGAATATATCACTTCTCACTCGATTTTGTGTTTGCTGTTAATTTCTACATGTTGATTTTTGCTGTAGCTTTTCTGCAGTTTGGTCCTGTGGTTAGCCAAGTGATGCCTATGATGGAAGCAAATCCCATGTATTCCTTGGCTAGAAATGCTTCAGGTATCCATCTCGGTCCTACTTGTTTTCTGCTTTTTTAAAAAGTATGCACAACTATGATGCACTCCTGATATATCTAGATTCCAGGAAGTATTCTATTTGTGATTTATGTTTCATGGTAGTAATGATGAGAGTCATGATCAGTATGCTGAACTCCAGGATATATTTCAATTGAGGTCTTAGATATTGTACCTTAATACCTTCAATTTTCCAATTTTCCTTTCTATTGCAGTATTTTATAATTTTCATGTCACCTGTTGCCACCGAAAATTGCTCAATGGAATAATGATATTGTGATTTTTATCTTTTCGGGTAAAGCTGAAAAGAGGGAGGGATTTTTTGTTTTGTTTTGGGGGGTGAGGAGTGGTGGGGGTGTTAGTCTGAAATGTTGTTTGTAATGAAACAGTTTGATTCTCCACTAAGATTTATCCACCAAATTACTTTGTTCTCTGATATTAGAAAAATTTGCAATAACCTGAATATGAAACATAACAATTCAGTGAAAATTTAAGAATGACTGACCTTGTGGGGACCAAGGATATCTTCTAAAATTTTCCCATGAACTTGAATCTCTACATTTATAAGATCCAACAGAAGCAGTAAACATATTCATATTAGCTAAGCAGACATTGATTTGATAATCAGCTAAACATATTCTTATATAAGCAGAGTGTTGAAAATTGGACAATACATGAGAATTCTAATTGATGCTGCTTGTGTTCAGTATCTTCACTGTGTAAGCTAATGTCATGGAATAGAATTAGGGTGTGAATCTACGGAGACATGTTGTGTTTATGTCTATTTTTGCAACTTGGAAGTCCTAATCTTCAGCTGTTTATTTTGAAGCCAGTACTACTGGAGTACTGAACTTTTCCTTATTGGGAGCGTGGAAAGAGATCAAATAATATATGTTACTTGGTATTAAAATTCTCTCCACCTTTTCAATTTCTATATCCACTTCATCCCATTTCGTGGGGTGAAAATCTTGGGATGTTCTTGGTAGCAAAAGTCACCGACTCACCCCCATACTTTTAGATGCTATGTTCATCTAAACAGACACTTAAAAGACATGAAATTTACTTCACTTTCACACTTCCATCCCCACTTCCAACCAATCAAATATTCCCTGTAGTTGAAAACTAACTGATTTCTACTGAAGAAATATTTGGTGGATGATCTCCACTGAATTCAACTGCCAACACAAACCGAGCAATCAAAACAATTAAATCCATATGGAAACTAATTAACTTTATGTGGCATCATATGTAGTATAACTTATCTATTAGTTTCGATATATAAGTTTCTCATTGCTATGTTCAGTTATAGGGTAAATTTCACAAAACCCCACGAGCTTTGGATGTTTTATGCAAAACCTCCCTAAACTTTATAAAGTAGAGAAATTCCCTGAACTTGTTTCACCAAAATACTATGACTGACAACAGTGAGTTTAACCTGTCACTGCTTCACATTTGTGGACAATAGTGCCCTATGAACTTAGTGTATAACTGTATATGCTATAATTATCCTCTTTTCGGGTTAGGGTAGGTATAGAGTAATAAGTGTAGTTTACTAGTTATATCTTTTACCCAATCGTTAATGCCATTTATGACAATTTCTAATAGTTCAAGGTATAATTCTCCATTTATAAAGCTTAGGGGTTCGTACAAGACCCCTAAAGCTCTGGGTTTGTTTGTGAAATTGGTTCTTAGTTATATAACTGACTGATAACTGTCTGTGGTTTATCAACATAAATGTCATGAACTTGATTTCTTAGGTGATGCATGGAAGGCCTTAATAGATACAGCTGGAGCGTTGATACAAGAATATGATCAAGAAGCTGTAACATCACTGAACAAATTTGTTGATCAGCTGCCATTAGTCATGAATCAGGTCTATAAACATTTATACATTTTGTTTTTCTAATTTCAAGTTTCACAATCTATGTATCATGTAATGATACGTTATTTTCTTCGTTCATAGGTGACTCAGGGTACATCGGAGTTCAGGCCTACACCCTCTGAAAACCGTGAATTCTTTAAGAACTCATACAATGTCCCTAATACATTACTGGTATTTTCTTGCCCCATGGGAGTGCTTAGTACTATTATTGGGTTTCCCTCCATGAAGTTAGTGATTTCCCCCACTTTTTCAGGTAAAATTTAGCACAGATGCCATTGATGAGACAGACATTGTTGAAGATATCTTGAGACCTCGAATTGAATCTATAGGCGGTGCTCTAGAGAAGGTGACTTTATCGGAAATCATCTTACCCCATGTATTCAGGTAAAATGCTGAAAGGGAAGTATTGCCATTTTCCTTTTCTTCTATAAAAGTGAACGTTCAATTTTTTCCATAAAGAAGCATGCATTTTTGTATGTTATTTTGTTAGGGAACAGCTTCTTTTATCTCTACGGTCAACTCGACATGGTCTTCCTTCGACATTGTAATTGGTACAAGAAACCTAGCTCATTCTTAATTTGTGGCTAGAGAACTGGGTTTCTTCACAATCATCTTTCACTAGATACTTTGACATGAACTACTTAATCTCTGTATTGTTCTCTTTCTTTGCGTTATCTTATTATTAGAAAATATCTTCTTGTACATGGCTCTCAATTTTCAAAGCAAAGTTCCTCCATACTGTCCAACAAAGTTATACTATAATCATATAAGAGGAACATCTCGATTCTATTGCCTCCAATATCAAATAAAAGAACTAGAGCTACTTGTATAATTAAACAGCAAGTATTCACAGCTTACTCTTGAAACATATCTTTTAAGATTATGATCACATTATTGTCGTTAGTGTTGAATCTCACATGTTTTTCTCCACAAAAGCACATTTCTGAAGGATAAGATACATGCATATATTCAAGTTCTATGCAACTGTTGATATCAGATTTAATCTGACAGCAAAAACATGCTGTCTTTTGTGAAACTTTCTCAATTTTATTTGTGCTCTATAGGAGAAAATATCTAGTGATTTCTGTCGACTACATTGATGGCACGCCAAAGGAATATCTATCCTTAGATTAGTGCAATAAAATGGCATTTGAAAGTTATTCTGATACATTTTCAAGACTTACTAGGTTTGTAAGCAAGCACCATATCTACCTTTTTTTTCATGATCAGGACATAAAATGGCAAGTGGGATATCAGTACACTCCAGCAGATGCTCTCGCCCAGGGTTTAAAATCTGTTTCACTCAACGACACAAGAATACTCGCAGGACCATAGCAGATTGGATCAAAGGGCTCAACAAGCGGTGATTTGGTCTACCATCAGCTTTTTGGTATGTAATTCTCTAATCCAATGTTATAAATAAAAGAGTAAGGAAATGATGGTGAGTTCTTGTTCATAGACCTGTTGTTATCTGAAGAATCAAGTTGATTCTTCATAGGAAACTTCAAACTGTTCCATAAAAGTTTTACAGTAAACTCCAGCTCCTATTACATTCCACATAGAACATAGACCTCTCTGCTATTACATTCCATTCATAACTCCTGTTCTATTGAGTTCTGATGGTAAGGAAGTGGTGTTGACATGATGATGGGAATGGATGGATAAATTTCAGAAAACCCCCTGAACTTTTGGGGCTTTTGCAGAATCTCCCTTTGGATGGTTTTGCAGAAAACCCCCTAAATTTTATAAATCATAAGAACCCCTCTTAACTTGTCTCACTGAAGCTCCGTAATTGATGACAGTTACTTTATGTTGTAGCATGTAAAGCATGTGTTGGACGATTTTATCCCTATCTACTAAATATGATTTCTATATTACCCTTCTCATGTAAGGCTAGGTAAAAAATAACATGGGTAGTTTAGATTTCTTAATCTACCCATTGGCGTTGCTTAAATTTCCGATAGTTCGGAGGTTTATTATAATCTTCGAAGTTCAGGGGTCTTCTGATTTGTAAACTTTGAGGGGTGGGGTGTTGATTTTTCTTTTTTTCTTGGGTTTTGATGCGGGGTTGGGGGTTGTTTGTGCAATCTCCCACTTGATAGTTTTCCATTATAGCTAAATCCCAGCCTGGGGCTATTATAACTTGATGGGATAAATCTTGGGCTGCAAGTGGCCGATTGAAACTGGTGTCTTAAACATTAGTCTGATTCCAAGTGTCTATATTGCAACAAAATATCCACTGTATTTGAATTCCATAGAGCCCTACTACAACCTAAAAATCAAAGAAAATTCACCTACTCTACATGCTTGTTAAAGCCCATTTAGTATTCTTTCGTGACTGGCAATGTTTATATGTCTCTTGGAAGAATCAAATCCCCAACCATATGACAAGCATGGACATTTGTTTTTCATTTTGGCAAACCAAACTTCACTGTGTAAGCTAATGTCATGGAATAGAATTAGGGTGTGAATCTACGGAGACATGTTGTGTTTATGTCTATTTTGCAACTTGGAAGTCCTAATCTTCAGCTGTTTATTTTGAAGCCAGTACTACTGGAGTACTGAACTTTTCCTTATTGGGAGCGTGGAAAGAGATCAAATAATATATGTTACTTGGTATTAAAATTCTCTCCACCTTTTCAATTTCTATATCCACTTCATCCCATTTCGTGGGGTGAAAATCTTGGGATGTTCTTGGTAGCAAAAGTCACCCGACTCACCCCCATACTTTTAGATGCTATGTTCATCTAAACAGACACTTAAAAGACATGAAATTTACTTCACTTTCACACTTCCATCCCCACTTCCAACCAATCAAATATTCCCTGTAGTTGAAAACTAACTGATTTCTACTGAAGAAATATTTGGTGGATGATCTCCACTGAATTCAACTGCCAACACAAACCGAGCAATCAAAACAATTAAATCCATATGGAAACTAATTAACTTTATGTGGCATCATATGTAGTATAACTTATCTATTAGTTTCGATATATAAGTTTCTCATTGCTATGTTCAGTTATAGGGTAAATTTCACAAAACCCCACGAGCTTTGGATGTTTTATGCAAAACCTCCTAAACTTTATAAAGTAGAGAAATTCCCTGAACTTGTTTCACCAAAATACTATGACTGACAACAGTGAGTTTAACCTGTCACTGCTTCACATTTGTGGACAATAGTGCCCCTATGAACTTAGTGTATAACTGTATATGCTATAATTATCCTCTTTTCGGGTTAGGGTAGGTATAGAGTAATAAGTGTAGTTTACTAGTTATATCTTTTACCCAATCGTTAATGCCATTTATGACAATTTCTAATAGTTCAAGGTATAATTCTCTATTTATAAAGCTTAGGGGGGTTCGTACAAGACCTCCTAAAGCTCTGGGTTTGTTTGTGAAATTGGTTCTTAGTTATATAACTGACTGATAACTGTCTGTGGTTTATCAACATAAATGTCATGAACTTGATTTCTTAGGTGATGCATGGAAGGCCTTAATAGATACAGCTGGAACGTTGATACAAGAATATGATCAAGAAGCTGTAACATCACTGAACAAATTTGTTGATCAGCTGCCATTAGTCATGAATCAGGTCTATAAACATTTATACATTTTGTTTTTCTAATTTCAAGTTTCACAATCTATGTATCATGTAATGATATCATGTAATGATACGTTATTTTCTTCGTTCATAGGTGACTCAGGGTACATCGGAGTTCAGGCCTACACCCTCTGAAAACCGTGAATTCTTTAAGAACTCATACAATGTCCCTAATACATTACTGGTATTTTCTTGCCCCATGGGAGTGCTTAGTACTATTATTGGGTTTCCCTCCATGAAGTTAGTGATTTCCCCCACTTTTTCAGGTAAAATTTAGCACAGATGCCATTGATGAGACAGACATTGTTGAAGATATCTTGAGACCTCGAATTGAATCTATAGGCGGTGCTCTAGAGAAGGTGACTTTATCGGGAAATCATCTTACCCCATGTATTCAGGTAAAATGCTGAAAGGGAAGTATTGCCATTTTCCCTTTTCTTCTATAAAAAGTGAACGTTCAATTTTTTTCCATAAAGAAGCATGCATTTTTTGTATGTTATTTTGTTAGGGAACAGCTTCTTTTATCTCTACGGTCAACTCAACATGGTCTTCCTTCGACATTGTAATTGGTACAAGGAACCTAGCTCATTCTTAATTTGTGGCTAGAGAACTGGGTTTCTTCACAATCATCTTTCACTAGATACTTTGACATGAACTACTTAATCTCTGTATTGTTCTCTTTCTTTATGCTATCTTATTATTAGAAAATATCTTCTTGTACATGGCTCTCAATTTTCAAAGCAAAGTTCCTCCATACTGTCCAACAAAGTTATACTATAATCATATAAGAGGAACATCTCCGATTCTATTGCCTCCAATATCAAATAAAAGAACTAGAGCTACTTGTATAATTAAACAGCAAGTATTCACAGCTTACTCTTGAAACATATCTTTTAAGATTATGATCACATTATTGTCGTTAGTGTTGAATCTCACATGTTTTTCTCCACAAAAGCACATTTCTGAAGGATAAGATACATGCATATATTCAAGTTCTATGCAACTGTTGATATCAGATTTAATCTGACAGCAAAAACATGCTGTCTTTTGTGAAACTTTCTCAATTTTATTTGTGCTCTATAGGAGAAAATATCTAGTGATTTCTGTCGACTACATTGATGGCACGCCAAAGGAATATCTATCCTTAGATTAGTGCAATAAAATGGCATTTGAAAGTTATTCTGATACATTTTCAAGACTTACTAGGTTTGTAAGCAAGCACCATATCTACCTTTTTTTCATGATCAGGACATAAAATGGCAAGTGGGATATCAGTACACTCCAGCAGATGCTCTCGCCCAGGGTTTAAAATCTGTTTCACTCAACGACACAAGAATACTCGCAGGACCATAGCAGATTGGCTCAAAGGGCTCAACAAGCGGTGATTTGGTCTACCATCAGCTTTTTGGTATGTAATTCTCTAATCCAATGTTATAAATAAAAGAGTAAGGAAATGATGGTGAGTTCTTGTTCATAGACCTGTTGTTATCTGAAGAATCAAGTTGATTCTTCATAGGAAACTTCAAACTGTTCCATAAAAGTTTTACAGTAAACTCCAGCTCCTATTACATTCCACATAGAACATAGAACTCTCTGCTATTACATTCCATTCATAACTCCTGTTCTATTGAGTTCTGATGGTAAGGAAGTGGTGTTGACATGATGATGGGAATGGATGGATAAATTTCAGAAAACCCCTGAACTTTTGGGGCTTTTGCAGAATCTCCCTTTGGATGGTTTTGCAGAAAACCCCCTAAATTTTATAAATCATAAGAACCCCTCTTAACTTGTCTCACTGAAGCTCCGTGAATTGATGACAGTTACTTTATGTTGTAGCATGTAAAGCATGTGTTGGACGATTTTATCCCTATCTACTAAATATGATTTCTATATTACCCTTCTCATGTAAGGCTAGGTAAAAATAACATGGGTAGTTTAGATTTCTTAATCTACCCATTGGCGTTGCTTAAATTTCCGATAGTTCGAGGTTTATTATAATCTTCAAGTTCAGGGGTCTTTACGATTTGTAAACTTTGAGGGGTGGGGTGTTGATTTTTCTTTTTTTCTTGGGTTTTGATGGGGTTTGGGGGTTGTTAGTGCTATCTCCCACTTGATAGTTTTCCATTATAGCTAAATCCCAGCCTGGGGCTATTATAACTTGATGGGATAAATCTTGGGCTGCAAGTGGCCGATTGAAACTGGTGTCTTAAACATTAGTCTGATTCCAAGTGTCTATATTGCAACAAAATATCCACTGTATTTGAATTCCATAGAGCCCTACTACAACCTAAAAAATCAAAGAAAATTCACCTACTCTACATGCTTGTTAAAGCCCATTTAGTATTCTTTCGTGACTGACAATGTTTATATGTCTCTTGGAAGAATCAAATCCCCCAACCATATGACAAGCATGGACATTTGTTTTTCATTTTGGCAAACCAAACTTCAATTTCTAATCTAAATTAGATTGATTAGTGGTGGCATTTACTTTGTTTATATTATAGCCTTTCTTTGGGTAGATATCCTTGATTATTGCTAATGATTGCTAGATTTTAGAGATAGGTCAAATGTTACAATTTTATAACAAAACTTAACACCATAAATTAGCAACTTAAACAATACATCACCCAATTGTTAATGGGTGATTTACCCGTACAAACAAAACTTTGAATAAGGTTGTATTATTTAATATTTACTTCTTTATTTGTTTTAAATATGTATCAATCATCATTATCCGACAAAATGTATAGTTCAAAGTTCTTTTTCAATCAGTAAGATTGTGCTAATGATTGTATAAATGAGATTTTTAAATAGAAGGGTAAATTTCAAACCCAACCCAAAAGAAAATCCTTCTCTTTCTTTTTAATAATTTGTTTTGCAAAATGATTATGGTTTCCATTGGATGCAACCTAATAAAAATGAGTTTGGATTATGAGTCTCATATCCATTGCGAGAGTTTTTGGAAAAAAAATTAGTTAAGATAAATACATTTTTTGGCATGAGGCATTTTCATTACTTTGGAGACATGTTGTGTTTATGTCTATTTTGCAACTTGGAAGTCCTAATCTTCAGCTGTTTATTTTGAAGCCAGTACTACTGGAGTACTGAACTTTTCCTTATTGGGAGCGTGGAAAGAGATCAAATAATATATGTTACTTGGTATTAAAATTCTCTCTCCACCTTTTCAATTTCTATATCCACTTCATCCCATTTCGTGTGGGGGTGAAAATCTTGGGATGTTCTTGGTAGCAAAAGTCACCCGACTCACCCCCATACTTTTAGATGCTATGTTCATCTAAACAGACACTTAAAAGACATGAAATTTACTTCACTTTCACACTTCCATCCCCACTTCCAACCAATCAAATATTCCCTGTAGTTGAAAACTAACTGATTTCTACTGAAGAAATATTTGGTGGATGATCTCCACTGAATTCAACTGCCAACACAAACCGAGCAATCAAAACAATTAAATCCATATGGAAACTAATTAACTTTATGTGGCATCATATGTAGTATAACTTATCTATTAGTTTCGATATATAAGTTTCTCATTGCTATGTTCAGTTATAGGGTAAATTTCACAAAACCCCACGAGCTTTGGATGTTTTATGCAAAACCTCCCTAAACTTTATAAAGTAGAGAAATTCCCTGAACTTGTTTCACCAAAATACTATGACTGACAACAGTGAGTTTAACCTGTCACTGCTTCACATTTGTGGACAATAGTGCCCTATGAACTTAGTGTATAACTGTATATGCTATAATTATCCTCTTTTCGGGTTAGGGTAGGTATAGAGTAATAAGTGTAGTTTACTAGTTATATCTTTTACCCAATCGTTAATGCCATTTATGACAATTTCTAATAGTTCAAGGTATAATTCTCATTTATAAAGCTTAGGGGTTCGCACAAGACCTCCTAAAGCTCTGGGTTTGTTTGTGAAATTGGTTCTTAGTTATATAACTGACTGATAACTGTCTGTGGTTTATCAACATAAATGTCATGAACTTGATTTCTTAGGTGATGCATGGAAGGCCTTAATAGATACAGCTGGAGCGTTGATACAAGAATATGATCAAGAAGCTGTAACATCACTGAACAAATTTGTTGATCAGCTGCCATTAGTCATGAATCAGGTCTATAAACATTTATACATTTTGTTTTTCTAATTTCAAGTTTCACAATCTATGTATCATGTAATGATATCATGTAATGATATCGCTATTTTCTTCGTTCATAGGTGACTCAGGGTACATCGGAGTTCAGGCCTACACCCTCTGAAAACCGTGAATTCTTTAAGAACTCATACAATGTCCCTAATACATTACTGGTATTTTCTTGCCCCATGGGAGTGCTTAGTACTATTATTGGGTTTCCTCCATGAAGTTAGTGATTTCCCCACTTTTTCAGGTAAAATTTAGCACAGATGCCATTGATGAGACAGACATTGTTGAAGATATCTTGAGACCTCGAATTGAATCTATAGGCGGTGCTCTAGAGAAGGTGACTTTATCGGAAATCATCTTACCCCATGTATTCAGGTAAAATGCTGAAAGGGAAGTATTGCCATTTTCCTTTTCTTCTATAAAAGTGAACGTTCAATTTTTTTCCATAAAGAAGCATGCATTTTTGTATGTTATTTTGTTAGGGAACAGCTTCTTTTATCTCTACGGTCAACTCGACATGGTCTTCCTTCGACATTGTAATTGGTACAAGAAACCTAGCTCATTCTTAATTTGTGGCTAGAGAACTGGGTTTCTTCACAATCATCTTTCACTAGATACTTTGACATGAACTACTTAATCTCTGTATTGTTCTCTTTCTTTGCGTTATCTTATTATTAGAAAATATCTTCTTGTACATGGCTCTCAATTTTCAAAGCAAAGTTCCTCCATACTGTCCAACAAAGTTATACTATAATCATATAAGAGGAACATCTCCGATTCTATTGCCTCCAATATCAAATAAAAGAACTAGAGCTACTTGTATAATTAAACAGCAAGTATTCACAGCTTACTCTTGAAACATATCTTTTAAGATTATGATCACATTATTGTCGTTAGTGTTGAATCTCACATGTTTTTCTCCACAAAAGCACATTTCTGAAGGATAAGATACATGCATATATTCAAGTTCTATGCAACTGTTGATATCAGATTTAATCTGACAGCAAAAACATGCTGTCTTTTGTGAAACTTTCTCAATTTTATTTGTGCTCTATAGGAGAAAATATCTAGTGATTTCTGTCGACTACATTGATGGCACGCCAAAGGAATATCTATCCTTAGATTAGTGCAATAAAATGGCATTTGAAAGTTATTCTGATACATTTTCAAGACTTACTAGGTTTGTAAGCAAGCACCATATCTACCTTTTTTTTCATGATCAGGACATAAAATGGCAAGTGGGATATCAGTACACTCCAGCAGATGCTCTCGCCCAGGGTTTAAAATCTGTTTCACTCAACGACACAAGAATACTCGCAAGGACCATAGCAGATTGGCTCAAAGGGCTCAACAAGCGGTGATTTGGTCTACCATCAGCTTTTTTGGTATGTAATTCTCTAATCCAATGTTATAAATAAAAGAGTAAGGAAATGATGGTGAGTTCTTGTTCATAGACCTGTTGTTATCTGAAGAATCAAGTTGATTCTTCATAGGAAACTTCAAACTGTTCCATAAAAGTTTTACAGTAAACTCCAGCTCCTATTACATTCCACATAGAACATAGACCTCTCTGCTATTCATTCATAACTCCTGTTCTATTGAGTTCTGATGGTAAGGAAGTGGTGTTGACATGATGATGGGAATGGATGGATAAATTTCAGAAAACCCCTGAACTTTTGGGGCTTTTGCAGAATCTCCCTTTGGATGGTTTTGCAGAAAACCCCCTAAATTTTATAAATCATAAGAACCCCTCTTAACTTGTCTCACTGAAGCTCCGTAATTGATGACAGTTACTTTATGTTGTAGCATGTAAAGCATGTGTTGGACGATTTTATCCCTATCTACTAAATATGATTTCTATATTACCCTTCTCATGTAAGGCTAGGTAAAAAATAACATGGGTAGTTTAGATTTCTTAATCTACCCATTGGCGTTGCTTAAATTTCCGATAGTTCGGAGGTTTATTATAATCTTCGAAGTTCAGGGGGTCTTTACGATTTGTAAACTTTGAGGGGTGGGGTGTTGATTTTTCTTTTTTTTCTTGGGTTTTGATGTGGGGTTTGGGGGTTGTTAGTGCTATCTCCCACTTGATAGTTTTCCATTATAGCTAAATCCCAGCCTGGGGCTATTATAACTTGATGGGATAAATCTTGGGCTGCAAGTGGCCGATTGAAACTGGTGTCTTAAACATTAGTCTGATTCCAAGTGTCTATATTGCAACAAAATATCCACTGTATTTGAATTCCATAGAGCCCTACTACAACCTAAAAAATCAAAGAAAATTCACCTACTCTACATGCTTGTTAAAGCCCATTTAGTATTCTTTCGTGACTGGCAATGTTTATATGTCTCTTGGAAGAATCAAATCCCCAACCATATGACAAGCATGGACATTTGTTTTTCATTTTGGCAAACCAAACTTCAATTTCTAATCTAAATTAGATTGATTAGTGGTGGCATTTACTTTGTTTATATTATAGCCTTTCTTTGGGTAGATATCCTTGATTATTGCTAATGATTGCTAGATTTTAGAGATAGGTCAAATGTTACAATTTTATAACAAAACTTAACACCATAAATTAGCAACTTAAACAATACATCACCCAATTGTTAATGGGTGATTTACCCGTACAAACAAAACTTTGAATAAGGTTGTATTATTTAATATTTACTTCTTTATTTGTTTTAAATATGTATCAATCATCATTATCCGACAAAATGTATAGTTCAAAGTTCTTTTTCAATCAGTAAGATTGTGCTAATGATTGTATAAATGAGATTTTTAAATAGAAGGGTAAATTTCAAACCCAACCCAAAAGAAAATCCTTCTCTTTCTTTTTAATAATTTGTTTTGCAAAATGATTATGGTTTCCATTGGATGCAACCTAATAAAAATGAGTTTGGATTATGAGTCTCATATCCATTGCGAGAGTTTTTGGAAAAAATTAGTTAAGATAAATACATTTTTTGGCATGAGGCATTTTCATTACTTTGTAGTCATGTGGGAAAAGCTTTTGGTGTTTTTAATTACGCAATCAATATTCAGTATACAAGTTTAGAAGGCAACAGATGCCCTTTTCTAATTAGCTAGAGTAAAACTAAACAAATAGAAATATCATTCACATCTTTTCTAGTTTGCATATTTAATAACAATCTCTTGGTACCTTCTGATATTTTATATTGCTCATGTGCCAATACCAGCCAAATTCACTGTCCTTGCACCTTGATGCCATCTCCTAGTACAACCTAATACCCCTTATACATTCTAAAACTTAAAAACTCTATGATACTCCCATTATTGGTTGTGTTGATACATGTCCCTCATATTCAAATCCCACTGCTACATGACAAAGAGGCACATTTGTTGTTGATTTTTGACAAACTAAGCTTCGGTTGAATATTATAATTGTAAATTAGTGTGATGGTTCCAAATACAAATTTAGGGTTGGGAGATTGAAGCGAATCTTAAGAAGTCACATCATACTTTTGTTGGATTTTGGATTAGGGATATTATTAAGACTGACCCTCTTCATTACTTTCTTAATCATATAGTTTATCATACAAATACACAAAATTGGTTTATTTGCAGTGAAATATTAGTATCATGAATGTGGTTCACAGGAGTTATGATGTCAGTTATATTAGGAATGATGACAACAGTCTAAATATTATTGAGACGGTTCAAATCTTATTATTAAGCTATGCTTGTAGTTTTGGTTTGGTTAGCTAATTCTTAAGTGGACATATCCTAATAACTATTAGTAGGTTAAGTATCAATCATAAAACAACCTTTCTCCTTCCTATTATTTGGCTACTTTTGCTTGTCAATTGTCTCCTTATTCTAATTGTTTGTACATTATGGAAATTTTGTTGAATTAATTCTTATTATAAAGTATAACTAGTAGATTTTAGTCTGTATCAATGTAAAGTGAATCAGTTTGAAGTTTTGATACAGAAATTTGCATATGATCTCATAGTAACAAATTTAAAATACAGTGAAGCAGTTGAAGTAATTTATGCGGCATTATTAATTCATAGGAAATTTACAAACCCTTTTAGCGGAGAAATAGAATAAGAGCCTAGAACAATTCCAAATTCATAAATGATAAGATCAATGATGAGTAATATTGATAGAAAACGATATGCATGTGCGCTGCTGTCATTATATTCCTTACAAACTTAGTTGAATTTATGAAAAAATAAATTATTCCCTAATACATTACTGGTATTTTCTTGCCCCATGGGAGTGCTTAGTACTATTATTGGGTTTCCTCCATGAAGTTAGTGATTTCCCCACTTTTTCAGGTAAAATTTAGCACAGATGCCATTGATGAGACAGACATTGTTGAAGATATCTTGAGACCTCGAATTGAATCTATAGGCGGTGCTCTAGAGAAGGTGACTTTATCGGAAATCATCTTACCCCATGTATTCAGGTAAAATGCTGAAAGGGAAGTATTGCCATTTTCCTTTTCTTCTATAAAAGTGAACGTTCAATTTTTTCCATAAAGAAGCATGCATTTTTGTATGTTATTTTGTTAGGGAACAGCTTCTTTTATCTCTACGGTCAACTCGACATGGTCTTCCTTCGACATTGTAATTGGTACAAGAAACCTAGCTCATTCTTAATTTGTGGCTAGAGAACTGGGTTTCTTCACAATCATCTTTCACTAGATACTTTGACATGAACTACTTAATCTCTGTATTGTTCTCTTTCTTTATGCTATCTTATTATTAGAAAATATCTTCTTGTACATGGCTCTCAATTTTCAAAGCAAAGTTCCTCCATACTGTCCAACAAAGTTATACTATAATCATATAAGAGGAACATCTCCGATTCTATTGCCTCCAATATCAAATAAAAGAACTAGAGCTACTTGTATAATTAAACAGCAAGTATTCACAGCTTACTCTTGAAACATATCTTTTAAGATTATGATCACATTATTGTCGTTAGTGTTGAATCTCACATGTTTTTCTCCACAAAAGCACATTTCTGAAGGATAAGATACATGCATATATTCAAGTTCTATGCAACTGTTGATATCAGATTTAATCTGACAGCAAAAACATGCTGTCTTTTGTGAAACTTTCTCAATTTTATTTGTGCTCTATAGGAGAAAATATCTAGTGATTTCTGTCGACTACATTGATGGCACGCCAAAGGAATATCTATCCTTAGATTAGTGCAATAAAATGGCATTTGAAAGTTATTCTGATACATTTTCAAGACTTACTAGGTTTGTAAGCAAGCACCATATCTACCTTTTTTTCATGATCAGGACATAAAATGGCAAGTGGGATATCAGTACACTCCAGCAGATGCTCTCGCCCAGGGTTTAAAATCTGTTTCACTCAACGACACAAGAATACTGCAAGGACCATAGCAGATTGGCTCAAAGGGCTCAACAAGCGGTGATTTGGTCTACCATCAGCTTTTTGGTATGTAATTCTCTAATCCAATGTTATAAATAAAAGAGTAAGGAAATGATGGTGAGTTCTTGTTCATAGACCTGTTGTTATCTGAAGAATCAAGTTGATTCTTCATAGGAAACTTCAAACTGTTCCATAAAAGTTTTACAGTAAACTCCAGCTCCTATTACATTCCACATAGAACATAGAACTCTCTGCTATTACATTCCATTCATAACTCCTGTTCTATTGAGTTCTGATGGTAAGGAAGTGGTGTTGACATGATGATGGGAATGGATGGATAAATTTCAGAAAACCCCCTGAACTTTTGGGGCTTTTGCAGAATCTCCCTTTGGATGGTTTTGCAGAAAACCCCTAAATTTTATAAATCATAAGAACCCTCTTAACTTGTCTCACTGAAGCTCCGAATTGATGACAGTTACTTTATGTTGTAGCATGTAAAGCATGTGTTGGACGATTTTATCCCTATCTACTAAATATGATTTCTATATTACCCTTCTCATGTAAGGCTAGGTAAAAATAACATGGGTAGTTTAGATTTCTTAATCTACCCATTGGCGTTGCTTAAATTTCCGATAGTTCGGAGGTTTATTATAATCTTCAAGTTCAGGGGTCTTTACGATTTGTAAACTTTGAGGGGTGGGGTGTTGATTTTTCTTTTTTTCTTGGGTTTTGATGTGGGTTTGGGGTTGTTAGTGCTATCTCCCACTTGATAGTTTTCCATTATAGCTAAATCCCAGCCTGGGGCTATTATAACTTGATGGGATAAATCTTGGGCTGCAAGTGGCCGATTGAAACTGGTGTCTTAAACATTAGTCTGATTCCAAGTGTCTATATTGCAACAAAATATCCACTGTATTTGAATTCCATAGAGCCCTACTACAACCTAAAAATCAAAGAAAATTCACCTACTCTACATGCTTGTTAAAGCCCATTTAGTATTCTTTCGTGACTGGCAATGTTTATATGTCTCTTGGAAGAATCAAATCCCCAACCATATGACAAGCATGGACATTTGTTTTTCATTTTGGCAAACCAAACTTCAATTTCTAATCTAAATTAGATTGATTAGTGGTGGCATTTACTTTGTTTATATTATAGCCTTTCTTTGGGTAGATATCCTTGATTATTGCTAATGATTGCTAGATTTTAGAGATAGGTCAAATGTTACAATTTTATAACAAAACTTAACACCATAAATTAGCAACTTAAACAATACATCACCCAATTGTTAATGGGTGATTTACCCGTACAAACAAAACTTTGAATAAGGTTGTATTATTTAATATTTACTTCTTTATTTGTTTTAAATATGTATCAATCATCATTATCCGACAAAATGTATAGTTCAAAGTTCTTTTTCAATCAGTAAGATTGTGCTAATGATTGTATAAATGAGATTTTTAAATAGAAGGGTAAATTTCAAACCCAACCCAAAAGAAAATCCTTCTCTTTCTTTTTAATAATTTGTTTTGCAAAATGATTATGGTTTCCATTGGATGCAACCTAATAAAAATGAGTTTGGATTATGAGTCTCATATCCATTGCGAGAGTTTTTGGGGAAAAAATTAGTTAAGATAAATACATTTTTTTGGCATGAGGCGCATTTTCATTACTTTGTAGTCATGTGGGAAAAGCTTTTGGTGTTTTTAATTACGCAATCAATATTCAGTATACAAGTTTAGAAGGCAACAGATGCCCTTTTCTAATTAGCTAGAGTAAAAACTAAACAAATAGAAATATCATTCACATCTTTTCTAGTTTGCATATTTAATAACAATCTCTTGGTACCTTCTGATATTTTATATTGCTCATGTGCCAATACCAGCCAAATTCACTGTCCTTGCACCTTGATGCCATCTCCTAGTACAACCTAATACCCCTTATACATTCTAAAACTTAAAAACTCTATGATACTCCCATTATTGGTTGTGTTGATACATGTCCCTCATATTCAAATCCCACTGCTACATGACAAAGAGGCACATTTGTTGTTGATTTTTGACAAACTAAGCTTCGGTTGAATATTATAATTGTAAATTAGTGTGATGGTTCCAAATACAAATTTAGGGTTGGGAGATTGAAGCGAATCTTAAGAAGTCACATCATACTTTTGTTGGATTTTGGATTAGGGATATTATTAAGACTGACCCTCTTCATTACTTTCTTAATCATATAGTTTATCATACAAATACACAAAATTGGTTTATTTGCAGTGAAATATTAGTATCATGAATGTGGTTCACAGGAGTTATGATGTCAGTTATATTAGGAATGATGACAACAGTCTAAATATTATTGAGACGGTTCAAATCTTATTATTAAGCTATGCTTGTAGTTTTGGTTTGGTTAGCTAATTCTTAAGTGGACATATCCTAATAACTATTAGTAGGTTAAGTATCAATCATAAAACAACCTTTCTCCTTCCTATTATTTGGCTACTTTTGCTTGTCAATTGTCTCCTTATTCTAATTGTTTGTACATTATGGAAATTTTGTTGAATTAATTCTTATTATAAAGTATAACTAGTAGATTTTAGTCTGTATCAATGTAAAGTGAATCAGTTTGAAGTTTTGATACAGAAATTTGCATATGATCTCATAGTAACAAATTTAAAATACAGTGAAGCAGTTGAAGTAATTTATGCGGCATTATTAATTCATAGGAAATTTACAAACCCCTTTTAGCGGAGAAATAGAATAAGAGCCTAGAACAATTCCAAATTCATAAATGATAAGATCAATGATGAGTAATATTGATAGAAAACGATATGCATGTGCGCTGCTGTCATTATATTCCTTACAAACTTAGTTGAATTTATGAAAAAAATAAATTATTCACGAAGACAAGGTTGGATCTGCCCCCAATTTTCATTATATATAAGAGAGAATTTCTCTTAATATTTTATAGGGGACATCTCATAGCACCTTTGAACCGAGTTATAAGTCATTCTCAAATTTCTTTTGTCGCCAGTAGAAAAGCCTCAACCCAGTTTGCTTTCTGCAGATGAAAACTTTTCATTTTTGTTGTATGCAATACAAGCTGGTACTTCGCAGAAGAAAAGTTCATTTGTAACTCATCTTTTAAGACGGGAATAGGGACAAATTTCCAATATTCAGACATTTTAACGTTTTTCATAGACATTTTTTCCAGCAGGGAATCTTTTATATGCTTGAGTGATTACATACTATATGTCCAAGAAATGTTAGTTTCAAGGTACTTCTTTGGAGTTGGAGTTTAATTGACAGGATTGCCTAGTTAATTACCTACATTTTCATTTTACCTCTACAGGTTTGTATGTGTGTGTGTACACACACACACATACATACACACGCACTCTTAATGCCGTCTTTATTATCTGTATATACAGATGAGAATACTGATGTGACCTGTCATCTCGCCTAATAAAATAAGTTATCAAAAGATAGAGGTGCATATCATTTTTCACTAAGCATTTGCTTAATACAGATGAATACTATATTAACTTCATGAATTCAAGACCACAGGCGAGCGAAAATATGAGTCCATTGTAGTCCACAAGTTTCATTAGTAACGTGTATGTTACCTCCAACTTTTCTCAAAAATAGTGTTATAGTTCAAACTGCTTACGGATCTAGAGAATACTTTGGTGCTAATTTGTGCACATGAATGTGATAGCTACAGCTCATACTTGTACCCATTTACGTTATAATGGATCCATCTGCATTATGCACAAGTCTTAGTTTGTGCGTATTGCAAGGGTCTGGTTTATCAAGTATAATAAGGCTTCATATAAGCAATAACATCATGTTTTACTTGAGACAAAATGATTGATGGTTGTGATCGAAGAAAATAGATCCGGTGCTGTTTCTGTGATTGACAAAATATTTATCCATTGCCAAAATGAAATTAGAAGAACAGTGGAGCTAAATATTTAAGACTGAGCTTTATATCTAACCACCAAAAGTTTCGGTCCTATTCTTCTAGTGATTAATATCTGATTACCATAGACGGGTAAAGGTCCTGTGGATGTTTGTAGTCATGGTTCTGGTCAGGATTGTCGATTTATATCAAAGAGTTAGATTTACCTGTTCGAATTCGAATAATACCTTACATATTTACATGTGAAGGTTAAGATTTTTCACAAATGAAGGGTAAATATGGACTTGGTTAGTATAATCCCAGATTAGAAGTTATAAAGTTTTGAGTTTGATTGATCTTCATTGATGAACATTTAAAACTCATGTAGTTATGCTCTCTATAAAAGGCCCTATATCTCCCCAACAACAGGTTGACATCCCCCTACCCAGACCTCTCGGACACCCCCCTTTTAATACCCAGACTCTCTCTCTCTCTCTCTCACACAACAATGTCTCCTAATAACAAGAAGCTCAACAAGCTCAAGTGCATCATCAAACGCTGGCACTCCTCCAGCCGCATTCTCGCCAACATCACCACCACCACCACCACCGCCACCGTGCCCCACCACTCTTCAACTGACATGTGGCAGCACTCTGCGTCATTCAACGGCGACGAGGTGCAATCAGGTTACCACCCAGTATATGTCGGAAAATCCCGCAGGAGGTACCTCGTGAAAACGGCCTTGATCAAGCACCCATTGTTCCGGAACCTTCTAGAGCGTTCCGGGGAGGGCGGTGAGTCACCTGCGGTGATCGGATGCGAGGTGGTGCTGTTCGAGCACATGCTTTGGATGCTTGAGAATGCGGATCCGAAACCTGAATCCCTCGATGAACTAATCGACTTCTATACATAGGATAAATTACCGATAACTTCCTTCGTCTGTGTGTTTATTGGCGCTTATCATCTTTTAATTCGTGAGGCAGAGGAATGTTGTTTGCAATTCATTCCTCTAGTTGAGCTGTGCGATGATGATTGATACTGAAAGTATTATTGTGCATATGACTAAACAGAGGTCGGTGTGTTGCTGATGAACCACACATCCCACCATCTGTTATGGTCTAAATCAGTTTATGATCTAGATGTGATGATCCGAATGTTTTCACGCTAAGAACACACAAATATTGTTCAATATTGTTATATTTATATCCAAAGCTTATTTTTTCTCTGTCTACTCTTTTATTTTGTAAAATGTGTGTAAATGGTTAAGCGTGGGAGGGGTATCCTTGATTATTGCTAATGATTGCTAGATTTTAGAGATAGGTCAAATGTTACAATTTTATAACAAAACTTAACACCATAAATTAGCAACTTAAACAATACATCACCCAATTGTTAATGGGTGATTTACCCTACAAACAAAACTTTGAATAAGGTTGTATTATTTAATATTTACTTCTTTATTTGTTTTAAATATGTATCAATCATCATTATCCGACAAAATGTATAGTTCAAAGTTCTTTTTCAATCAGTAAGATTGTGCTAATGATTGTATAAATGAGATTTTTAAATAGAAGGGTAAATTTCAAACCCAACCCAAAAGAAAATCCTTCTCTTTCTTTTTAATAATTTGTTTTTGCAAAATGATATGGTTTCCATTGGATGCAACCTAATAAAAAATGAGTTTGGATTATGAGTCTCGTATCCATTGCGAGAGTTTTTTTGGAAAAAAAAAATTAGTTAAGAAGATAAATACATTTTTTTTGGCATGAGGCGCATTTTCATTACTTTGTAGTCATGTGGGAAAAGCTTTTGGTGTTTTTAATTACGCAATCAATATTCAGTATACAAGTTTAGAAGGCAACAGATGCCCTTTTCTAATTAGCTAGAGTAAAAACTAAACAAATAGAAATATCATTCACATCTTTTCTAGTTTGCATATTTAATAACAATCTCTTGGTACCTTCTGATATTTTATATTGCTCATGTGCCAATACCAGCCAAATTCACTGTCCTTGCACCTTGATGCCATCTCCTAGTACAACCTAATACCCCTTATACATTCTAAAACTTAAAACTCTATGATACTCCCATTATTGGTTGTGTTGATACATGTCCCTCATATTCAAATCCCACTGCTACATGACAAAGAGGCACATTTGTTGTTGATTTTGACAAACTAAGCTTCGGTTGAATATTATAATTGTAAATTAGTGTGATGGTTCCAAATACAAATTTAGGGTTGGGAGATTGAAGCGAATCTTAAGAAGTCACATCATACTTTTGTTGGATTTTGGATTAGGGATATTATTAAGACTGACCCTCTTCATTACTTTCTTAATCATATAGTTTATCATACAAATACACAAAATTGGTTTATTTGCAGTGAAATATTAGTATCATGAATGTGGTTCACAGGAGTTATGATGTCAGTTATATTAGGAATGATGACAACAGTCTAAATATTATTGAGACGGTTCAAATCTTATTATTAAGCTATGCTTGTAGTTTTGGTTTGGTTAGCTAATTCTTAAGTGGACATATCCTAATAACTATTAGTAGGTTAAGTATCAATCATAAAACAACCTTTCTCCTTCCTATTATTTGGCTACTTTTGCTTGTCAATTGTCTCCTTATTCTAATTGTTTGTACATTATGGAAATTTTGTTGAATTAATTCTTATTATAAAGTATAACTAGTAGATTTTAGTCTGTATCAATGTAAAGTGAATCAGTTTGAAGTTTTGATACAGAAATTTGCATATGATCTCATAGTAACAAATTTAAAATACAGTGAAGCAGTTGAAGTAATTTATGCGGCATTATTAATTCATAGGAAATTTACAAACCCTTTTAGCGGAGAAATAGAATAAGAGCCTAGAACAATTCCAAATTCATAAATGATAAGATCAATGATGAGTAATATTGATAGAAAACGATATGCATGTGCGCTGCTGTCATTATATTCCTTACAAACTTAGTTGAATTTATGAAAAAATAAATTATTCACGAAGACAAGGTTGGATCTGCCCCAATTTTCATTATATATAAGAGAATTTCTCTTAATATTTTATAGGGGACATCTCATAGCACCTTTGAACCGAGTTATAAGTCATTCTCAAATTTCTTTTGTCGCCAGTAGAAAAGCCTCAACCCAGTTTGCTTTCTGCAGATGAAAACTTTTCATTTTTGTTGTATGCAATACAAGCTGGTACTTCGCAGAAGAAAAGTTCATTTGTAACTCATCTTTTAAGACGGAATAGGGACAAATTTCCAATATTCAGACATTTTAACGTTTTTCATAGACATTTTTCCAGCAGGGAATCTTTTATATGCTTGAGTGATTACATACTATATGTCCAAGAAATGTTAGTTTCAAGGTACTTCTTTGGAGTTGGAGTTTAATTGACAGGATTGCCTAGTTAATTACCTACATTTTCATTTTACCTCTACAGGTTTGTATGTGTGTGTACATTCACAGCACTCTCTTAATGCCGTCTTTTATTATCTGTATATACAGATGAGAATACTGGATGTGACCTGTCATCTGCTAATAAAATAAGTTATCAAAAGATAGAGGTGCATATCATTTTTCACTAAGCATTTGCTTAATACAGATGAATACTATATTAACTTCATGAATTCAAGACCACAGGCAAGCAAAATTATGAGTCCATTACAGTCCACATGTTTCACTAGTAACGTGCATGTTACCTCCAACTTTTCTAAAAAAAAGTGTTATAGTTCAAACTGCTTACGGATCTAGAGAATACTTTGGTGCTAATTTGTGCACATGAATGTGATAGCTACAGCTCATACTTGTACCCATTTACGTTATAATGGATCCATCTGCATTATGCACAAGTCTTAGTTTGTGCGTATTGCAAGGGTCTGGTTTATCAAGTATAATAAGGCTTCATATAAGCAATAACATCATGTTTTACTTGAGACAAAATGATTGATGGTTGTGATCGAAGAAAATAGATCCGGTGCTGTTTCTGTGATTGACAAAATATTTATCCATTGCCAAAAATGAAATTAGAAGAACAGTGGAGCTAAATATTTAAGACTGAGCTTTATATCTAACCACCAAAAGTTTCGGTCCTATTCTTCTAGTGATTAATATCTGATTACCATAGACGGGTAAAGGTCCTGTGGATGTTTGTAGTCATGGTTCTGGTCAGGATTGTCGATTTATATCAAAGAGTTAGATTTACCTGTTCGAATTCGGAATAATACCTTACATATTTACATGTGAAGGTTAAGATTTTTCACAAATGAAGGGTAAATATGGACTTGGTTAGTATAATCCCAGATTAGAAGTTATAAAGTTTTGAGTTTGATTGATCTTCATTGATGAACATTTAAAACTCATGTAGTTATGCTCTCTATAAAAGGCCCTATATCTCCCCAACAACAGGTTGACATCCCCCTACCCAGACCTCTCGGACACCCCCCTTTTAATACCCAGACTCTCTCTCTCTCTCTCTCTCTCACAACAATGTCTCCTAATAACAAGAAGCTCAACAAGCTCAAGTGCATCCTCAAACGCTGGCACTCCTCCAGCCGCATCCTCGCCAACATCACCACCACCACCACCGCCACCGTGCCCCACCACTCTTCAACTGACATGTGGCAGCACTCCGCGTCATTCAACGGCGACGAGGTGCAATCAGGTTACCACCCAGTATATGTCGGAAAATCCCGCAGGAGGTACCTCGTGAAAACGGCCTTGATCAAGCACCCATTGTTCCGGAACCTTCTAGAACGTTCCGGGGAGGGCGGTGAGTCACCTGCGGTGATCGGATGCGAGGTGGTGCTGTTCGAGCACATGCTTTGGATGCTTGAGAATGCGGATCCGAAACCTGAATCCCTCGATGAACTAATCGACTTCTATACATAGGATAAATTACCGATTACTTCCTTCGTCTGTGTGTTTATTGGCGCTTATCATCTTTTAATTCGTGAGGCAGAGGAATGTTATTTGCAATTCATTCCTCTAGTTGAGCTGTGCGATGATGATTGATACTGAAAGTATTATTGTGCATATGACTAAACAGAGGTCGGTGTGTTGCTGATGAACCACACATCCCACCATCTGTTATGGTCTAAATCAGTTTATGATCTAGATGTGATGATCTGAATGTTTGTCACGTTAGCAACACACAAATATTGTTCAATATTGTTATATTTATATCCAAAGCTTATTTTTCTCTGTCTACTCTTTTATTTTGTAAAATGTGTGTAAATGGTTAAGCGTGGGAGGGGTAACAGTGATAATTTGATGATGAGAATGAGATCAACCCATTCATTCTAATCAGATGTCATCGATTGAAAAATTCTTAGGTGCTCATTGAGTACTATTGTAGCATACATCACACCAGTAGAAGTAGGCCATTTAGCACAAATTAAATGCAAATTTGAAGATGATGGAATTAAATAATTTTTCTTGTGCTACGTGCCATATTCCTATTGATGTGGTGTATGTCACATAGTGCTCATGGAGCACCTAAGAATATTCAGATTGATTAATATTCAGATTGATTGGGTTCTATTGGTTCTCTAGAGTTGTGATGAAGATGAGATTAAGCGAAATGAATTGTTGAAGTAAATGATGTAAAAATGAAGGGGCTTTTTGATGCTAGTCCCCCACATCTTTCATATTTTGAAACCTCAAGTGTTCATATTTTGAATTAGTCCCTCAATTCTTCATATTTTGAAATTTGTCCCCCAAATGTGTTAAATGTCTTGAAATTTGTCCCTCTACTTAGCACCATGTTGTAATATTTGTGGGACTAATTTCAAAATACTCCACGCATTTGGGGGACTAATTTCGGAATATGAAAGATTTGGGGGACTAATATCGAAAAACCCCAAAAATGAAAGAAAAGTTAGTAAATTATCAGTATATAATGATATCTTTTCTTTGTATCAAAGGAGTAATCCGTGTAAAGATCACTTAATATTTGAGGAAAAAGGGGAAAAAATTGCCACATAGGACGAGACCCAAGGATTACTCTATTTGAAGTTGTTTTTCTTGACAAAATGATTATTTCCCCTTAAAATATTGGTGAACTCTCAAGTTGTCCTTTGAAGTGTTAATTTATTTATTTTACCCATGAACTATGTTTATAATTTTAATGTGATCATTTTGTGAGTCTACAGCTAAATTTTTAATAAATTAATAACATAATAGTATTTTTTGTATTTCTTCATGGTTTTATCATTTTATCTCTTTCTTCCCTAAACTAAAAACATTTTTAACTATTCTCTCCCAAAATTTTTACCCTTTAACTATTTTATGAATTAAAAATTATTTTTTATTGCAAAAATACACCAAAAAAAAAAAACAACAACAAAAACACTAACACATCATTAATCAGCTTAATATTTAATTGTAGGCTTATAAAATGATGACATTGGATATATACACATAGTTTAAGGGGAAATATGCAAATTGATATTTTATGGGGTAAGTTGAGAGCACCAATAGTTTAGCGGAGAAATAGAATAAGAGCCTAGAACAATTCCAAATTCATAAATGATAAGATCAATGATGAGTAATATTGATAGAAAACGATATGCATGTGCGCTGCTGTCATTATATTCCTTACAAACTTAGTTGAATTTATGAAAAAATAAATTATTCACGAAGACAAGGTTGGATCTGCCCCCTCATTATATATAAGAGAATTTCTCTTAATATTTATAGGGGACATCTCATAGCACCTTTGAACCGAGTTATAAGTCATTCTCAAATTTCTTTTGTCGCCAGTAGAAAAGCCTCAACCCAGTTTGCTTTCTGCAGATGAAAACTTTTCATTTTATGCAATAAGCTGGTACTTCGCAGAAGAAAAGTTCATTTGTAACTCATCTTTTAAGACGGAATAGGGACAAATTTCCAATATTCAGACATTTTAACGTTTTTCATAGACATTTTTTCCAGCAGGGAATCTTTTATATGCTTGAGTGATTACATACTATATGTCCAAGAAATGTTAGTTTCAAGGTACTTCTTTGGAGTTGGAGTTTAATTGACAGGATTGCCTAGTTAATTACCTACATTTTTCATTTTACCTCTACAGGTTTGTGTGTATGTGTGTGCGTGTACACACACACACATACATACACACGCACTCTCTTAATGCCGTCTTTTATTATCTGTATATACAGATGAGAATACTGGATGTGACCTGTCATCTCGTCTAATAAAATAAGTTATCAAAAGATAGAGGTGCATATCATTTTTCACTAAGCATTTGCTTAATACAGATGAATACTATATTAACTTCATGAATTCAAGACCACAGGCGAGCGAAAATATGAGTCCATTGTAGTCCACAAGTTTCATTAGTAACGTGTATGTTACCTCCAACTTTTCTCAAAAATAGTGTTATAGTTCAAACTGCTTACGGATCTAGAGAATACTTTGGTGCTAATTTGTGCACATGAATGTGATAGCTACAGCTCATACTTGTACCCATTTACGTTATAATGGATCCATCTGCATTATGCACAAGTCTTAGTTTGTGCGTATTGCAAGGGTCTGGTTTATCAAGGATATAAGCAATAACATCATGTTTTACTTGAGACAAAATGATTGACGGTTGCGATCGAAGAAAATAGATCCGGTGCTGTTTCTGTGATTGACAAAATATTTATCCATTGCCAAAAATGAAATTAGAAGAACAGTGGAGCTAAATATTTAAGACTGAGCTTTATATCTAACCACCAAAAGTTTCGGTCCTATTCTTCTAGTGATTAATATCTGATTACCATAGACGGGTAAAGGTCCTGTGGATGTTTGTAGTCATGGTTCTGGTCAGGATTGTCGATTTATATCAAAGAGTTAGATTTACCTGTTCGAATTCGAATAATACCTTACATATTTACATGTGAAGGTTAAGATTTTTCACAAATGAAGGGTAAATATGGACTTGGTTAGTATAATCCCAGATTAGAAGTTATAAAGTTTTGAGTTTGATTGATCTTCATTGATGAACATTTAAAACTCTTATGTAGGTTATGTTGACATCCCTACCCAGACCTCTCGGCCCTTTTAATACCCAGACCTCTCACAACAATCTCTCTCCTCTCTAACAAGAAGCTCAACAAGTCTCCGTATCATCAAACGCTGGCACTCCTCCAGTTGCGCCAACATCACTCCACACCACCACCACCACCGCCACCGTGCCCCACCACTCTTCAACTGACATGTGGCAGCACTCGCGCATTCAACGGCGACGAGGTGCAATCAGGTTACCACCCAGTATATGTCGGAAAATCCCGCAGGAGGTACCTCGTGAAAACGGCCTTGATCAAGCACCCATTGTTCCGGAACCTTCTAGAGCGTTCCGGGGAGGGCGGTGAGTCACCTGCGGTGATCGGATGCGAGGTGGTGCTGTTCGAGCACATGCTTTGGATGCTTGAGAATGCGGATCCGAAACCTGAATCCCTCGATGAACTAATCGACTTCTATACATAGGATAAATTACCGATAACTTCCTTCGTCTGTGTGTTTATTGGCGCTTATCATCTTTTAATTCGTGAGGCAGAGGAATGTTGTTTGCAATTCATTCCTCTAGTTGAGCTGTGCGATGATGATTGATACTGAAAGTATTATTGTGCATATGACTAAACAGAGGTCGGTGTGTTGTCGATGAACCACACATCCCACCATCTCTATGGTCTAAATCAGTTTATGATCTAGATGTGATGATCCGAATGTTTGTCGCGTTAGCAACACACAAATATTGTTCAATATTGTTATATTTATATCCAAAGCTTATTTTTCTCTGTCTACTCTTTTATTTTGTAAAATGTGTGTAAATGGTTAAGCGTGGGAGGGTAACAGTGATAATTTGATGATGAGAATGAGATCAACCCATTCATTCTAATCGATGTCATCGATTGAAAAATTCTTAGGTGCTCATTGAGTACTATTGTAGCATACATCACACCAGAGAAGTAGGCCATTTAGCACAAATTAAATGCAAATTTGAAGATGATGGAATTAAATAATTTTTCTTGTGCTACGTGCCATATTCCTATTGATGTGGTGTATGTCACATAGTGCTCATGGAGCACCTAAGAATATTCAGATTGATTAATATTCAGATTGATTGGGTTCTATTGGTTCTCTAGAGTTGTGATGAAGATGAGATTAAGCGAAATGAATTGTTGAAGTAAATGATGTAAAAATGAAGGGGCTTTTTGATGCTAGTCCCCCACATCTTTCATATTTTGAAACCTCAAGTGTTCATATTTTGAATTAGTCCCTCAATTCTTCATATTTTGAAATTTGTCCCCCAAATGTGTTAAATGTCTTGAAATGTGTCCCTCTACTTAGCACCATGTTGTAATATTTGTGGGACTAATTTCAAAATACTCCACCATTTGGGGACTAATTCGAATATGAAAGATTTGGGGACTAATATCGAAAAACCCCAAAATGAAAGAAAAGTTAGTAAATTATCAGTATATAATGATATCTTTTCTTTGTATCAAAGGAGTAATCCGTGTAAAGATCACTTAATATTTGAGGAAAAAGGGAAAAATTGCCACATAGGACGAGACCCAAGGATTACTCTATTTGAAGTTTTTTTCTTGACAAAATGATTATTTCCCCTTAAAATATTGGTGAACTCTCAAGTTGTCCTTTGAAGTGTTACTTTATTTATTTTACCCGAACTATGTTTATAATTTTAATGTGATCATTTTGTGAGTCTCTGATTAAATTTTTAATAAATTAATAACATAATAGTATTTTTTTGTATTTCTTCATGGTTTTATCATTTTATCTCTTTCTTCCCTAAACTAAAAACATTTTTAACTATTCTCTCCCAAAATTTTTACCCTTTAACTATTTTATGAATTAAAAATTATTTTTTATTGCAAAAATACACCAAAAAAAAAAACAACAACAACAAAACACTAACACATCATTAATCAGCTTAATATTTAATTGTAGGCTTATAAAATGATGACATTGGATATATACACATAGTTTAAGGGGGGAAATATGCAAATTGATATTTTATGGGGTAAGTTGAGAGCACCAATAGTTTAGGGGAGAAATGATGATTTTGTCTTTTTTTTTTTCCGATACAATAAATGGGGAGTGGAGCGTTCCTCCACACTTTTGGCTGGTGTTTTGTAGGCGACACGCATCTCAATCACTACAAATCTCATAATCAAGATATATAGATCATAATGAGGAATTTGGAGGGACATACCTGCAGCTTCAGCTTACTCTATTAAGACTTATGATCAAAATTTCTTTCATGACAAAAGGCCCATCCTTCTACTAAATTCACACGTATGAAGCGCTTAAATTAATCAATGAGTATTATACTCAACGACTGTATCAAAGCAAAATACATAGTAGAGTATTCTCAAGATGACAATTTTAGTAGCTAAGCTAGAATTTTTACAATTTTATTTAAAATTTGAAGTTAATTTTCATTTTGTTGTGAAATACTTTGTAGAACTAACGATTTTTCCTTGAAATTAGAAAATTTAGAGAGCTAGAGAACTTTTCTTTTCACTTATCCTTTTGCTTCATGAATTACAATTATATATACATATATGAGTTATAAGACTTTAGAAATAACTCTAAAAGTCAAATTGGGAGAATTAAATTCATGAGTTTATGGATATCCATAAATAAGTTCATAACACTCCCATTTGGATGTCCATTATACAAGGAATATGCCTCGTTAAAACCTTACTAGGAAAAAAACCCAGTGGAAAAAATCCTAGTGAAGGAAAAAGAGTAAACTCCCCCTGCTAAAAATATCATTTGAGATCTCTTAATCACCGCATCCCGATCTTATGCAACAGTTTCTCAAACGTTGAAATCAGTAATGCCTTGGTGAATAGATCCGCAAGATTATCGCTTGAACGGATTTGTTGAACATCAATATCGCCGTTCTTTTGAAGATCATGCGTGAAAAAGAACTTTGGTGAAATATGTTTTGTCCTGTCTCCTTTGATGAATCCTCCTTTTAGTTGTGTTATGCATGCAACATTATCTTCATACAGTGTTGTTGGAGTTTCTTTCTTGAAAGACAAGCCACATGTCCCTTGGATGTGTTGAGTCATTGACCTTAGCCAAACACATTCTCGACTCGCCTCATGAATTGCTATTAATTCTGTATAATTTGAAGAAGTAGCAGCAATAATCTGCTTTGTAGATCGCCATGATATAGCTGTATCACCATACGTAAATATATATCCTGTTTGGGATCGAGCTTTGTGTGGATCAGATAAATATCCTGCATATGCATAGCCAATTAGTTGTGCGCTAGATCCTTTTAAATAAAACAATCCCATATCAATTGTTCCTTGAAGATATCGAAATATGTGCTTAACTCCATTCCAATGTCTTCGAGTTGGATAAGAACTATACATTGCTAACAAATTTACAGAGAATGCTATATCTGACCGTGTATTGTTAGCAAGATACATTAATGCACCTATTGCACTAAGATATGGTACTTCTGAACCAAGTAGTTCTACATTATCCTCTCGAGGTCGAAAAGGGTCCTTATTTACATCAAGTGACCGAACAACCATTGGGGTACTCAATGGATGTGCTTTATCTAATACTATTATAAAAGTAGGTTGCCATGTTAAAATATTTCTTCGCGAAATGCCCTCCAACACATCAATTCATACATACATGCTCAAGTTTTCATAACCTCTCTATTGCTTGCACATCCATGCATATATACATGAAGACATACATACAATTTTTCATAACCTCCCAATTGATTGCCATTAATTTTCAAATTAAATACTCACTCATAACACTCCTCCACTAACACTTAGTACATTAAATATAAATTTATTTGCACTAATGATAAAAAACCGTTACAACTATTCCCTCCCACCAAATCACTATAAATAACAATAATATTTTATCACACTTCTCCAATCAATATTCCAATTCATAATTAAATTTTAGATAGGAAAGAAAGGAGCCAAATCTAGCTCGCTTTTCTCCTCGCTGCTTCAGCATCCTCGAGCTCGCTTTCTCTATAATGTTTATAATTTTCATATTCTTTTCTTGATCAACATTGCTATGCACTGAGATTTTTAAGGTGTTCAATTGTTTTTGCCTTTTTTGGAGATAATGTGAATATATGTGATTCATTTAATAAATAATAATTAAAGTTTTTATCTATTTTTGTATTCTATTTTTGTCTCAAACTATGTTCGTGCGAGATTTTGTTAACTATGAGGTTTTTGGTGATTCCTTACATGATTACATGCATTAAATTAAAGGAGTGAAAAGAAACTTCGTCTTATTTATGGTTTGAGGCTAAAATTATTCTATATTAATAAGTTAATTATTATTAATTAAATAAATAGTTTAATAAATAACTAAGTTAATTTAATAAATTATAAGGTACCTAAGTGCTTTTAGCCTTTGAGAAAACCCCTTAAATTTAGGCATTCCTTCGATAATATCAATTAACTTCATAAAATGTCATAAAACCTATTAATCTTTAGCGATCTCAGTAAGTCCCCTTAAACTTTCAATAATTTTTAGAAAACTATTCTTAATGGTGTTAATGCTGGGTTTGTTCTTTTTCACATGTAGGTAAATTTATGCGGGTGATATTTTTGCCAACGAAAATTGTATTTCACGCTTTTAGATTTTTTAACAATGTTAAAAGTTAAAAGGGTTTTCCTGAGAACCCTAGAACTTAAGGAGTTTCGTGATATTTTAAAAGTTTGAAAGTTTATTGGGAGGCATTTGTTGAATTTACCCTAAATAGAATGTATAAACTTATGATGGGAAAATTGATTTGATATCTAATAAATTATCGATTGCAAATCAAACTAATTTGAAATACTATATATAATAAAAATATACATTAGGTACATAAAATTATCATTGCATATAAATAGAAAAATGGAAACACGTGCAATGCATGTGCACCATACTAGTCCATATAAAATCACTTCAGGACCCTTTTTATATAATTTGATTGATGAATAAGAATTCCATTTACTAAATGCTCGATCTGCAAGTCGAGACAAAATTTTATTTTTCCAAGGTATTTCATCTCAAATTCTTTCGTTAAATATTCTATTGCCTTTGGAAGCTCTTCAGGAGTTTCAATAATATTCAAGTCATCAACATATATAGTAATTATGACAAATTCAGATCCAAATTTCTTTATGAAAACACATGGGCAGATTATATCATTCTTTTAACCTTCTTTCAGTAAATATTCACTAAGACGGTTATACCACATACGTCCGGATTGCTTTAATCCTGTTATAACCCCTAAATCACTAAATATCAATCCCCATGGGGGAGCCAACACGTGTCCCCCTCAACGCTCAACACAGCCTAACTCAAGACCGAGATCTCCCCCGCCTCAGCACGGCCGACTCGATAGGTCGACATCTTGCGTAGCCGAGTTAAAAGGCGGTACTTGTCGGCCTCCTCACTAGACCGACTCCACGAGCAACCCGCACTCGACCTACCATCCGACCGACAACTCGTAACCGAGTTAAAAGGTGGTACTTCTCGGCCCTCGACGGAACGTTGGCGGTAAAAGTTGGTTTGTTATTCATTGCTCGTTTGAACTTCGTTATGCAACCGTTGGCCTACAACAAAATTTCAAACAAAGAAAATGCCTTTATTTTAGGCGTGCAATGAAAACGAAAATTACAACTTTCTTCCTTTTGTGAACAAACACGAGGATCTCTATTTTACGGGATCACGCTTGCGTGGGTTCTTTGCACGTGCGGGGACTTTTATTCGTCAGGTGGACCACGCGTAATTCGATCGGTGGAAACCGGGTTCGGGACTCTGAGGCGTGAAGGGCTCGTTCAAGGAAGGCGCGGCGCGCACGAGGGGATCACACTCCACGAAGGATCGCCGGGGATCCTCCCGAAGGAGAGGATCGGCCGGGCGGGTGAGATCTACTAGGAGAAATCCAGGTGTCATGGCGGAGACCGGCTTACCTCAGCGGTTTGTAGTAGTCGGCGTGCTTTCGTCGGTGCTTTCGAGCGGCGCGTCGGCTCGTGGATCTCGCGAGGGCTCTCTCAAGAATATCGAAAATCCAACTCCCAAAAATCCGCCCGAAGCGGCACCCCACTATTTATAGGAAAACAGAGAGGGGTTTGTGTTGGCCGGACACCATTGGTTTGTCCGCTTAGCGACACCAAATGGTGTTGGCGGACAATGGTGTCGGCCATTATTGGGACACCAAGCGGTCAATCGGGTTTGACCGGCCGCTGCTTCGGTTTGGTTTGGTTTTCGGACTTTTCGCGACGTTCGTTCGATCTTGTCGTCATCGTTCTAAGTCCGTGCTTGGTTCCTTGATTGGTTTCATCCGTCAGCGGTTTAAGTGGCGATCGGTCGGTGTTCAAATCCGTCTTGTTGGCGTTCGAATCCGATCGTCTGCTTGTTGGATTCATTCCATAACACGTAGCCTCGTTGATTAAATGCGCCTTGTTGACCCACTTCATGTGTTCGTCAATTTGCTTTATGCGGCGTTGGTTGTTAACCCATCACCGAGTTTCTTTGGCACGATAAGCAATGCGCCTACACCGCGAGTTGAAAGATGATGGTTACCTCAAAACCCTCGCCGACTGATCGATCACCATCACATGAAATGCATGACCAGAGTCATCATTTCTCCATCCCCGAAAGTCTTTATGACTCATCGGACCTCGTCAGCACTATGCACATTCCGTCACCCTCACATTAAACGCCAGGGTGACTCACCCATCTCAGAGCTAACACCGTAGCGATGTCGACCGAGCCACCGCTTGAACTTGACCGGTTACTTATCCGCCTCCAATCTACTATAAATAGAGGGATTGTCACGGCATAGGGAGGCGAATTCTATCCAAGAAAACTCTTGCACTTAAACTCTATTTCTCCACTCAAGCTCTATCTTGACTTCGATCAGGAGAAATCACAGAACCATCCTCCCTCTTACGAGTTCTTTTTCACATGTAGGTAAATTTATGCGGGTGATATTTTGCCAACTAAAATTGTATTTCACGCTTTTAGATTTTTTAACAATGTTAAAAGTTAAAAGGGTTTTCCGAGAACCCTAGAACTTAAGGAGTTTCGATATTTTAAAAGTTTGAAAGTTTATTGGGAGGCATTTGTTGAATTTACCCTAAATAGAATGTATAAACTTATGATCGGGAAAATTGATTTGATATCTAATAAATTATCGATTGCAAATCAAACTAATTTGAAATACTATATATAATAAAAATATACATTAGGTACATAAAATTATCATTGCATATAAATAGAAAAATGGAAACACGTGCAATGCATGTGCACCATACTAGTCCATATAAAATCACTTCAGACCCTTTTATATAATTTGATTGATGAATAAGAATTCCATTTACTAAATGCTCGATCTGCAAGTCGAGACAAAATTTTATTTTTCCAAGGTATTTCATCTCAAATTCTTTCGTTAAATATTCTATTGCCTTTGGAAGCTCTTCAGGAGTTTCAATAATATTCAAGTCATCAACATATATAGTAATTATGACAAATTCAGATCCAAATTTCTTTATGAAAACACATGGGCAGATTATATCATTCTTTTAACCTTCTTTCAGTAAATATTCACTAAGACGGTTATACCACATACGTCCGGATTGCTTTAATCCTGTTATAACCCCTAAATCACTAAATATCAATCCCCATGGGGGAGCCAACACGTGTCCCCCTCAACGCTCAACACAGCCTAACTCAAGATCAGATCTCCCTCAAAGACGGCCGACTCGATAGGTCGACATCATGTGAGCCTTATACTTGTCGGCCTCTCACTAGACCGACTCCACGAGCAACCCGCTTTCGACCTACCATCCGACCGACAACTCGTGTAACCGAAGTTAAAGGTGGTACTTCTCGCCCTCGACCGACGTTTCGCGGTAAAAGTTGGTTTGTTATTCATTGCTCGTTTGAACTCGTGTACAG
The DNA here is from genome assembly GCA_012295165.1 of Asparagus setaceus. Lineage (NCBI taxonomy): Eukaryota > Viridiplantae > Streptophyta > Magnoliopsida > Asparagales > Asparagaceae > Asparagus > Asparagus setaceus. The sequence goes on along the minus strand of CM022704.1, from coordinate 18,220,126 downwards.
CTTCGTTGGCCTACAACAAAATTTCAAACAAAGAAAATGCCTTTATTTTAGGCGCATAATGAAAACGAAAATTACAACTTTCTTCCTTTTGTGAACAAACACGAGGATCTCTATTTTACGGGATCCTCGCTATGCGGGTTCTTTGCCCGCGTCGGACTTTTATTCGTCCGTGGACCACGCGTAATTCGATCGGTGGAAACCGGGTTCGGGACTCTGAGGCGTGAAGGGGCTCGTTTCACGAAGGAAACGACGCACTGAGGGATCACACTCACGGCGAGAGGATCGCCCGGGATCGCGACTCACGAAGGAGAGGATCGCCGAGCGGGTGAGATCTACTAGGAGAAATCACTCGACCGAGTTGAAGTTCGACCAGCGGTTTGTAGACGACGTGCTCGTCGGTGCTCTCGTCGGCGGCTCGTGGATCTCGCGAGGGCTCTCTCAAGAATATCGAAAATCCAACTCCCAAAAATCCACCTTGAAATGCACCCCCACTATTTATAGGAAAACAAGAGGGAGAGAGGGGTTTGTTGTGACGGACACCATTTGGTGTCCGGCTGGCCGCACCAAATGGTGTTGGCGGACACCAATGGTGTCGGCCATTACCGGACACCAAACGTGTCCGTTTCTACTAACGCCGCTTGGCTCCTCGGTTTGGTTTGGTTTTTCGACTTTTCCGCGACGCTCGTCCGATCTTGTCGTCATCGTTCTAAGTCCGTGCTTGGTTCACTTGATTGGTTTCATCCGTCAGCGGTTTAAGTGACGATCGGTCGGTGTTCAACCGATCTTGTTGACGTCAACCGACGATCTCGTTGAAGCTTTGCTTGTTGGATTCATTCCATAACACGTAGCCTCGTTGATTCGTACGCCTTGTTGACCCACTTCATGTGTTCGTCAATTTGCTTTATGCGGCGTTGGTTGTTAACCCACCGTCACGAGTTTCTTTCGGGCACTGATAAGCAATTTTTAACGCCTACACCGACGAGTTGAAAGATGACGGTTACCTCGAAACCCCCGCCGACAGTCGATCATCATCACATTAAATGCATGACCAGAGTCATCATTTCTCCATCCCCGAAAGTCTTTATGACTCATCGGACCTCGTCAGCACTATGCACATTCCGTCACCCTCACATTAAACGCCAGGGTGACTCACCCATCTCTGCAGCTAACACCTGTAAAGCAGATGCTGACTGAGCCACCTGCTTGAACTTGACCGAAGTTACTTATCTGCCCCTCTGAACCTACTATAAATAGAGGGATTGTCTACGGCATAGGGGTAAGCGAATTCTATCCAAGAAAACTCTTGCACTTAAACTCTATTTCTCCACTCAAGCTCTATACTGACTTGATCGTCGGAGGAACCACCGGAGAACCTAACTCCTCCCTCTTACGAGTTCTTTCATGTGAGAGAACAAATGACTCGAATCGACATCCAAGGAGTTAGAGGACCTTAATCATCCTAAACTCACACCTAAACCCCCTGTTTGATAACTGACATCAACAAATCCGTACAAAGATCTTTGTAATTTGATTGAATAATTTTTCCGGGAATTTGAATTACATTCTTCTAGCATCTTAAATCCTTAAGGGATTTCATATAGATAATGTTATCAAGAGAGCCATATAAATAGCCTGTAACTACATCCATTAGACGCATATCAAGTCTTTCTTTTATTGCCAGACTAATTAGATATTGAAATATAATTGCATCCACCACGGGAGAATATGTCTCCTCATAATCGACTCCAGGTCTTTGGAAAAATCCTTGTGCGACAAGTCGTGCTTTAAACCTCACGACTTTATTTTTCTCATTTTTTTTTGCACAAGTACCCATTTGTACCCAACTAGTTTTACATCTTCAGGTGTTAGGACTACTGTTCCAAAAACCTCACGTTTTGAAAGTGAGTCTAATTTTGTGTGAATTGCTTCTTTCCATTTTGGCCAATCATTCCTATGTCGACACTCTTCGACGGATTTTGGTTCAATATCCTCACTATCTTTCATAATAGTGAGCGCTACATTATATGCAAATGTGTTGTCAACAACTATTTCTTTTCGGTTCCATTTTCCTCCAGTTGTGACATAACTTATTGAGATCTCTTCATCTTCACTAATTTCAGGTACCTGAACTTCTTCTGGAGTTTTATGGCTAGTTATGTCATGGTTCTCTTCTGGAGTTTTATCTATGTCTTGGTTCTCTTCTGGAGTTCTTTCTTCTTTAATGGGGCTATCTTGAGTATTTGCTCTTTTTTTTGAGGATTTTTTATCTTTGGAACCGATTGGTCTACCACGCTTCAGGCGTGCTCTAGACTCATTACTTATAATATTAACGGATTGTCCTACTGGGATATCAATCCGGATTAGGAGCATTCTTGGTGGTATATGTGATTTTGTCACTCGATAGGTCGACATCTTATGAAGCCGAAGTTAAGGCATGCAGTCGGCCTCCTCACTAGACCGACACGAGCAACCCGCGACTCACCTACCATCCACCGACAACTCGTGTAACCGAAGTTAAAGGTGTACTTCTCGACCCGATCGTCACGCGGTAAAAGTTGGTTTGTTATTCATTGCTCGCTTGAACTCGTGTACGACCTTCGCTGCCTACAACAAAATTTCAAACAAAAGAAAATGCCTTTATTTTAGGCGCATAAATGAAACGCAAAATTACAACTCTTCCTTTAGAACAAACACGAGGATCTCTATTTTACGGGATCCTCGCCATGCAGTCTTTTGCCCGTGCTTCGGGACTTTTATTCGTCCCGTGGACCACCGTAATTCGATCCGTGGAACCCGGCCGGACTTGGGCGTGAAGGGGCTCTTCCGCAAGGAAACGACGCACTGAGGGATCACACTCACGGCGAGAGGACGCCCGGGATCGACTCACGAAGGAGAGGATCGCCGAGCGGGTGAGATCTACTAGGAGAAATCACGCCACCGACCAGAGCTTCCACCCGCAGTTCGCTACTCGGGTTTGTAGATTCGACGCGCTCGGGCCGGTGCTCGAAATCGCTCTCGACAACTCGTAAATCCAACCCTCGACAGCAGAAGACCCACTATTTATAGGAAAACAAGAGGGAGAGGGGTTTGTTGTCGCGACACCATTTGGTGTCCGGCTGGCCGCACCAAATGTGTTCGGCGGACACCAATGGTGTCCCATATTGCCGGACACCAAACGGTGTCCGGTTTCTACCGAACGCTGCTTCTGGCTGGTTTGGTTTTTCGGACTTTTCATGACGTTCGTTCGATCTTGTCGTCATCGTTCTAAGTCCGTGCTTGGTTCACTTGATTGGTTTCATCCGTCAGCGGTTTAAGTGACGATGGTCGGTGTTCAAATCCGATCTTGTTGACGTCAACCGACGATCTCGTTGAAGCTTTGCTTGTTGGATTCATTCCATAACACGTAGCCTCGTTGATTAAATGCGCCTTGTTGACCCACTTCATGTGTTCGTCAATTTGCTTTATCGGCGTTGGTTGTTAACCCACCGCCACGAAGTTTCTTTCTACCTAAGCAATTTTAACGCCTACACCGACGAGTTGAAAGATGACGGTTACCTCGAAACCCCCGCCGACAGTCGATCATCATCACATTAAATGCATGACCAGAGTCATCATTTCTCCATCCCCGAAAGTCTTTATGACTCATCGGACCTCGTCAGCACTATGCACATTCCGTCACCCTCACATTAAACGCCAGGGTGACTCACCCATCTCTGCTGACTAACACAGCAGATCGTGACCACACCTTGAACTTGGCCGAAGTTACTTATCTGCCCCTCTGAACCTACTATAAATAGAGGGATTGTCTACGGCATAGGGGTAAGCGAATTCTATCCAAGAAAACTCTTGCACTTAAACTCTATTTCTCCACTCAAGCTCTATACTGACTTGATCGTCGGAGGAACCACCGGAGAACCCAACTCCTCCCTCTTACGAGTTCTTTCATGTGAGAGAACAAATGACTCGAATCGACATCCAAGGAGTTAGAGGACCTTAATCATCCTAAACTCACACCTAAACCCCTGCTTGATAACCGACATCAACAAACCGCATAAAGATCTTTGTAATTTGATTGAATAATTTTTCCTGAATTTGAATTACATTCTTCTAGCATCTTAAATCCTTAAGGGATTTCATATAGATAATGTTATCAAGAGAGCCATATAAATAGCCTATAACTACATCCATTAGACGCATATCAAGTCTTTCTTTTATTGCCAGACTAATTATATATTGAAATATAATTGCATCCACCACGGGAGAATATGTCTCCTCATAATCGACTCCAGGTCTTTGAAAAAATCCTTGTGTGACAAGTCGTGCTTTAAACCTCATGACTTTATTTTTCTCATTTTTTTTGCACAAGTACCCATTTGTACCCAACTAGTTTTACATCTTCAGGTGTTAGGACTACTGTTCCAAAAACCTCACGTTTTGAAAGTGAGTCTAATTCTATGTGAATTGCTTCTTTCCATTTTGGCCAATCATTCCTATGTCGACACTCTTCGACGGATTTTGGTTCAATATCCTCACTATCTTTCATAATAGTGTGCGCTACATTATATGCAAATGTGTTGTCAATAACTATTTCTTTTCGGTTCCATTTTCCTCCAGTTGTGACATAACTTATTGAGATCTCTTCATCTTCACTAATTTCAGGTACCTGAACTTCTTCTGGAGTTTTATGTCATGGTTCTCTTCTGGAGTTTTATCTATGTCTTGGTTCTCTTCTGGAGTTCTTTCTTCTTTAATGGGGCTATCTTGAGTATTTGCTCCTTTTTTTTTGAGGATTTTTTTTATCTTTGGAACCGATTGGTCTACCACGCTTCAGGCGTGCTCTAGACTCATTACTTATAATATTAACGGATTGTCCTACTGGGACATCAATCCGGATTGGAGCATTTGCGGCTGGTATATGTGATTTTGTCACTCTCTTTGGGTCAGTAAATGCATCTGGCAATTGATTTGCTATATTTTGCAAATGAATCATCTTTTGAACTTCTAGTTCACATTGTTTTGTGTGAGGATCAAGATGATTTAATGATGATGTATTCCATGTAATTTCTTTCACCAGCTGCTTATTTTCTCCCCTAATGTTAAAAATTTTGTCTCATCAAAATGATAATCGGCGAACCGTGCCGTAAAACATCCCTGGTTATTGGTTCAATGTATTTAGTTATAGAATGGGAGTCATATCCAACATATATTCCCAATCTCCTTTGAGGTCCCATCTTAGTGCGTTGTGGTGGAGCAATTGGAACATATACCGCACATCCAAAAATTCTTAGATGGGAAATATTTGGCTCCTGACCATAAGTCAGTTGCAAGGGGGGAGAACTTATGATAACTTGTAGGTTTGATGCGTACAAGTGTTGCTGCATGTAAAATAGCATGTCCCCAGACCGAAATGGGGAGTTTTGTTCTATGAGTAATGGTCTAGCAATTAATTGTAGACGTTTTATCAATGATTCTGCTAGACCATTTTGTGTATGAACATATGCTACAAGATGTTCAACAGTTATTCTAATTGACACGCAATAGTCATTAAAAGCATGCGATATAAATTCGCTAGCATTATCAAGACGAATTGTCTTAATTGCATATTCTGAAAATTGTGTTCTTAATCGAATTATTTGAGCAAGCAATCTCGCAAACGCTAGGTTGCGAGTTGATAATAAACATACATGTGACCATCTTGTAGATGCATCTATAAGCACCATAAAATATCGAAATGATCCACATGGTGGATGAATAGGTCCACATATATCACCTTGAATACGTTCCAGAAATGTGGAAGATTCAATCCCAACTTTACTTGGTGATGGTCTAGTAATTAATTTACCTTGAGAACAAGCAACACATGAGAATTCATTAGATTGAAAAATCTTCTGGTTTTTTAATGGATGCCCATGTGAATTCTTAATTATTTTTTACAAAATTATTGATCCGGGATGCCCCAATCGGTCATGCCAAATAATAAAAGTATTTGGATCAGTAAACTTCTGGTTCACTATAGCATATGCTTCAACTGTATTGATATTTGTGTAGTACAAGCCAAAAGAAAATGAGGGTAGTTTTTCTAATACACATTTCTTACCCGAAATATTAGTTGTAATATAGAGATATTCGACATTATTCTCATTTGTCGTCTCAATATGATATCCATTTCTGAATATCTTTAAACCTTAATAAATTTCTTTGAGACTTGCTAGAGAATAATGCGTTATCTATAATAAACTTTGTTCCTTTAGGGAATAGTAAAATAGCTCTTCTAGTGCCTTCAATTAGTTTTGCACTTTCGGATATTGTATTAATATTCGCCTTTCCCATTATCAAATGAGCAAAATATTTCTTATCATTAAGTATGGTGTGCGTTGTTGCACTATCTCAGATACACATATCTTCATGATGATCTTGAATCCAATTGAAGACTCAGAATATCCATATTTTTCTTCATTTAATGAAAGTAAAATATATTATAAGAAATATTGCCAATGAACATAGAATATTAGTATATTTAAAGTTTCATATTAAACTCATAAGAAATCATATAGTAAATAAAAATCTTGGAGAGTAACTTTAGTTATTTTGGACATTCTCACCAATTAAATGAGTAATTCTACCTTCGGGGTTTTCAAAGAAATCAGTTACATCGGATATGTTATATCAACGGGATCATCATGGCCAAAATCTTCATTTTAGTAGGCAAAATTTACCTCTACATCTTTTCCTTTTCCTTCGGGATGCTTGATATAGCTCAACAAGATATTTTGTTGTATGACAAATGCGTGACCAATAACCTTTCATGTTGCGTGATAACATATATTTTCTAAACTCATTGAATACTTATTTTGTCCACTTTTACCATTCTCTTCAATATTATCCCACTTCGGTGGTAAGATTTATTCTTGTGAGTGGAAGAGTTGTTAATATGACCACCATGACCATGATAGTTATCTCGGTCGTGTCTATAACCATGATCACGATTTTATCCATTAGTCACATTCACTTCGTGGAATGGAGTATGAATAACAACATATCATGTATGCTTAAAATTTGTCATGTCTATCTAAGCTTCATTAATTTCAATAATTCATTTGACTTAATTAAGTTATAAATATTATTAGTAGTAAACTATAATACTTATTTCTTAGAAGAAAACAATACGCATTTGCTTCAACCAGATGATATTTGTGTAGTACAAGCCAAAAGAAAATGGGTAGTTTTCTAATACACATTTCTTACCCAAATATTAGTTGTAATATAGAGATATTCGACATTATTCTCATTTGTCGTCTCAATATGATATCCATTTCGGCGAATATCTTTAAACCTTAATAAATTTCTTTGAGACTTGCTAGAGAATAATGCGTTATCTATAATAAACTTTGTTCCTTTAGGGAATAGTAAAATAGCTCTTCTAGTGCCTTCAATTAGTTTTGCACTTTCGGATATTGTATTAATATCCGCCTTTCCCATTATCAAATGAGCAAAATATTTCTTATCATTAAGTATGGTGTGCGTTGTTGCACTATCTGAGAGACACATATCTTCATGACTGATCTTGAATCCAATTGAAGACTCAGGAATATCCATATTTTTCTTCATTTAATGAAAGTAAAATATATTATAAGAAATATTGCCAATGAACATAGAATATTAGTATATTTAAAGTTTCATATTAAACTCATAAGAAATCATATAGTAAATAAAAATACTGGAGAGTAACTTTAGTTATTCTGGACATTCTCGTCACCAATTAAATGAGTAATTCTACCTTCAGGGTTTTCAAAGAAATCAGTTACATCCAGATATGTTATATCAACAGGATCATCATGGCCAAAATCTTCATTTTAGTAGGCAAAATTTACCTCTACATCTTTTCCTTTTCCTTCTGGGATGCTTGATATAGCTCAACAAGATATTTTGGTGTATGACAAGTACGTGACCAATAACCTTTCATGTTGCAGCGATAACATATATTTTCTAAACTCATTGAATACTTATTTTGTCCACTTTTACCATTCTCTTCAATATTATCCCACTTCTGGTGGTAAGATTTATTCTTGTGAGTGGAAGAGTTGTTAATATGACCACCATGACCATGATAGTTATCTCGGTCGTGTCTATAACCATGATCACGATTTTATCCATTAGTCACATTCACTTCAGGGAATGGAGTATGAATAATAACACATCATGTATGCTTAAAATTTGTCATGTCTATCTAAGCTTCATTAATTTCAATAATTCATTTGACTTAATTAAGTTATAAATATTATTAGTAGTAAACTATAATACTTATTTCTTAGAAGAAAACAATACGCATTTAATTAAACAAGCTCATCTTACTTCTTGAGATGTCCAAATCAATATGAAAATATGTATTATAAATTGTTAAAAATTCCCTCAGAAAAGGTGGAATTCAAATTGAATTCTTTTGATTGTGGATACAAATATCCTTATTAAACAAGGTCTACTAAAACACATAATATTAATGCATTAAAGCATAATGATGTTAACAAAAGATATTGCTAAGAGCATAAACAATAAATATTAAGAATAAAACTGAATATATACTATTTTGTGAGATACAAATTCTTAAAGATTTTCCAATCCATACATGTATATGTCATGCTTTCTACATCAAAATGGAATATGTGGAAAATAATTACCAAATTCAAATAAAAGATACAAACGAGAAAATATGGACTAGTTATGAATTAGGATAAATAATATTTAAACATGTAGATAATAGATTATCTCTAATAAAAAACCATATACACATAAGTTAAAGTCACAATACATAATAAGAGGATGTTAGTATTATAAAGTTCATTGTGTAAATATATGTGTGTATGTACATGTAAAGCATAGTAAATAAAATATACCTTCAACAAGATGATAAAGCTCGAGAAAAGTACTATCGTCTTGATAACGTATTGTGAAATACTTTGTAGAACTAACGATTTATTCCTTGAGATTAGAGAATTTAGAGAGCTAGAGAACTTTTTTTTCACTTATCCTTTTGCTTCATGCATTACAACTAAATATACATATATGAGTTATAAGACTTTAGAAATAACTCTAAAAATTAAATTGGGAGAATTAAATTCATGAATTTATGGACATCCATAAATAGGTTTATAATACATTTAAAATACTTTTCTTAATTGCAAGCATATCCCTTTCAGCCAGCTGAGCTATAGGGTACGTCCAGCTGCCTTTTGCTAAAATCAATGGGTTCTTAGTTGTATGCTAAACCTTCATGATTAAAGGGAAAGACAAACTTTCCTCCTTGTTGATCATATGAGAGAAATTTTGGTTGTTGCTCCACTTAAAAGTTTTACAACTACTTGATTTGATAGGAAGACCAATTTTAGCCACCCTTTGATACAAATAATTCATGATTTGGTCCTACTGTACAGGAGTTCCACAATCATTATAATCTTAGAAAATCATACAATGACACAATATACTACCATAAAGTTATCAATGCAGCTAGCTCTACCTTCATCTGACCAAGTATTTCTCACTCAACTGCACAAATTTATAAACAAAAAGTTTGTTGCTCAGGCCAATATATGAACAATGTGTGTGTGTCTATATATATATATATATTTATATATATATATATATATATATATATATATATATATATTAAAATGTATATGAGTTGACAGCATTTTAAAATGGGTTCTTCCTTCAATCCATCAAGTCACACTAATCACGTCATGGTGGGGCTCCATGTAATAGACAACAATCATTTTTAAATAATTTGTCATGTCTATCTAAGCTTCATTAATTTCAATAATTCATTTGACTTAATTAAGTTATAAATATTATTAGTAGTAAACTATAATACTTATTTCTTAGAAGAAAACAATACGCATTTAATTAAACAAGCTCATCTTACTTCTTGAGATGTCCAAATCAATATGAAAATATGTATTATAAATTGTTAAAAATTCCCTCAGAAAAGGTGGAATTCAAATTGAATTCTTTTGATTGTGGATACAAATATCCTTATTAAACAAGGTCTACTAAAACACATAATATTAATGCATTAAAGCATAATGATGTTAACAAAAGATATTGCTAAGAGCATAAACAATAAATATTAAGAATAAAACTGAATATATACTATTTTGTAAGATACAAATTCTTAAAGATTTTCCAATCCATACATGTATATGTCATGCTTTCTACATCAAAATGGAATATGTGGAAAATAATTACCAAATTCAAATAAAAGATACAAACGAGAAAATATGGACTAGTTATGAATTAGGATAAATAATATTTAAACATGTAGATAATAGATTATCTCTAATAAAAAACCATATACACATAAGTTAAAGTCACAATACATAATAAGAGGATGTTAGTATTATAAAGTTCATTGTGTAAATATATGTGTGTATGTACATGTAAAGCATAGTAAATAAAATATACCTTCAACAAGATGATAAAGCTCAGAAAAGTACTATCGTCTTGATAACGTATTGTGAAATACTTTGTAGAACTAACGATTTATTCCTTGAGATTAGAGAATTTAGAGAGCTAGAGAACTTTTTTTTCACTTATCCTTTGCTTCATGCATTACAACAAAATATACATATATGAGTTATAAGACTTTAGAAATAACTCTAAAAATTAAATTGGGAGAATTAAATTCATGAATTTATGGACATCCATAAATAGGTTTATAATACATTTAAAATACTTTTCTTAATTGCAAGCATATCCCTTTCAGCCAGCTGAGCTATAGGGTACGTCCAACTGCCTTTTGCTAAAATCAATGGGTTCTTAGTTGTATGCTAAACCTTCATGATTAAAGGGAAAGACAAACTTTCCTCCTTGTTGATCATATGAGAGAAATTTTGGTTGTTGCTCCACTTAAAAGTTTTACAACTACTTGATTTGATAGGAAGACCAATTTTAGCCAC
>CM022704.1:18116677-18206677 GCA_012295165.1 Asparagus setaceus | reverse complement strand
TATCAATAAATTCGTTGGGTGAGAAAAACAAAATAATCAACAATTTTCACACACTGCATAAACACAATAAAAAATATCACAAAAGGCGTATTTATCAGACATCATCCTTCCAATGCTAAGTTAAGTCTATTGAGATTAGGGATAGAAATTATGGGTGTGTTGAGCAACCACCCTAAAATTGGGTTAGGACTGACCAGATCCTATTTTATACTAAACCAGTTTTGCTGTGGTCAAAGAGAAAGATAGTCCAAAAGAAAATCAGTTTAAAAACCAATTCCGGTCTTAGAAAAACTGAGTTAGAATTAATCCTGTTTTATCTAAACATATTTTCCCTTGGAATGGGACTAGGATCAAACGTCGCTCCATTTTGAAGAGTTGCACACGTTATAGTGTTTAATTTGCGTACTTTCATCTCAAGGACCGAGAGAATTTTATGGGCCATCTAGATTCTTTGGGCTAATATTTATGGCCCGTCTACAAATACAGACAACGGCATGATGAACCTCTATGATCCAATACCCACAGCCAAAAACAAAAGTACAGCCAGTACATACAGTTAAAACTATTTATAAGTGTAAACTAACTAACTACTAAATCAATACTATCAATACATGGGGTTTATTGGAACATTGGTCACTATATTTATCACGTAATTGGATGATCATATCTATATTTTAATTGCTTGGATAGCTGGTCATCAATTAAATACTAATTGGATCATTAATCACTTTTAATCCTTTCCGCCCATTGAAATGATGCATTCGGTGACGTGACATAAAAAATCTTGATCATTTGGCATAACAAAGTCATTCCTATGTTTAATATATTGATCACTTAGAGGAATTAAATTTGTTAATGTATCAGACAACTTGTATTGTTTCATTTTGAAAATATCAAGTGTTGACATATTGAGTAAGATGTATTCTGTAAAATGAATGAGAAAATAACTGACATTGATAAAAAAAATAGTAGAAGCGACTAGTAATCCAATTAGTATTTAATTACATGATCGGTCATCTAAGCAATTAAACATAGGTATGAAGGTCCAATTAGGAGTAGATAAATGTACTGACTAATGATCCAATTATTCCCAATACGTGAACCATTCCAATCATCAATTTTCAGATTCATTGAAACATAGATCACATTCTGCTTCTTCACTGTATGATTTTAGACAGAGGACTGCCTAGATTACTTTCATTATGATTTTCAGTATGGATAACCTACAAATCTATAATACATTCATCAATCGCATCATGTAAGATAGTTTTGAAAATTTATAAAGCTTTAGCGTGCATGTCACACACTACCTATGAAATCGATCACAGGCCCGCATCTTGTAAGATCTGATCTAAGATAATATCATCATCTTGAGGTTTGAACATTTACAAGTAGACTAATCAAGGAGTAAACAGGGAGGATTTAAATAATATCATCTTAATCAAGCATCACATGAGGGATTTCAATAATATCATCTCAATCAAGCATCACATGATACAATTATTGTTACTCCTTAGTTAAAAAACATACATCTTGTGATTCACATGATTGAGATAATAGGAGATCCTGGACTAGTGCAACTATATGAAACATTTACAAATAAAGTAATCAAGGAATAGACAAGGAACAATAAGACAACGTCATCTTGATCAAGCATCACATGTTAACAGAATCATTAGCTACGGAACATACGTCCCAAGGTTTTACATGATTTGCTAACAGAGGGATGTGGGACAAATAAAAATACATGAAACCCACATTCATTTCCCCTTTTGGCTCAACACTGAGCTCATTAATTCCAGTGAAATTTCACCAAGATTATTATTTGGTGAAATTTAAAAAATAAAAATAAAAAATCTAAATCAAATTTAGTCACCAAACAAATTTGATTGCAAACAGAGATGTCATCAGTCCTTTGGATTGTTGAAGCTGTGTTGTACAAATCCAATTGGTATCATTCTTCTAAGCCTGTCGGGTTTCCCTCTTCAAAATCACAAGAAAGGACAACAAGAGAAACATCAATGGAAAACGTAAAAAAATTTCTATTTTACAATCATTTCTGATTTTATATAACATAAAATTACAAAGGGAAACTACTCTCCATCTCTAAATTGGAAACTCTTGCACTCAAAATTAAGATCAATAACATTAGTTGTGCAAAGAATTAGATTATTTAATCGAGAAATTTAGCATCTGGTAGATAGAGATTTAGAGGAACATACATTTTATTGGTTATATGTTTTCAAAGAGAATGCACAATGTTTATAACGGAGAGATTTAGAGGAACATCCATAGAATCCTTTTCACTTATCTAAAATGTGCACTAATTATTTTTCTCGTTTTTCTTCAATGACAATAAACCCTTAAGTAGTTGTTTTAAAATTTTTGGCTAATGCTATTAGATGAACAACGGGAATTTATGATGGTGATAACAATTAACCAAAATTCAATAAAACAAGATAAAAATAGATTGAAATATCTTGCTAACAAACTAATGCCAATGACAAAGAATTAGATTTATCTCATTTAGAAATTAGCATAGGGTAAATATAGATTTGGAGGAACTTGCATTCTAACAGAAACAAAATTCACCTAAAGCTATTTGTTCTTTGATTTCCAAAAGTGCAATAAATACTTAGAATGTTTGAATAATATCCACAAATTAAATCTTTCTCACAAAACTATCTAAACCTTCTGATAAATAGAGATTTCAAAAATCTTGGCCAAAAACTTAACGTGCTCATAATTAAAATAAGAACAAAAGAATTTTAAGGCGTTCATAATTAGCAAGAAATAAAAATTCAATAAAACAAATAAAAACATATTAAATAGAGAAAACCAATTACCATCATCGATGAGCCCCTTCTGATGCTGCTCCATAACTTGTAGAATATATTTGAATGTCTCGATCTCACAAGGGATCGTAAGAGCTCCCTCATGATCAAATCCAAACTCCTCCTCGCCTTCTCCAATAGTAACTTGAACACCGGGAGCCCTAAATATGCAGTTGGTATAACAAAACGACGGCGCTCAATACCCACATAAACCGAATATACCCTTTGGGACATCTATTGGGGCTCTGGGCTTTGACCACCCTCATCGTCAGAGTCCCAATTTATAGACAGACTCTTGAGCCGCCTGTTGATAACTGGAGAGATTGCAACTGCAGTTACAGTTCCTCCGTCGCTTTTATGCCCGAGAGTGACTGAGTGCCACTTGTGTAGCATTTCACGTAATCTGACAATGTGTCGGATTCCTGTGACCTTAGCAGTGTTTTCGCCACCCATGTTTAGGGTCATTAGGTTTTTCGAGCTTGACACTGCATCACAGTGATCAATAAGATTATATAGATCTGAGAGGAGTAAGGACAGTGATGAATAAAATAGACCATGTTGCAATTGGAAAGATACTGAAAGATATGGTTCAGTGGTTTATGAATAAAATCATGGATAATGAACTGTGTATCAGTAACAATTCTTAATTAGGTTGTAAGACAACCAAAAGGAAGAAATGCAACGATGAAAATTTTATGATCCTTTCAAAAGAAATTGAAGAAACAATCGTGAAATCAATACCGAAAATAACTACCAATGGACCTCAGAACAAACCTTTGAAGATCGTTAAAAGATCGATAAAGTCCCTCTCCTTGTTAAGAAGCTCATTAATTCCAGTGAAATTTCACCAAGATTATTATTTGGTGAAATTTAAAAAATAAAAAATCTAAATCAAATTTAGTCACCAAACAAATTTGATTGCAAACAGAGATGTCATCAGTCCTTTGGATTGTTGAAGCTGTGTTGTACAAATCCAATTGGTATCATTCTTCTAAGCCTGTCGGGTTTCCCTCTTCAAAATCACAAGAAAGGACGACAAGAGAAACATCAATGAAAAACGTAAAAAATTTCTATTTTACAATCATTTGTGATTTTATATAAAATAAAATTACATAGGAAACTACTCTCCATCTCTAAATTGGAAACTCTTGCACTCAAAATTAAGATCAATAACATTAGTTGTGCAAAGAATTAGATTATTAAATCGAGAAATTTAGCATCTGGTAGATAGAGATTTAGAGGAACATACATTTTATTGGTTATATGTTTTCAAAGAGAATGCACAATGTTTATAACGGGAGAGATTTAGAGGAACATCCATAGAATCCTTTTCACTTATCTAAAATGTGCACTAATTCTTTTTCTCGTTTTTCTTCAATGACAATAAACCCTTAAGTAGTTGTTTTAAAATTTTTGGCTAATGCTATTAGATGAACAACGGGAATTTATGATGGTGATAACAATTAACCAAAATTCAATAAAACAAGATAAAAATAGATTGAAATATCTTGCTAACAAACTAATGCCAATGACAAAGAATTAGATTTATCTCATTTAGAAATTAGCATAGGGTAAATATAGATTTGGAGGAACTTGCATTCTAACAGAAACAAAATTCACCTAAAGCTATTTGTTCTTTGATTTCCAAAAGTGCAATAAATACTTAGAATGTTTGAATAATATCCACAAATTAAATCTTTCTCACAAAACTATCTAAACCTTCTGATAAATAGAGATTTCAAAAATCTTGGCCAAAAACTTAACGTGCTCATAATTAAAATAAGAACAAAAGAATTTTAAGGCGTTCATAATTAGCAAGAAATAAAAATTCAATAAAACAAATAAAAAACATATTAAATAGAGAAAAACCAATTACCATCATCGATGAGCCCCTTCTGATGCTGCTCCATAACTTGTAGAATATATTTGAATGTCTCGATCTCACAAGGGATCGTAAGAGCTCCCTCATGATCAAATCCAAACTCCTCCTCGGCCTTCTCCAATAGTAACTTGAACACCGGGAGCCCTAAATATGCAGTTGGTATAACAAAACGACGGCGTTCAATACCCACATAAACCGGAATATACCCTTTTGGGACATCTATTGGGGGCTCTGGGCTTTGACCACCCTCATCGTCAGAGTCCCAATTTATAGACAGACTCTTGAGCCGCCTGTTGATAACTGGAGAGATTGCAACTGCAGTTACAGTTCCTCCGTCGCTTTTATGCCCGAGAGTGACTGAGTGCCACTTGTGTAGCATTTCACGTAATCTGACAATGTGTCGGATTCCTGTGACCTTAGCAGTGTTTTCGCCACCCATGTTTAGGGTCATTAGGTTTTTCGAGCTTGACACTGCACCACAGTGATCAATAAGATTATATAGATCTGAGAGGAGTAAGGACAGTGATGAATAAAATAGACCATGTTGCAATTGGAAAGATACTGAAAGATATGGTTCAGTGGTTTATGAATAAAATCATGGATAATGAACTGTGTATCAGTAACAATTCTTAATTAGGTTGTAAGACAACCAAAAGGAAGAAATGCAACGATGAAAATTTTATGATCCTTTCAAAAGAAATTGAAGAAACAATCGTGAAATCAATACCGAAAATAACTACCAATGGACCTCAGAATAAACCTTTGAAGATCGTTAAAAGATCGATAAAGTCCCTCTCCTTGTTAAGAAGCTCACTAGGCAAGATAAGGATGTTTAGGTGCAATGGACTATGTAAAACATGGATTACCCAAGAAAATTAAAAATGAGAAAAGGTGCAAGGGAATAGTACTATAGACAACCAACCAAAAAGAAGATTGCCCTAACATGGACAGCACATGAATGGTGATTATGAGCCTGATATGGGATTCTTAACAAGGTATATTCTCTAATTTAACAAATTCTTTGATCCATTATATGCCAAAACATGCACATGGTCCTGGTTTTTCCCTTTCTCGTAATAAATGCATGACATTTAAAATGTTCTTTAACAAAGTATATGATTTTTTAAAATTTTTATTTGAGGTGGTAGAACAAGTATCGTGAAAGGGTAGCTGAGTGACTCATCAAACATTTTAGCAACAAAGGACAAATGTATTCATTGTTTCATCAGAATAACAAAGTTATGATTCAACTTGTAAGTATAAATCAATGTTTAGGCACTAAAAACTACATATAGTAGACTTTCACTAAAGAAATACATGCATTGTTACCAATATCACAAATATTCTCCTGCAAATTTCTTAATTCCAATAAAATAACAACCCAGGAATCGTTTAAGCCTTTGATCGTAATCGTATTTATCATTGTTTAGTGGATTAATCATATGAAATTATAACAAAAAGGGATTGCAGGATTGCTCTAACTATGGATCTCTAAACTTTTATTTGATCATAATTAAACTAATAAAAGAGGGATAATTAAGATACAATCATTACAGATTTTAATAACCCACATAATTTTCTCATCTGGGAAATGCAAATTCTCAAATTTTCAACCAATAAATGGAAAAGATTAGATATTTCCATGAGATTTCTGCTCAAGGGATAAAAGCAAGAGAACCCAGAAAAAAAAACTAATGAAAAATTCAAAAACATATTAAATAGAGAAAACCAATTACCATCATCGATGAGCCCCTTCTGATGCTGCTCCATAACTTGTAGAATATATTTGAATGTCTCGATCTCACAAGGGATCGTAAGAGCTCCCTCATGATCAAATCCAAACTCCTCCTCGGCCTTCTCCAATAGTAACTTGAACACCGGGAGCCCTAAATATGCAGTTGGTATAACAAAACGGCGTTCAATACCCACATAAACCGGAATATACCCTTTTGGGACATCTATTGGGGGCTCTGGGCTTTGACCACCCTCATCGTCAGAGTCCCAATTTATAGACAGACTCTTGAGCCGCCTGTTGATAACTGGAGAGATTGCAACTGCAGTTACAGTTCCTCCGTCGCTTTTATGCCCGAGAGTGACTGAGTGCCACTTGTGTAGCATTTCACGTAATCTGACAATGTGTCGGATTCCTGTGACCTTAGCAGTGTTTTCGCCACCCATGTTTAGGGTCATTAGGTTTTTCGAGCTTGACACTGCACCACAGTGATCAATAAGATTATATAGATCTGAGAGGAGTAAGGACAGTGATGAATAAAATAGACCATGTTGCAATTGGAAAGATACTGAAAGATATGGTTCAGTGGTTTATGAATAAAATCATGGATAATGAACTGTGTATCAGTAACAATTCTTAATTAGGTTGTAAGACAACCAAAAGGAAGAAATGCAACGATGAAAATTTTATGATCCTTTCAAAAGAAATTGAAGAAACAATCGTGAAATCAATACCGAAAATAACTACCAATGGACCTCAGAATAAACCTTTGAAGATCGTTAAAAGATCGATAAAGTCCCTCTCCTTGTTAAGAAGCTCACTAGGCAAGATAAGGATGTTTAGGTGCAATGGACTATGTAAAAACATGGATTACCCAAGAAAATTAAAAAATGAGAAAAGGTGCAAGGGAATAGTACTATAGACAACCAACCAAAAAGAGAAGATTGCCCTAACATGGACAGCACATGAATGGTGATTATGAGCCTGATATGGGATTCTTAACAAGGTATATTCTCTAATTTAACAAATTCTTTGATCCATTATATGCCAAAACATGCACATGGTCCTGGTTTTTCCCCTTTCTCGTAATAAATGCATGACATTTAAAATGTTCTTTAACAAAGTATATGATTTTTTTAAAATTTTTTATTTGAGGTGGTAGAACAAGTATCGTGAAAGGGTAGCTGAGTGACTCATCAAACATTTTAGCAACAAAGGACAAATGTATTCATTGTTTCATCAGAATAACAAAGTTATGATTCAACTTGTAAGTATAAATCAATGTTTAGGCACTAAAAACTACATATAGTAGACTTTCACTAAAGAAATACATGCATTGTTACCAATATCACAAATATTCTCCTGCAAATTTCTTAATTCCAATAAAATAACAACCCAGGAATCGTTTAAGCCTTTGATCGTAATCGTATTTATCATTGTTTAGTGGATTAATCATATGAAATTATAACAAAAAGGGATTGCAGGATTGCTCTAACTATGGATCTCTAAACTTTTATTTGATCATAATTAAACTAATAAAAGAGGGATAATTAAGATACAATCATTACAGATTTTAATAACCCACATAATTTTCTCATCTGGGAAATGCAAATTCTCAAATTTTCAACCAATAAATGGAAAAGATTAGATATTTCCATGAGATTTCTGCTCAAGGGATAAAAGCAAGAGAACCCAGAAAAAAAAAACTAATGAAAAATTCACAAAGATATAATCCAAGGAACAAAGGCGACAAAATTACCAAATGTGAGCACATGAATAAAAAGATTCTAATTAAAAGAATTGGGTACCTAATGGGAGAAAGGGGATGATGTCATTGCATTGAACCTAGAAGAGAGAACGCCATTAAAGATCAGAAACAGAGAGAAGAGAAGAAGAAGGAGGAAGAGAAAAGGGAAGGGAAAAAGAAAAAGGAACAGAGAAGAAAAGAGCCGTTTTAATCATAAATAATATTTAGTGACTAATTTACCCTCAGCATAGATCTAAATCCCTAAAGTAACCTTCAATTTCTCTGTTAATTGCCACGTGTCAACCAGGGTGCACTCTAGTTTTAAAGATTCCTGCCACCGAAAGCGCTTCTTTTTGTGACGAGAAACATAAAACTTTTTTGATGCTTCAAGCAAATTGCAAGATGACCTTTTACGTGAAGTCTTTAGAATTTTTATTAATTATTAAAATTCTTTTTTATATATTCGGTCGAAAATAATATGAATACTTAAATTATATTTCTGATATTCGCCCTCTAACTTGTCTTCAATTTAAAATAAGTTCATAAAAGATGTATTTTTTTAAAGCAAAACAAAGGTATATGTTAACAAGTCTTCCCAATCATTGAAGTTATATCAAATCAGTAAAAATTATGTTAAATCTTTTCAAATTATCCGTTTTGAATGATATAAAAATTTACTGAAGATGAGATTGTTCTCAGATTCATTTGTGTCACGAAGACAGACAAAATTTTGAAGGTAATAACTAGCTAGAGGTGATTTATATTGTGTGTAGATTCCTTCTTATGTGGAGAAAATTTACATGATCTAGTGCCTAAATTGGTGAGATCTCTACATTATATATTTTCTATGTAGAGGGATATGATGAGATTTGAATTCTTTCCTAATTTTGGATGATTAATTTCCTAAGTTTGTGAGATTTGATTGAAATCAATCAAATGGATTCTTTCTTAACTTTTGGATCCTAAATGAGGGATTGATT
This sequence comes from Asparagus setaceus, assembly GCA_012295165.1. Lineage (NCBI taxonomy): Eukaryota > Viridiplantae > Streptophyta > Magnoliopsida > Asparagales > Asparagaceae > Asparagus > Asparagus setaceus. The sequence continues at coordinate 18,197,502 of CM022704.1, read as the reverse complement.
GAAATCCATGGGCTTAAATATGGTAGAGTAGGCATGAGAATTTGTGTGTGAAACACCACGAGCAATACATAACCAATAGAAAAGAGAGAAAAAGAGAGGAGGAGAAGATTATCAAGGCGGTTCTGGGCGGGGGTTTTTCATTGGTGTTCGCCGGTAACTTCATTCTTTCTTGTTGTATTCTCATTACTTTGGGATTGGGGTATTGTATGTCTTACAGAGGGTAGAAGTCTTCGCTAAGGTTATAACTAATTTCAACATAGTGAAAATTTTCCACAGTGGGTGCGCTAGTCTCGAGGTTTTTTCCCGCACGAGGTTTTCTTCGTTAAAAAATGCTTGTATCTTGATTGGGGCATTGTATGTCTTACAGAGGGTAGAAGTCTTCGCTAAGGTTATAACTATTTTCAACATAGTGAAAGTTTTCCACAGTGGGTGCGATAGTCCCGAGGTTTTTCCCGCACGAGGTTTCCTTCGTTAAAATTGCTTGTATCTTGTGGTTGTGTTTTGCTTCTTGATCTCATAGATTGATTGTTTCGCTTATCCTCACGAGTTGCATAATTGGGGGCGGGGATCTATTTCCGCTGTGGTGCTATCCGATATCCCCAGCTAGTGGTACCAGTGCTTTGGTTATGGATATCAACGAGTGGTATCAAAGGCATAGAATTTGTGAGAACAGAAGGCGACGATTCGGTGACAGAAAACTGATTTGGACAATTTGTGGGTGGCAACGGTGCATGTGCAAAATCAGAGCACGTGTACAGGTAACAGATCAGCGAGCGGGTGCAGACTTGACGCACGACCAGGGATGAGAACCCGAATGACCGAGCACCCGTGCATGACCAGATGACCAAATGAATGACCAACCAATCATCCATTTCGCGTGCAGCAGTGGTGTCCAGAGATGCGCTTTGTGATGTTCAATTGTAAACATGACATTCATATTCTTATGGGTATCAATATGACTTGTGTCTGTTGATGATGAAAAACAAATACATGAACATATATATACATACATACATAACATGATGAAGACTATAATAAGTGCTATGAATACATTTTCATTGAGAGGAAACTGATGAATGCATTTGAGATTCTTATCAAGGCAGCCAAACTATAAAGAAGGAAAAAGAAAATTAGTCACCTTTCATGCTCATATGAAACTATTTAATTAAAAAAAAAACTAATGAAAAATTCACAAAGATATAATCCAAGGAACAAAGGCGACAAAATTACCAAATGTGAGCACATGAATAAAAAGATTCTAATTAAAAGAATTGGGTACCTAATGGGAGAAAGGGGATGATGTCATTGCATTGAACCTAGAAGAGAGAACGCCATTAAAGATCAGAAACAGAGAGAAGAGAAGAAGAAGGAGGAAGAGAAAAGGAAGGGAAAAGAAAAAGGAACAGAGAAGAAAAGAGCCGTTTTAATCATAAATAATATTTAGTGACTAATTTACCCTCAGCATAGATCTAAATCCCTAAAGTAACCTTCAATTTCTCTGTTAATTGCCACGTGTCAACCAGGGTGCACTCTAGTTTTAAAGATTCCTGCCACCGAAAGCGCTTCTTTTGTGACGAGAAACATAAAAACTTTTTGATGCTTCAAGCAAATTGCAAGATGACCTTTTACGTGAAGTCTTTAGAATTTTTATTAATTATTAAAATTTTTTATATATTCGGTCGAAAATAATATGAATACTTAAATTATATTTCTGATATTCGCCCTCTAACTTGTCTTCAATTTAAAATAAGTTCATAAAAGATGTATTTTTTTAAAGCAAAACAAAGGTATATGTTAACAAGTCTTCCCAATCATTGAAGTTATATCAAATCAGTAAAAATTATGTTAAATCTTTTCAAATTATCCGTTTTGAATGATATAAAAATTTACTGAAGATGAGATTGTTCTCAGATTCATTTGTGTCACGAAGACAGACAAAATTTTGAAGGTAATAACTAGCTAGAGGTGATTTATATTGTGTGTAGATTCCTTCTTATGTGGAGAAAATTTACATGATCTAGTGCCTAAATTGGTGAGATCTCTACATTATATATTTTCTATGTAGAGGATATGATGAGATTTGAATTCTTTCCTAATTTTGGATGATTAATTTCCTAAGTTTGTGAGATTTGATTGAAATCAATCAAATGGATTCTTTCTTAACTTTTGGATCCTAAATGAGGGATTGATTGAAATCCATGGGCTTAAATATGGTAGAGTAGGCATGAGAATTTGTGTGTGAAACACCACGAGCAATACATAACCAATAGAAAAGAGAGAAAAAGAGAGGAGGAGAAGATTATCAAGGCGGTTCTGGGCGGGGGTTTTTCATTGGTGTTCGCCGGTAACTTCATTCTTTCTTGTTGTATTCTCATTACTTTGGGATTGGGGTATTGTATGTCTTACAGAGGGTAGAAGTCTTCGCTAAGGTTATAACTAATTTCAACATAGTGAAAATTTTCCACAGTGGGTGCGCTAGTCTCGAGGTTTTTTCCCGCACGAGGTTTTCTTCGTTAAAAAATGCTTGTATCTTGATTGGGGCATTGTATGTCTTACAGAGGGTAGAAGTCTTCGCTAAGGTTATAACTATTTTCAACATAGTGAAAGTTTTCCACAGTGGGTGCGATAGTCCCGAGGTTTTTCCCGCACGAGGTTTCCTTCGTTAAAATTGCTTGTATCTTGTGGTTGTGTTTTGCTTCTTGATCTCATAGATTGATTGTTTCGCTTATCCTCACGAGTTGCATAATTGGGGGCGGGGATCTATTTCCGCTGTGGTGCTATCCGATATCCCCAGCTAGTGGTACCAGTGCTTTGGTTATGGATATCAACGAGTGGTATCAAAGGCATAGAATTTGTGAGAACAGAAGGCGACGATTCGGTGACAGAAAACTGATTTGGACAATTTGTGGGTGGCAACGGTGCATGTGCAAAATCAGAGCACGTGTACAGGTAACAGATCAGCGAGCGGGTGCAGACTTGACGCACGACCAGGGATGAGAACCCGAATGACCGAGCACCCGTGCATGACCAGATGACCAAATGAATGACCAACCAATCATCCATTTCGCGTGCAGCAGTGGTGTCCAGAGATGCGCTTTGTGATGTTCAATTGTAAACATGACATTCATATTCTTATGGGTATCAATATGACTTGTGTCTGTTGATGATGAAAAACAAATACATGAACATATATATACATACATACATAACATGATGAAGACTATAATAAGTGCTATGAATACATTTTCATTGAGAGGAAACTGATGAATGCATTTGAGATTCTTATCAAGGCAGCCAAACTATAAAGAAGGAAAAAGAAAATTAGTCACCTTTCATGCTCATATGAAACTATTTAATTAAAAATAAAACTGTAATCAACTCCTTTATAATTCTTCATAACTCCTCATTATATGTACACCTCCTCACTTGGTCTATGGCTCGCCCCGCTCTCAAGAATGACTGGCCGACAAAATATTTACAAAATCAAATATAAAATATTTTATAAATACCTCAGAACTGCTTTTGAAATATACATCCACAATCACGACAATACAAATATACCTAAAAGGTATAAGTCTCATCACAATAACATGAACATCATAGTAATAATCAAGTGGAAATAAAATGAAGATATAATAAATTATCCAAGTATCATGTCCACTAGAAAGATAATTCCAATATTCAAAAGAAATATAATTATCTTGGCTCAAACACGCCATTAAATCTAGATAATATATCTAAAGAGAAATCTAGTAATATCTAATATATCAAAATAAACAATTAATTTCTATTGTTTATTAAAAGCTATCAGATGCATGCTAGCTATTTTCTTTTAACCTGCTTATTCAAGTAGAATTGGTCCGCTGCAGTTGAACTCACCTCGTTACTTGAAGAAGGGGTCCACAATTGGGGTTAGACGTAAGGTCTAAGCAAGAAAATATGGGGAAACTGCGTGAATCGATGTTTAGCTAATCAAATATAATAAAAAACCTACCCGGTAGATAAGAAAGAAATATGAATAAAAGAGTATTAATTATAAGCTCAACAGGATATCTCAAGTTGTCTTTGTGCACACAACATATATAAACAATGTAAACAACATAAAACTTTTTAAACATATTAGTTACTTTCTCATTTGGCTATGAAATAATTAATCTGATCACTTAAGGTCGTTACACATAACTAATACAAAATCATGAATATAGGTACTCATATAGGAGCCCTCTCGCCAACCAATCAATCTTAAGAAGCAATTAATATCCATAACTTATCCCCATCTCGATCTTATTTAATTTGCACATGTAATCTTACGACTATAATCCTCGCCCTATGGCATCCTCAAACAACCTAGTTAGTACTAACTGAATGATCTATGTAGAGGATATGATGAGATTTGAATTCTTTCCTAATTTTGGATGATTAATTTCCTAAGTTTGTGAGATTTGATTGAAATCAATCAAATGGATTCTTTCTTAACTTTTGGATCCTAAATGAGGGATTGATTGAAATCCATGGGCTTAAATATGGTAGAGTAGGCATGAGAATTTGTGTGTGAAACACCACGAGCAATACATAACCAATAGAAAAGAGAGAAAAAGAGAGGAGGAGAAGATTATCAAGGCGGTTCTGGGGGGTTTTTCATTGGTGTTCGCCGGTAACTTCATTCTTTCTTGTTGTATTCTCATTACTTTGGGATTGGGGTATTGTATGTCTTACAGAGGGTAGAAGTCTTCGCTAAGGTTATAACTAATTTCAACATAGTGAAAATTTTCCACAGTGGGTGCGCTAGTCTCGAGGTTTTTTCCCGCACGAGGTTTTCTTCGTTAAAAAATGCTTGTATCTTGATTGGGGCATTGTATGTCTTACAGAGGGTAGAAGTCTTCGCTAAGGTTATAACTATTTTCAACATAGTGAAAGTTTTCCACAGTGGGTGCGATAGTCCCGAGGTTTTTTCCCGCACGAGGTTTCCTTCGTTAAAAATTGCTTGTATCTTGTGGTTGTGTTTTTGCTTCTTGATCTCATAGATTGATTGTTTCGCTTATCCTCACGAGTTGCATAATTGGGGGCGGGGATCTATTTCCGCTGTGGTGCTATCCGATATCCCCCAGCTAGTGGTACCAGTGCTTTGGTTATGGATATCAACGAGTGGTATCAAAGGCATAGAATTTGTGAGAACAGAAGGCGACGATTCGGTGACAGAAAACTGATTTGGACAATTTGTGGGTGGCAACGGTGCATGTGCAAAATCAGAGCACGTGTACAGGTAACAGATCAGCGAGCGGGTGCAGACTTGACGCACGACCAGGGATGAGAACCCGAATGACCGAGCACCCGTGCATGACCAGATGACCAAATGAATGACCAACCAATCATCCATTTCGCGTGCAGCAGTGGTGTCCAGAGATGCGCTTTGTGATGTTCAATTGTAAACATGACATTCATATTCTTATGGGTATCAATATGACTTGTGTCTGTTGATGATGAAAACAAATACATGAACATATATATACATACATACATAACATGATGAAGACTATAATAAGTGCTATGAATACATTTTCATTGAGAGGAAACTGATGAATGCATTTGAGATTCTTATCAAGGCAGCCAAACTATAAAGAAGGAAAAAAGAAAATTAGTCACCTTTCATGCTCATATGAAACTATTTAATTAAAAATAAAACTGTAATCAACTCCTTTATAATTCTTCATAACTCCTCATTATATGTACACCTCCTCACTTGGTCTATGGCTCGCCCCGCTCTCAAGAATGACCTGGCTGACAAAATATTTACAAAATCAAATATAAAATATTTTATAAATACCCTGTAACCTGTTTTGAAATATACATCCACAATCACGCACAATACAAATATACCTAAAAGGTATAAGTCTCATCACAATAACATGAACATCATAGTAATAATCAAGTGGAAATAAAATGAAGATATAATAAATTATCCAAGTATCATGTCCACTAGAAAGATAATTCCAATATTCAAAAGAAATATAATTATCTTGGCTCAAACACTGCCATTAAATCTAGATAATATATCTAAAGAGAAATCTAGTAATATCTAATATATCAAAATAAACAATTAATTTCTATTGTTTATTAAAAGCTACTGTATGGCGTTAGCTATTTTCTTTTAACCTGCTTATTCAAGTAGAATTGGTCCGCTGCAGTTGAACTCACCTCGTTACTTGAAGAAGGGGTCCACAATTGGGGTTAGACGTAAGGTCTAAGCAAGAAAATATGGGGAAACTGCGTGAATCGATGTTTAGCTAATCAAATATAATAAAAAACCTACCCGGTAGATAAGAAAGAAATATGAATAAAAGAGTATTAATTATAAGCTCAACAGGATATCTCAAGTTGTGCTGTGCACACAACATATATAAACAATGTAAACAACATAAAAAACTTTTTAAACATATTAGTTACTTTCTCATTTGGCTATGAAATAATTAATCTGATCACTTAAGGTCGTTACACATAACTAATACAAAATCATGAATATAGGTACTCATATAGGAGCCCTCTGGCCAACCAATCAATCTTAAGAAGCAATTAATATCCATAACTTATCCCCCATCTCGATCTTATTTAATTTGCACATGTAATCTTACGCACTATAATCCTCGTCCTATGGCATCCTCAAACAACCTAGTTAGTACTAACCAGAATGATCCTAGTCAAGGATCAGCGGCCTAGTCGATCATGTATTAGACATAGCTACGTCGGGGTACACTCCATAGTCTAGGATACAGGTCTCTGCACCTATCTACATATACAAAGATTATGTGTAACATCCTATTATGCTTTTTATAGCACAAACTATTCATAATGATTTGATTAAACCTTCATTTGCCTCAAATCATGATATATAAAGTATTTATCGTGTGCTGAGCTAAATTGAGTGATCAAAAGACTCTATATATGTGTAGGTATCTCATAGGACTAATCCTACATCATTAAAATAATCATAAACTCTCATTAAATATGCTAAAATAGCTAATTAGTACTTTTAGACCACTAATTATATTATTAGAGAGTTAATTATGAATCAGTACAAAATTAGGCGTCTGAAAATTCAAACCAGGCGTCTAGGAACAAAACCAAACATTTGAAACCTAAAACCAGATGTCTCTATGTAAAGATCGGATTTTACTATCTTTGTCATTCAAAATTAGGCATTTGTCTATCCAAACCAAACGTCTAAAACTACAGTCAGATGTCTGATGTTGGAGCATCAAATGTCTAATCTCAAATCAAATGTCTAATGTCGCACCAAACGACTCTGATTGTTGGTTCTACTGCCGTTCTCGATCTAATGCCTCGTTCTTTGTCATTTCACATTGAAACTTCTCGTGACTCTTACCAACAATATAGGGAAACATATATGTATGTCTAACATATTTCTACCATGTTTCTAAGATCAAACATCGAGAAAACTATGAGAACTAATTTTCTTTTTTATCAAAACTGTAACTTTTTCTTTTTTTTAATGGTTGTGTTGGGGTAAACCTGGTTTAATCTCATCAAAGCTACTCCAAGCAAAAGGAATAACATAAGCTAAGAAACCCTAATGGATTTTAGCACAAATTTTCTAGGATTTTCATTAATAAAAAAAGATTGAGGGAGATAGCAAAAAATAATTCCCCAAATAAGAATAAGCTGAGAGAACTCTCGCTTGAGATGAAGATCGTTTTCTCATGCTGCGAATCTCCCCTTTTTAGCATTCCTCTCCTATAGAACTCCTGCTCTTGAAAAGAATGCATTCTGAGAAAAGAACAGAAACCCTAATTTTTGGGTTTATATAGGCTATGGGCCTATTTGGAAAATAATCCACTAAGTTATTTTTTTACTCTTATAACCCTAAGAGTTACATATGCAAATCTTCTTTACAAATAAATCCAATTGAATGAATATCATTATAGTAAAGTTATACTTTAGGGATTTCCATCATATTGAGCAAAAATAAATATTTATTTTGTAAAAATCCCTCTATTAAATATATTATTTAATAAAAAAAGTCAAGGTATTACATCCTACCCCCCCCCCACCAAAAAAAAATTGCCCTTGAAATTTCTAAATATGGTAGATGTGTATCTCCAATAAATCTAGATATTTATCCGCTATCAAATTCTCTTGCTCCTAGTAGCTTCTCTAGGTCAGTACAGATTCCATTGCATAAACACTAAGGGGATAACCTTATTCTTAAGGTGCTTTATCTCTTCCAACTATAGAAATCGGGTGTTGAATAGAAGATAGATCCACTCTAATTATCAACTTTGATGATCTAAGATGTGACTTTCATCTACGTACTTCCTTAACTGCGATACGTAAAATATATTATGCATACCCTATAATGATGGCGATAATGCTAACCAGTATGCTACATTGCCTACTCATTCAAAAACATCAAAGGGTCCAATGCACCGTGGACTCAACTTCCCATGATTACCAAAGTGAATAACTCCACGAGTCAGTGAAATCCTAAGGAATACGTGATCCTTAGCTTTAAATTCTAGTGATCTTCTACCTGTATATGCCCAGCTGCAATATCTGTCCTGAGCTGTCTTGAGTTGTTTGCGAAACACATTAATCTTCTATTTGGATAATTGGATAAGTTCGAAACCTAACAATTTCCTCTCTCCTAACACACACACACACATGCACACAGGCACACGCGTGCACACACACACGCTCAGAGCATATCATCCAAAATATGAATAGTTCACTCCGATTGCCCATAGGTTTGTGGATAATGAGTAGTACTAAATACTAATCCAGTGTCCAATCTCTCCTATAAACTATGCCGAAACTGAGAGACAAATTGAATATCTTGATTAGGAACAATGAAAACTAGCACTCCATGAAGTCGCACTATCTTTTGCATATAACGCCCGCTAACCATTTAATAGTTACCCAACTTGAAGAGGGATAACATGAGCACTCTTAGTGAGTGACAACGGTCATTCAAACTACATTATTTTACTTCGGCTTTTAGGTAAACTGTCATAAAATTCATCATAATGTGCTCTCACTTCTATTCGGTATCAACAATGGTTTAATAAACCTATAGTCTTTGGTGTTTCACCTTTACTTGTTAACATATGAGGCATTTGGACACATATTTAGCGATATTAGATTCCATACCATCCCACCTAAAGTGCAATTTTAGATCTTTGTACATTTTGTTCCTCCAGATGAACTAAAAGCATTAAACAATGAGTTTTGTCAAGCAATTCTATAAGCTTCACCTGGTGAAACACATCAAAGGGTCCAATGCACCGTGGACTCAACTTCCCATGATTACCAAAGTGAATAACTCCACGAGTCAGTGAAATCCTAAGGAATACGTGATCCTTAGCTTTAAATTCTAGTGATCTTCTACCTGTATATGCCCAGCTGCAATATCTGTCCTGAGCTGTCTTGAGTTGTTTGCGAAACACATTAATCTTCTATTTGGATAATTGGATAAGTTCGAAACCTAACAATTTCCTCTCTCCTAACACACACACACACATGCACACAGGCACACGCGTGCACACACACACGCTCAGAGCATATCATCCAAAATATGAATAGTTCACTCCGATTGCCCATAGGTTTGTGGATAATGAGTAGTACTAAATACTAATCCAGTGTCCAATCTCTCCTATAAACTATGCTGAAACTGAGAGACAAATTGAATATCTTGATTAGGAACAATGAAAACTAGCACTCCATGAAGTCGTACTATCTTTTGCATATAACGCTCCGCTAACCATTTAATAGTTACCCAACTTGAAGAGGGATAACATGAGCACTCTTAGTGAGTGACAACGGTCATTCAAACTACATTATTTTACTCGGCTTTTAGGTAAAGCTGTCATAAAATTCATCATAATGTGCTCTCACTTCTATTCGGTATCAACAGTGGTTTAATAAACCTATAGTCTTTTGGTGTTTCACCTTTACTTGTTAACATATGAGGCATTTGGACACATATTTAGCGATATTAGATTCCATACCATCCCACGAAAGTGCAATTTTAGATCTTTGTACATTTTGTTCCTCGGGATGAACTAAAAGCATTAAACAATGAGTTTTGTCAAGCAATTCTATAAGCTTCACCTGGTGAAACACATAAAAGGCCGTCTTTCCTTAAAAAAAATCATGTGTATGAATCTAGATGTCTTTTCTCTTGCCTTTAAGTACTCTCTTTTTTGACCTCAATGAGCTCTTCATCATAAAATTGCTACTCCTTAATACAGTCAATCAACGAATGTTGTACTTGCATATTCATCATTTGTTCACGACTAAGCAGTAGAATAACTTCAATACAGTAATTCTCGATCGTAATAAGCTCATTCTACTTTGTGAGCCTCATTGCACTCGATGTTCTGCTAAGAGCATCGGTTACAACATTCGCTTTACATGGATAATATTGAAGATCGATGTCGTAGTCCGCCAAGAGTTCTAACCATCTTTTTTGACGCATATTCAACTCCTTCTAGGTTTAAATATATTTTAAGACTTTTGTAATCAGTGAATACCTCCATCTTCTCTCTCAGAATATAGTGTCGTCAAATCTTTAATGTGTTAATAACTGTTGCTAACTCGAGATCGTGAGTAGGGTAATTCCTATCATGTGACCTCAATTGTCTAGAAGCATAATCAATCACCTTCCCATTACGCATTAATACACACCTAATCCGATTCCTAAAGTGTCGCAAGAATTTCAAACTTTCTGCTCTCATTGGGTAACATCAAAGCGGTGATATGGTTAGGCAAAATTTGAGAGTTTTAAATGCCTTCGATATTTTGTTGTCTAGTTGAATTTCTCACCCTTGCGAGCAACCGTCATCACACCTGCGATGTGTGAATAATCTTTGATGAATCTTTGATAGTAACCGCCATCTATTTATGTCGATATTATTATGAGGATAATTGGGTATTTAGAAGAATTTAGGGTCCTTTGATCTTCTTTGATGGCTGATCAATTGTAGGAGGAAAAAAAAATTCTTGCACAGAAGAGGATCGGAGTTAGGTTCTCCGATGGCCCTCCCGATGCTTAAGTCGGTAACGGATTGAATTGCCGATATAAAATTTGATTTTAGGGTGTTCTATAGCAAAAGTTGTCTTACCTTCATAAAGAAGAGATTATCCATATTAATATGAAGTTGGGGAGGATCTTTTGATAATTTGACCGGGTGGATGAAGTCGGCTGATCAGATAGCGGTTTACACATGTCGGGCATCGGGCAAGTGAGTCACCTTTGCATTTACTGCGACAGTGACAAAGTTGCTGAAGTGCTGGCGTCATTCGAGGAGTCATTATGACTCCGGTGGAGAAAGTCGTAATGACTATGGCCATGCATTGCGATAGGGACTAGGCTACATAACTAGGCATGGTGATGCTGATAAGTTGTCTTGTGGTTTTAGACATTCTACAGTGAGTCCGAGTGGAGGGCATTCTTCATCTCGGGTCTCAGATGCTCTGTGTAATTCTCGACTGGAACATGCATTTCATCTCAGACTCGTGGCCTTGAGAAGGGTCGGCAATGCTTATATCCAGGTCGAGTCTCTGGATTTGCAGGACTCGGCCAGTTAAATGAGACATGTGGCCGCCTCACAAGGGTTCATTAGACTTACTAATTTTCAGAGTATAACACCATCCCTAAGAAACTACGAACTTCTCCTACGTTCTTTGGTGACATTATCTTTAAAATTGCTTCCATTTTGATTGGATAAACACATTAATCTTCTATTTGGATAATTGGATAAGTTCGAAACCTAACAATTTCCTCTCTCCTAACACACACACACACATGCACACAGGCACACGCGTGCACACACACACGCTCAGAGCATATCATCCAAAATATGAATAGTTCACCGATTGCCCATAGGTTTGTGGATAATGAGTAGTACTAAATACTAATCCAGTGTCCAATCTCTCCTATAAACTATGCTGAAACTGAGAGACAAATTGAATATCTTGATTAGGAACAATGAAAACTAGCACTCCATGAAGTCGTACTATCTTTTGCATATAACGCTCCGCTAACCATTTAATAGTTACCCAACTTGAAGAGGGATAACATGAGCACTCTTAGTGAGTGACAACGGTCATTCAAACTACATTATTTTACTTCTGGCTTTTAGGTAAAACTGTCATAAAATTCATCATAATGTGCTCTCACTTCTATTCTGGTATCAACAGTGGTTTAATAAACCTATAGTCTTTTGGTGTTTCACCTTTACTTGTTAACATATGAGGCATTTGGACACATATTTAGCGATATTAGATTCCATACCATCCCACGAAAGTGCAATTTTAGATCTTTGTACATTTTTGTTCCTCCAGGATGAACTAAAAGCATTAAACAATGAGTTTTGTCAAGCAATTCTATAAGCTTCACCTGGTGAAACACATAAAAGGCCGTCTTTCCTTAAAAAAAATCATGTGTATGAATCTAGATGTCTTTTCTCTTGCCTTTAAGTACTCTCTTTTTTGACCTCAATGAGCTCTTCATCATAAAATTGCTACTCCTTAATACAGTCAATCAACGAATGTTGTACTTGCATATTCATCATTTGTTCACGACTAAGCAGTAGAATAACTTCAATACAGTAATTCTCGATCGTAATAAGCTCATTCTACTTTGTGAGCCTCATTGCACTCGATGTTCTGCTAAGAGCATCGGTTACAACATTCGCTTTACATGGATAATATTGAAGATCGATGTCGTAGTCCGCCAAGAGTTCTAACCATCTTTTTTGACGCATATTCAACTCCTTCTAGGTTTAAATATATTTTAAGACTTTTGTAATCAGTGAATACCTCCATCTTCTCTCTCAGAATATAGTGTCGTCAAATCTTTAATGTGTTAATAACTGTTGCTAACTCCAGATCGTGAGTAGGGTAATTCCTATCATGTGACCTCAATTGTCTAGAAGCATAATCAATCACCTTCCCATTCTGCATTAATACACACCCTAATCCGATTCCTAAAGTGTCAGCAAGAATTTCAAACTTTCTGCTCTCATTGGGTAACATCAAAACTGGTGATATGGTTAGGCAAAATTTGAGAGTTTTAAATGCCTTCTGATATTTTGTTGTCTAGTTGAATTTCTCACCCTTGCGAGCAACTTCGTCATCTGCACTGCGATGTGTGAATAATCTTTGATGAATCTTTGATAGTAACCCGCCATCTATTTATGTCAGATATTATTATGAGGATAATTGGGTATTTAGAAGAATTTAGGGTCCTTTGATCTTCTTTGATGGCTGATCAATTGTAGGAGGAAAAAAAAATTCTTGCACAGAAGAGGATCGGAGTTAGGTTCTCCGATGGCCCTCCCGATGCTTAAGTCGGTAACGGATTGAATTGCCGATATAAAATTTGATTTTAGGGTGTTCTATAGCAAAAGTTGTCTTACCTTCATAAAGAAGAGATTATCCATATTAATATGAAGTTGGGGAGGATCTTTTGATAATTTGACCGGTGGATGAAGTCGGCCGATCGATAGCGGTTTACACATGCTCCGCATCGGCAAGTGAGTCACCTTTGCATTTATCGCGACAAAGGACAAAGTTGCTGAAGTCTTTGGCGTCATTCGAGGAGTCATTATGACCGTGGAGAAAGTCGTAATGACTATGGCCATGCATTGCGATAGGGACTAGGCTACATAACTAGGCATGGTGATGCTGATAAGTTGTCTTGTGGTTTTAGACATTCTACAGTGAGTCCGAGTGGAGGGCATTCTTCATCTCGGTCTCGATGCTCGGTAATTCTCGACCGAACATGCATTTCATCTCGACTCGTGGCCTTGAGAAGGGTCGGAATGCTTATATCCGTGTCGAAGTCTCGATTTGCGTGACTCGCCGCTAAATGAGACATGTGGCCGCCTCACAAGGGTTCATTAGACTTACTAATTTTCAGAGTATAACACCATCCCTAAGAAACTACGAACTTCTCCTACGTTCTTTGGTGACATTATCTTTAAAATTGCTTCCATTTTGATTGGATAAACACATTAATCTTCTATTTGGATAATTGGATAAGTTCAAACCTAACAATTTCCTCTCTCCTAACACACACACACACACATGCACACAGGCACACGCGTGCACACACACACGCTCAGAGCATATCATCCAAAATATGAATAGTTCACTCCGATTGCCCATAGGTTTGTGGATAATGAGTAGTACTAAATACTAATCCAGTGTCCAATCTCTCCTATAAACTATGCTGAAACTGAGAGACAAATTGAATATCTTGATTAGGAACAATGAAAACTAGCACTCCATGAAGTCGTACTATCTTTTGCATATAACGCTCCGCTAACCATTTAATAGTTTACCCAACTTGAAGAGGGATAACATGAGCACTCTTAGTGAGTGACAACGGTCATTCAAACTACATTATTTTACTTCTGGCTTTTAGGTAAAACTGTCATAAAATTCATCATAATGTGCTCTCACTTCTATTCTGGTATCAACAGTGGTTTAATAAACCTATAGTCTTTTGGTGTTTCACCTTTACTTGTTAACATATGAGGCATTTGGACACATATTTAGCGATATTAGATTCCATACCATCCCACCAAAGTGCAATTTTAGATCTTTGTACATTTTGTTCCTCCAGATGAACTAAAAGCATTAAACAATGAGTTTTGTCAAGCAATTCTATAAGCTTCACTGGTGAAACACATAAAAGGTCATTTTCCTTAAAAAAATCATGTGTATGAATCTAGATGTCTTTTCTCTTGCCTTTAAGTACTCTCTTTTTGACCTCAATGAGCTCTTCATCATAAAATTGCTACTCCTTAATACCAATCAACTAATGTTGTACTTGCATATTCATCATTTGTTCACGACTAAGCAAGAGAATAACTTCAATACAGAATTCTCGATCGTAATAAGCTCATTCTACTTTGTGAGCCTCATTGCACTCGATGTTCTCGCTAAGAGCATCGGTTACAACATTCGCTTTACATGGATAATATTGAAGATCGATGTCGAGTCCGCCAAGAGTTCTAACCATCTTTTTGACGATATTCAACTCCTTCTAGGTTTAAATATATTTTAAGACTTTTGTAATCGTGAATACCTCCATCTTCTCTCTCGTAATATAGTGTCACAAATCTTTAATGTGTTAATAACTCTGCTAACTCCGATCGTGAGTAGGGTAATTCCTATCATGTGACCTCAATTGTCTAGAAGCATAATCAATCACCTTCCCATTCTCGCATTAATACACACCCTAATCCGATTCCTAAAGTGTCGCAAGAATTTCAAACTTTCTCTCATTGGGTAACATCAAACCGGTGATATGGTTAGGCAAAATTTGAGAGTTTTAAATGCCTTCGATATTTTGTTGTCTAGTTGAATTTCTCACCCTTATGAAAGCAACTTCGCCATCTCAGACCGCGATGTGTGAATAATCTTTGATGAATCTTTGATAGTAACCCGCCATCTATTTATGTCAGATATTATTATGAGGATAATTGGGTATTTAGAAGAATTTAGGGTCCTTTGATCTTCTTTGATGGCTGATCAATTGTAGGAGGAAAAAAAAATTCTTGCACAGAAGAGGATCGGAGTTAGGTTCTCCGATGGCCCTCCCGATGCTTAAGTCGGTAACGGATTGAATTGCCGATATAAAATTTGATTTTAGGGTGTTCTATAGCAAAAGTTGTCTTACCTTCATAAAGAAGAGATTATCCATATTAATATGAAGTTGGGGAGGATCTTTTGATAATTTGACCGGTGGATGAAGTCTACCGATCGATAGCGGTTTACACATGCTCCGCATCGGCAAGTGAGTCACCTTTGCATTTATCGCGACAAAGGACAAAGTTGCTGAAGTGTCTGGCCATTCGAGGAGTCATTATGACTCCGGTGGAGAAAGTCGTAATGACTATGGCCATGCATTGCGATAGGGACTAGGCTACATAACTAGGCATGGTGATGCTGATAAGTTGTCTTGTGGTTTTAGACATTCTACAGTGAGTCCGAGTGGAGGGCATTCTTCATCTCGGGTCTCAGATGCTCTGTGTAATTCTCGACTGGAACATGCATTTCATCTCAGACTCGTGGCCTTGAGAAGGGTCGGCAATGCTTATATCCGTGTCGAAGTCTCGGATTTGCGTGACTCGCCGCTAAATGAGACATGTGGTCACTTCACAAGGGTTCATTAGACTTACTAATTTTCAGAGTATAACACCATCCCTAAGAAACTACGAACTTCTCCTACGTTCTTTGGTGACATTATCTTTAAAATTGCTTCCATTTTGATTGGATAAACAAATAAATCTTTGAAACATATAATGTGGCCTAGAAAAGATATATTCTCTAGTCGAAATTCAAACTTGCTCAGCTTGCAAAATACACATTCTCTTCGCATGATCTCTAAAATCAACCTGAGATGTTCTTTGTGTTCTTCCAATATCTTAGAGTACACTAGGATATCGTCAATGAATACTATAATTCATAAGACTAGTGAAGACTGATGGAGCATTTGTCACACCGAGTGACATAATTAGAAATTCAAATGCCCATAACGCGTCCTAAAAGCTATCTTCAGAATGCTTTCTTTCTTCACCCTCAATTATGATACTTGGATCTAAAGTCAAGTTTGGAAAATACAGTCGCTCTTGCTAGTTGATCGAACAAATCATCAACTCTTAGTAATGGACATTTATTAATTATGGAGACTCGGTTCAACTTTTGATAGTTAATACACATACTGTCACTACTGTCTTTCTCCTGAACTAGCAAAACTATAGCTCCCCAAGGTGAAACGCTTAGTCTAATAAAGACCTTATGAAGAAACTTCTCTATCTAACATTTAGTTCGTCAAGTTCTCTAGACTCCATGTGATACAATGGTTTCGAGATGAGTATCATCTTAAATACGGGAGCAATAGTAAAGTCAATCTCATGTTGAGATGATAATCCCAGAAGATCATCAAGAAACACGTCTAAGAACTTCTACACAACTGGCAGAATTGGCTTCTCCTCTTTGATGCTATGTCTCCTTCTTCTAAACTCATGATGGTCAACAACCCTTTCGGTACAGCATGATACTTCGGTGGATCAATAGACTTGTATCCTCCATGGAATATAAATTTTGAATAATTAGGCAATCTAAATACTACTCTTTTACGACGACAGTCAATACAAGCATGAAAATCACCTAAACAATCCATGCCCTATATGACATCATAACTCTTTGAGTCTATCACAAGGAAGTTGGCATAGAGTTCTCACCTACATATCATTACAGGACACACATGATATTTTCTATCGGATACTAAGGTATCCTACACATTATAATATTTCAACCCTCAGATAATCTATGACATGAAATAGAATTAATATCAAGAAACTTTGAAGAGATGAAGCAATGAGATGCGCCCAAATAGAATAAAATATGTGCATGTATATTACTAACAAGAATAATATCTGAGTTCACATTTGTAGTTACACTTTTGGTCCTATCCGATGCTGCCGTTTGCTCAAACAATCGAGCCACCTCCAGCACCTCATTGTATGTCTTCAACATTTGCATGACAATATGAGACTTAACTTCATAGTTCAGCCCATCCAGAAAGTGTCTAGTGCAATCCTTGTCGGTTCCCGTCCAACATGTCGCATACCGACCGAGTCTCTCAAACTCCAGAGCATATCTACCATTCAATTCCCTTGTGTTAGATCCATGAATTGATGTTGAAACTCCCTCAGTGTCGCTTTTGACGTATTCTTCTCTAGAAAAATATTTGTGAAGTTTGCCCATGATATCGGTCCATTTTCACGAGCTTCTTCAGTTGTCTCCTATTGTCTAGCTTGACCGACAAACTGGACTTTTGCCACCTTCACACGATCCGCTCGGATACCTTGGCTGCATCCAAGAGTCCCTCAGTCTCCTCAAGCCAATCTTGAGCCGCCCTTGCTGCACCAACTCTAGAAACTTCTCGGGTTACAATTTCCAGAAACCCTTCACATTATTCACATGCAGTGCATTCTGGTTCCCTTCACCTGGAACCATTGCTGGTTGATTGAGAGCACGATCAATTTGCTACTGTAGTAAGGCCTCTTGCCTCTCATTACCAACTCTCATCTCTTCCATCTACTTCATGTGAAGCTCCCATCGTCGTTCTCCAGCTTCTAACATTGCTCGAAGAACCACAAAACTCCTGGTTAGATCCTATCCATTTGTATTACTTGATCCAGCTCCCCTAACCATGTCATATGTAGTCTTGAATGATTATCGAAGGAAGATAAGAATTCCAATAGAGATAAGAATCAAGGAATGGACAATGTAATGCGTTATCTTGGATGTGATATTATATTTGATTTGGATGTATCTCGAGCTCTCTCTGATTCCACTGAAATCCTATCACATCCCGCTTCTAGGAATGACCTAGTGGGCAGAATATCTACAAAACCAATATGAAATATTCCATAAATACCATGTAACCTATTTTAAAATATATATCCCCAACCACGCACAATACAAATATAAGTAAAAGGTATATGTCTCATCACAACAGCATCAACATCACAGAAATAATCAAGCAGAAACAATATGAAGATATAATAAATTCTCCAAGTATCACGTCCACTAGATAGATAACTCTAATATTTAAAAAGAAATATAATTGTCTTGGCTCAAAAATGGCCAACGAATCTAGATAATATATATGAAGAGAAATCTAGAAATATTTAATGTATCAAAATAAACAATTAACACCTATTATTTATTAAAAGCTACTGCATGGCGTTGGCTATTTCCTCATAACTTGCTTATTTAAGTAGAATTGGTCCGCTGTAGACTCACTTTATTACCTGAAAAAGGGATCCACATATGAGGTTAGACGTAAGGTCTAAGAGAGGAACTATGGAAAAATTACATGAATCAATGGTTACCTGATCAAATATAATCACAAACTTATCCGCTAGACAAGAAAGAAATATGAATCAAAGAATATTGATCATAACCTCAACAGATATCTCAAGTTGTGTTATGCATGCAACATATATATATATATATATATATATATATATATATATATATATATATATATATATATATATATATATATATATATATATATATATATATATATATATATATATAGAGCAAGGCTCCTATGAACTTAAATTCATAATGAATAGTTGTGCACCAACTTTTCTAACCACTCATCTTGCTTTGGGATCCGTGAAAGATATAAAGCCTTTGAGATTTGTGCATCACAAATCTCAAGACAAGATGAGTGGATAAAAAGTTGGTACACCACTATTCATTATGAACTTAAGTTCATAGGAGCCTTACTCTATATATATATATATATATATATATATATATATATATATATATATATATATATATATATATATATATATATATATAGAGCAAGGCTCCTATGAACTTAAATTCATAATGAATAGTTGTGCACCAACTTTTCTAACCACTCATCTTGCTTTGGGATCCGTGAAAGATATAAAGCACTTTGAGATTTGTGCATCACAAATCTCAAGACAAGATGAGTGGATAAAAAGTTGGTACACCACTATTCATTATGAACTTAAGTTCATAGGAGCCTTACTCTATATATATATATATATATATATATATATATATATATATATATATATATATATATATATATATATATATATATATATATATATATATATATATATATATATATATATATATATATATATATAGAGCAAGGCTCCTATGAACTTAAGTTCATAATGAATAGTTGTGCACCAACTTTTCTAACCACTCATCTTGCCTTGGGATCCGTGAAAGATATAAAGGCATCTTTGAGATTTGTGCATCACAAATCTCAAGGCAAGATGAGTGGATAAAAAAGTTGGTACACCACTATTCATTATGAACTTAAGTTCATAGGAGCCTTACTCTATATATATATATATACAACATAAACAACTTTTTTAAAGATATTAGTTACATTTTTATTTGAATATGAAATATTGCTTAGGGTGGTTACACATAACTAATACAAAATTATAAATAAAGGTACACATGTAGGAGTCCTCTGGCCCAACAAATCAACCTTAAGATGCGATTAATATCATAACTCATTCGTCATTCCACTGTTATTTAATTTGCACATGTAATCTTATACACTATAATCCTCATCTCATGGCAACCTCACACAATCTAGTTAGTACTGATCAGAACAGTCCAGGTCAGGGATCAGCTGCCTTGTTGATTCATGTAATCTTATACATTACAATCTTCATCCTATGACAATTTCACACAACCTAGTTCCACCCCCTAGACCTCCTCCGTGCACTTCAGTGATACATTAGGCCAAAGAGATTATAATATCATGGTAAATTACTTGATTTATTAGATTCATTTTGTACTCTTTTGTAGATTAGTGATTGAATTGTCTATTGTAATTCAGACGTGAGTTCATCGAGGAGCACGGAGTGTCAATTGCTTTTCTATTGTGCAATTCAATTTTATATTAGAGTAAAGATTTCTCATAGCACTATGTGATGTGTAGAAACTCGTGTACCGCACAAAGTAAATTTATTTATAGTGAATATACAGTGTACTATCTTGTGCGATTCTCTGCTAAATTCAATATCTCAATAGTGACTATACAGTGCATTATATCTTTAGTATAGTCTTATAGTATATTTAGATAAAAATATGACAATCATTCTGAATCTCATTAGTATTATTCTTAGCTGATATTAATGAGATATTTATTTTCTACTATAAATTTATTTTATACCAATGTGGTAATGGGAAAGGGCCTGATCCATATTGGCCTTTTTATCCTATTGGCCTTTTTGGTTACTTTTGCTGTATTTGCCTTCGTATTCGCTATTATATATATGTTTCACTTCATCATGATCAAGATAATGGTTTGAACCTTACTTTACATATAAGGTACCACTTAAACCAAAATACTACTTAAAAATTCAATTTGTAAATTCAACATGTTGTCCAATATAATAATGTAACAAATCCACAGTTTAAACAAAAACCTTAGATATCTGATAGGACTTTACTTCTTATGATGAGGAATTTAAGTAACTTCATATTTACTTATGAAAGATTATTTTTACACCATTTATCTTGATATGCACATTAACATAATGTGTGAGTTGAAAACAATGTGTTTGGCAGCTTCTAAACTCATGCGTCAAATGATCAACAGATTTTATTTTACGATATTAGACGCATGTGTAAGAAATTTTCAAAAAGAACTTCTCAAGCATATACATCTTTGAATGAGCATCAATTAGTTTTGCACTTGCATGCTGTGGAATGTTTCTTAGCAAATATCAGGTAATTGATGACATTATTTAATTGTTGGTGTGTATTTATATTTGGATTTTATTGTATTACTCATGATGATGAATTAGATGGATACTTTGCACATATAGAAAACTATCATTGCAATGTGCACCTGCGTTCTAGATATAAATATGAAAATGGCTACACGCTGCAATGCATGTGCACAATGCTATTATATAGGATTTTTTTTAAAAGAGGTCATTTTTGCTAAATAATTAGCAAAACCGACCGTTTTGCTAATTATTTAGCAAAACCGACCTCTTTTTGACCAACAGGCCAAAAATAATGTAGAGCGCATTGCGGACATATTCATGGAGAAACGGGATCGTCACAAGCCCAAACGCGAACCCGGCCGAGGAAAATATCTTACAACGAAGAACAGGTCGTAACTTTCAAACCGTAAGTCGGAATTGTTCGCGGGAAAAGTCGGGTTGATCTTCATTGATGAACTCATTACAGCTTTATGCGTTACGATGAATTCAAAAGTTCGTCTTTTTATAAGACTTGATTACAATGAAAATCAAAAATAAAAATTATAACTTTTCCTTAAACAAACACAGACCCCGCTTATCGACTCGCTATGCGGATCTTTGCCTGCGTCGGTTTAGCCGAGCCACCACTAGGTGGCTCGGTTTAGCCGAGCCACCACTAGGTGGCTCGGTTTAGCCGAGCCACCACTAGGTGGCTCGGTTTAGCCGAGCCACCACTAGGTGGCTCGGTTTAGCCGAGCCACCACTAGGTGGCTCGGTTTAGCCGAGCCACCACTAGGTGGCTCGGTTTAGCCGAGCCACCACTAGGTGGCTCGGTTTAGCCGAGCCACCACTAGGTGGCTCGGTTTAGCCGAGCCACCACTAGGTGGCTCGGTTTAGCCGAGCCACCACTAGGTGGCTCGGTTTAGCCGAGCCACCACTAGGTGGCTCGGTTTAGCCGAGCCACCACTAGGTGGCTCGGTTTAGCCGAGCCACCACTAGGTGGCTCGGTTTAGCCGAGCCACCACTAGGTGGCTCGGTTTAGCCGAGCCACCACTAGGTGGCTCGGTTTAGCCGAGCCACCACTAGGTGGCTCGGTTTAGCCGAGCCACCACTAGGTGGCTCGGTTTAGCCGAGCCACCACTAGGTGGCTCGGTTTAGCCGAGCCACCACTAGGTGGCTCGGTTTAGCCGAGCCACCACTAGGTGGCTCGGTTTAGCCGAGCCACCACTAGGTGGCTCGGTTTAGCCGAGCCACCACTAGGTGGCTCGGTTTAGCCGAGCCACCACTAGGTGGCTCGGTTTAGCCGAGCCACCACTAGGTGGCTCGGTTTAGCCGAGCCACCACTAGGTGGCTCGGTTTAGCCGAGCCACCACTAGGTGGCTCGGTTTAGCCGAGCCACCACTAGGTGGCTCGGTTTAGCCGAGCCACCACTAGGTGGCTCGGTTTAGCCGAGCCACCACTAGGTGGCTCGGTTTAGCCGAGCCACCACTAGGTGGCTCGGTTTAGCCGAGCCACCACTAGGTGGCTCGGTTTAGCCGAGCCACCACTAGGTGGCTCGGTTTAGCCGAGCCACCACTAGGTGGCTCGGTTTAGCCGAGCCACCACTAGGTGGCTCGGTTTAGCCGAGCCACCACTAGGTGGCTCGGTTTAGCCGAGCCACCACTAGGTGGCTCGGTTTAGCCGAGCCACCACTAGGTGGCTCGGTTTAGCCGAGCCACCACTAGGTGGCTCGGTTTAGCCGAGCCACCACTAGGTGGCTCGGTTTAGCCGAGCCACCACTAGGTGGCTCGGTTTAGCCGAGCCACCACTAGGTGGCTCGGTTTAGCCGAGCCACCACTAGGTGGCTCGGTTTAGCCGAGCCACCACTAGGTGGCTCGGTTTAGCCGAGCCACCACTAGGTGGCTCGGTTTAGCCGAGCCACCACTAGGTGGCTCGGTTTAGCCGAGCCACCACTAGGTGGCTCGGTTTAGCCGAGCCACCACTAGGTGGCTCGGTTTAGCCGAGCCACCACTAGGTGGCTCGGTTTAGCCGAGCCACCACTAGGTGGCTCGGTTTAGCCGAGCCACCACTAGGTGGCTCGGTTTAGCCGAGCCACCACTAGGTGGCTCGGTTTAGCCGAGCCACCACTAGGTGGCTCGGTTTAGCCGAGCCACCACTAGGTGGCTCGGTTTAGCCGAGCCACCACTAGGTGGCTCGGTTTAGCCGAGCCACCACTAGGTGGCTCGGTTTAGCCGAGCCACCACTAGGTGGCTCGGTTTAGCCGAGCCACCACTAGGTGGCTCGGTTTAGCCGAGCCACCACTAGGTGGCTCGGTTTAGCCGAGCCACCACTAGGTGGCTCGGTTTAGCCGAGCCACCACTAGGTGGCTCGGTTTAGCCGAGCCACCACTAGGTGGCTCGGTTTAGCCGAGCCACCACTAGGTGGCTCGGTTTAGCCGAGCCACCACTAGGTGGCTCGGTTTAGCCGAGCCACCACTAGGTGGCTCGGTTTAGCCGAGCCACCACTAGGTGGCTCGGTTTAGCCGAGCCACCACTAGGTGGCTCGGTTTAGCCGAGCCACCACTAGGTGGCTCGGTTTAGCCGAGCCACCACTAGGTGGCTCGGTTTAGCCGAGCCACCACTAGGTGGCTCGGTTTAGCCGAGCCACCACTAGGTGGGTTTTTTCGCCATTTTCCGAGTCCGATATGGTTCGGTCTCGTCGACGTTCGCTAATCTGAAGCTTCATAGCTGGGTTTATCCCATTATTCATATGCGTTCGTCGCTTCGTTGACTTGCACGCTTCGCCGACTCGCTTCATGCATTTCGTCGACTTGCTTTATGCGTTTGCGTCGTGATCACTTGTTATTACGTCGTCAACGGTTCGCCATTAAGTCGTCGGATGGCTCGCCGATTGTCAACTCATTGTCACGAGTCATGTTCGGGGATTCATAGGCAATTTTAACGCCACAGATATTCTCCAGTGTTTCAGCCTCGTTCTTTTATAGAAGAGCCTGAAATACTTTGGATATGATAGGCCCAAACCTTCAATCGGCATAACAGGACCTGAAAATAGCTTCAAATCTTGATTTCTTTAATTTTTTCAGATTATCCAGTGCTTTGTCGAACGACTGAAAGTGTCATGGTGCTGCATTTATTGTCTGACCGCTGTCGAAATCTTGAACCGAAGCTGGTAACTAAATTTTTGCTTTAGCTCGTGTCGGTGAGTTGTCGTAGAACTGACCATCAAACTTCTTGAGATCTCTCCTTTAGTCGGTGAATTCTCCATTGCGACGCATTGACCGGTATCAACACAGTTTAAGTTCTTAAGGTGTTGGAGCTGGGAGAACCAGTTTATACTCATATACTCCCAGGGGTTTCGGGAATCAATATTTCCATTGGAGGTTTGTCGAGTTATCCTTAAGAATATTTTATAAAAATATTCTCCAGAAACTTCTCAACAAAAATGGGAAACAGTTTAGACTTGTATACCTTATTGGAGTAATTATGAGACTCGAATAAATCGGATCGGATGAAAAGTGACCCTCAATGGGTGATAACCCCGCTGAATAAATATCCAGGGCCCCTCCGGATGTGTGGGAGGGAGAAAGAAAAAGAAGGAATCAATCGACGGGCTGATTCGGTCGCTTTTGATGCCCGGTTTAGCCCTCGATTTGAATTTTAGTTCGTGGTCCGTTCAGATCGCTTCGTCCGTTCGGGCTGGTTTGGATTGACTTGGGGCTGGTTTAAAACCCCAAAACTCCCCTTTCTTTTTGGGCCAACCCCCTCTTTTTATTTTCTTCTTCTTTCTTTCGCCTCGTCTCCCTCAAACCCTAACGAGCATCCAAGATCCAAGTTTCTTCCACATCTTGGACTCAAAAATTCCTTCAAATCCTCATACTTTTCCATATCCTCGTGCCTCACTTCGGCTAAACCTTCTTTCAGATTTAGGTTTATCAGATCCTCGAGCTTTTCTTCATGTAAATTCCCCATAACTTTTGCATATTTAATTTTTATTTTAGCACACAAATCTGTGGGTAGATATACAAAGATTTAGGGTTTTGATTTCACGCCTCGAATTAGGGTTTTCGAGGGGGAAATTGCATGAAATCTGAAGGATTTTAATCAAGAGAAAGGGGCTGAAATTTGAGGGGTTTTGTTGTAAAAAATTGGGCTGTAGTTTGAGGGGTTGATGTGCTAATAATTGCTGAAATTTTTTTTGTGCACGTGTTGGCCGAAGTTTGGGGGCTTATGTGCAAAGGTGGCTGAAATTTTTTGGATTAATTTCAAAAAGGGCTGAAATTTTGGGGGTTTAGGTGCAAAAACGGCTCAAAACTTTAGATTCAAGGGTGATTTGAATGGCTGAGAATTTTGGGCTTGAAAGTGACTTAAATGGCCTGGATCCATGGGTATTTTGATCATTTTATGGCCAAATTCGATCAGGAGAGGTTTCGTGCTAAAATTGAATCCGATCTCGGCGTATGTGGACCCTGTAGGTTTAACTAGAATTTAACCGTAAAATCCCATATATTTTTTTGTAGGATTTTGGTTAAAATTCATAGTTTCCCTTTATATTTCAGATCCTCTGGATTTATCTTAGTATCTGACCCGTTCGGTTCTTTTGCAGTTGGACATATCGTCGGGGAGATCACGCGCTCTGAGGAGTCAGCCAGCTACCCCGCCGCATGAGAGTGCGCCTCCATCATTTATTGGTGAGTCTTTTCCCATCTTTTAGTGCATTCAAAATTTGCATATGGCATACCGCATCCCCGCTTTGTTCTCCTTCATGAGGCAATTGGGAAGAGCCGAGATTTTCCTTTATGAGGGTTGACGCTTAAAAGATAGGTTTTGCTTGGTCAACACCTATCTCAAAGCAATTAAAAGGGGGCAATTCTATACCGCATCATGTTTCGTAGGACAGGGTATATTATCGCTTTACTTGTGCGATGGTATACATTGTCCTATGAGTGCATAATACAGCCAGAATCGTCTCACCCATTATAAGGCAGTGACTCTATCTCATAGGTCTGCGAGATGAGTTCGACACCTTATATTGCCTTTAAAATATTCTTTATGACTGAATCTAACAAATATTAATTACTCGTTCCCAGTTGAATACCCCTCTGGAGCGTTTCCCTCTCATGCGGTTGACGGACGCCGCGGCGAGCATTATGCCACTTCCGATGATTTTTCGTCTGTTTTGATTACTCCACGGTTTGCACCGCACGCCACGAGGCCATCCAGAGATACGCGGAGGGGAGCCCTCGTGGTGCTTCGATCGTTGGTTACCGACGACCGCTTGTGAGGAACACTAGCCCACTCACCGAGGAAGACGGATTACCTGTTCGGTGATTCCGTTGAAGATCCAGATGCAGCTTTTATTGAAAGTGAGCAATGGTTGCATAAAGATGACGGAGGGTTCTTATATCTCCCATGGATACCTCACCATCGCTCATTGACTGAGTTGAGGTGTCAGGCCGTGACACGGGAGATATCGTGGCGCTTGACGGAGGAGCATGACCACATACATTGTGGGTATAATACCCACCAGGCAATTCCGGGTTTGAGTAGGAACCGTGTTATTGGACTGCGTCCTGGTGTGTTGGGATTAGACACACCACCCCGCGACGAGCTGTTCACTGCTGCTCATATCTTGAAGAATCGTCTCGCGAGGCTGGGGCGAGAAATGCCTGCGACCCGTCACAGATTTTACGGCTGGCTTCATTCTTCAGACAAGTTTTGGTAGGCTCGTATGACGAACTATGTCCTCAGCCGATGGGGTGAGGAGCTACATGCCTGTGGTTTACATGCAGCAATTCGTGCCACCATGTATGGGCTGCCGATCAGTGCTAATCATTTCTTTGCATTGTCAGAGCTCTATGACCCGAATTCGAATACTTTCTTGACCAAGCATGGGGAGCTAGGGTTAGCTCTCCATGAGATGCATCAAGTCTCCGACTTACCCATGGGAAAGATGTTATACTAGGAGTACTTTCCCTCGAATCGTGAGTTGAGTTAGCTGAAAGATCACATGCCCAGTCGCTATGATACCTTATGGGATCTTACTTGCCACTATCATATTGCTTTGGCACAGGCTGAGCCACTAGCAAAAAGGACCAAGTCACAAGTGAGCCTGAAGCAGTTCGTAAGTTATTTATTCAGGCACCTGAAAAGCAATTCTGGCGAGGCAATTTGTGGATTGGCACCGCTCACTCCTTCAGAGGTTATCGAGCTAATCAAGAAATCCAGCGCTCGCTCTTATACCATTAGTAGCACCGAGGGTGGTTTTCTTGTAGGGACTAAATTCAAGATATTCTTGTGGCATGCAGTAAAGCCGATTTAGCCGATGACTCTCCTAGCCGGTTACCTCGCAATCTGGTTGAAGAAGTACGTGGTACCGTATCAGTCTGGTGATGCTTTACCATTAGAAGTGCTTTATCCTGCAGTTCAGCTTGCTCACAAGAAGGAACTTTCTCTCCTTCCGATGATGGTGGCTAACATTCATCGTGGGCTTCGGTAGATAGTTAATGCCTTCACTCAGGGGGAGGGTGAGCCGTTGATTCGGATTCCTCTTGCTAAGGTGGAGCTTCCATACACTTACCTGATGGCTTGGTTCGTCCTTCACCGCTAAGATGATGGATGCCGTAACCCCAGACACCACCCCTTACTACAATTATTAGAGAATTGCAGATAGAAGGGGCGAGGATTCTTAAAAATAAGAAAGCAATTGCAGGTTCACAAGGGTTGGGTTTTCTCCAGATATTTTCCGCGATTCTCTGGTCAGTACGGCGAGTCTTTGATTGATGAGGAGAGGCCGAGGGCGAGCCGGACCTCTCTTGATATTGGCTGCTTCAATTGGTTGATGAACATTAGGTCGGGTTACCTAACATTCCGGGTGAGAGATGAGTGCTTTATAGAGCCGTATCTTCCTCGTCGATTTGCCCGCCAGTTTGGTTATGACCAACTTTATGTTAGAAATCTGAGTCGACGGCTTCGGACTCATGGCGGATTAGTGGACGGCGTCCGAGCATGGCTATGAAGTGTGACAGGGTGCATTGGTGCTAGGTTCAGCCTTCCGAGGCCGAAGGCCTACCGAGTCGACATTCTTATGCTGCAGGTGGTTGTTGGCAACTAATGAACCCATTCACGTGAAGCCTATTGCAGAATTAGCGGCCGAAGAGACCTCCTGGGCTGATACTCAGATGATTCAGAAGGCCGCTCGATCACAGAGGAAGCGATGCAAGACTCGTCAAATAGACGAGGAGGAAGAGGAGACCTTCAGTTCTGCCGATGAGACATCAGGAGGAGATCATGCAGATGACAAAGATCATGAGGAGGACTTTGGGACAGGTTTGTCAATACTTCCTCTCCCTTTTTCTCTTTCCTCTTTTGGAATTATTGGGTCTGACAGCAATTTAAAGCTTCAGGAATGACAGCCGAGGAGGAGGAGGGACTTTGCACCTCTTACCGGGTGAAGCATTGAGTTGGGACTCAAGCTGTTAAGCGGAAAAAGTTAGTCCATAAGTCACGTGCGGATCCGCGAGCTTTTGAGATGGACTTGGCTGGTGATGACATTGTCAGCGAAGGAGGTAATGCTTAACCCCCACGTAGTCCCTTCGATCATTTAATTCATTGAACTCAGGGCTCACATTTCTCCATTTCTGTGCAGGAGGCTATGGAGAAGGCGAGATCAACTTCGATTTTCCCCATCACGATTTCGCCTCTTCCGAAGAACCCAATTTCACACAACAGGTGTACGAGTCTATGGCAGAAGAGCCTGCAGTAGCTGCCAAAATTAATGAGACTACCAATGTAGGACCTGATTCAGCAAATCCAGGTACATCTATCATTGGTAATACTCCATTTAGATGGCGAGTACAGGAGTTGAACGACTCGGAATTCGTGCCTTCCCTAATTGTCTCTATGCTTCTTGCTCTTTTAGAGAAATTACAGGAAGCAAATGTGGACACTGGGATTAGAGAGACTAACTCCACTGTAGGAGGTAAGCCATTTTCGCTGATCGCAGGTTCTTAATTCTACTTCTTTCACTTATGCTCTCTTGTGTCAGATTTTGCGATAGAGGATTTTGATGAAGATGGCCTGCTTGTGGACACCACCATGGTCGACCGAGATGATCATCTTCCCGGTGATATGTCACCTGAGCCAACAATTCTCGAAAATACTGAGGTTTGTTCCTCTAAAGGTATGGGCTCCCTCTCCCGTTAATTGTAGGACTAGCCATTTTTAACTAATATAACTATAATTTGATGAATCTGAGAAATTCATTTTGTTGCTGGCAGGAACTCCTACTGAGGCTCATTTTTTAATTCCTCATTCTGATGTTCCTCCAGAATTGGCTACCATGGCGCCTGCCGTGCCTGATGAGCATGCCGTGAGACCAACTGCAGCAGTCGGTGCATCAACGGCTGTTACCCTTTTGATAGCCCCGCTAATCCATGAAGCTATACCGATGGAAGCAGGTACGGGTTATCCAGCTAAGAATGTCTACGCCGGCCTTTGACTTAAGATTTTAAAATGTCCATCCTTTTATTTTTGCAGGGCTTACATCTCAACTCCATGATCTGGCGAGGGCGCTGATGTCGGACAATGACCCAGATCGAATTATTATCTGTATGGAAGTCCGCTCGTTCTTTTCTTTCGTAAACATGATGATCGACACACTTCTCCACAGTGGGCTTTCTCTCCGTCAATTCAGCCGGTCCTTGACCCTAGAACGGTTTTGATAAGGGATGCTGGTTACCCAGAGTTGGCCAAGGCAATTGCTGATGATCTTGATCGTCTGGAACTCAAGCTTCAGAAATTACAGGAGTTGCAAGCAGCAGGTGCTTCTTTGTATATAGCCAATTGAGCGGAATCTCGTCTGGAAGCATGGCGCGATGCTTGCATTTTTACTGGACTCGAGGTTCAAATACAGCGGGACCGGATAGATCAGGTTAAGACCGCACTTGCCGAGAAATCAACATCCCTGAGCAACATTCATTCTTGTATTGCGTCAAGTGAGGCCAAGATAGCGCAGCTTAGACGAGAACTTCAGGTGGAGGAAGAGAACTTAAGTGTCTTGGAGCTGATAAGTGTTAATGAAGAGGAAGCTCAAATCGCCATATCCAAGAAACTGGAGCTCTCGGAACAAAAGCTAGCTGAAGTTGAGGAAGAAGCTGCGAAGACATTGAACGCCAATGAGGAGTATTTCAGGGCTGAGTTGTAGAAGGAGCTCCAACAAGCTTACAACGATGAGTTGTCCAAGTTAGAACAATAAATCTTTTACCATAAACTTGATGTTTAAATAACTGCAATTTCCTCGTTGAAAGACTCGACTCTTCCTTAATCGAAAAAATTTCTATCCTCCTTTTTATTGTTGTTTATTATGATTTCTCATTTCGTTTGAAATAATCAACCACAATACTCATAGGATTTTTGGCTAACCCTCAGCCATTAACGGATTTGACGAGCCTTTACCGATTACCGTTTGAATAGGGCTAGCATGCGGATTACCTAAACCCGTTCCGCACGTGACATTGTGCTAAAAGAATGAAACTCTTTCAGACTTGGTGCTATGATGTTGAATACATAGGCTTCGTCTTTTTTACGGGCAAGAGACTAACCGGCAACGCGTGTTAGGTGTTGACTTTACGGTTATTAGCTAACCCCTAGCCATCAACGGATTTGACGAGCCTTTACCGATTACCGTTTGAATCGGGCTAGCATGCGGATTATCTAAACCCGTTCTGCACATGACGTTGTGCTAAAAGAATGAAACTCTTTACACTTGGTGCTATGATGTTGAATACATAGGCTTCGCTTTTTACGGGCAAGAGACTAACCGGCAACGCGTGTTAGGTGTTGACTTTACGGTTATTAGCTAACCCCTAGCCATCAACGGATTTGACGAGCCTTTACCGATTACCGTTTGAATCGGGCTAGCATGCGGATTATCTAAACCCGCTCGCGACATGACGCTGTGCTAAAAGAATGAAACTCTTTCGGACTTGGTGCTATGATGTTGAATACATAGGCTTCGCTTTTTACGGGCAAGAGACTAACCGCAACGCTGTTAGGTGTTGACTTTACTGTTATTAGCTAACCCCTAGCCATCAACGGATTTGACGAGCCTTTACCGATTACCGTTTGAATCGGGCTAGCATGCGGATTATCTAAACCCGTTCTGCACATGACGTTGTGCTAAAAGAATGAAACTCTTTTACACTTGGTGCTATGATGTTGAATACATAGGCTTCGTCTTTCTCACGAGAATAGACTACCCGGCTGCATGTATTAGATGCAGACTTATCCCTACTTAGGCTTCGGGATAAAATTCCCCAGACTTGAATTCTGGTGTCTTCTTCAATCGGTAAAAGACTAAACCGGCAATGCGTGTTAGGCGTTGGCTTATCCCTACTTAGGATTCGGGATAAAATTCTCCACACGTGTAAGGCCTGGATTGTGGTGTTATTAATAACAACCTGTCACAATTTTGAATATGTGGGCTTTCGTTCTTTTTACGGTTAAGAACTAACCGTCAACGCGTGTTAGGCGTAGACTTCTCCCTACTTAGGATTCGGGATAAAATTTCCCAAGATGAGTCTTGGTATCCTTTTCATGGAGAAAGGTTAACCGGCCATGCGTGTTAGACGTAGACTCATCCCTACTTAGGCTTCGGGATAAAATTCTCCAGACTTGAATTCTGGTGTCTTCTTCAATCGGAAAAAGACTAAACCGGCAACGCGTGTTAGGCGTTGACTTATCCTTATTTAGGATTCGGGATAAAATTCCCCAAGATGAATCCTGGATTGAAGGATTTTTTTTGTTGGAAAGATAAAATTGATGTGGGAAAGGAAGAATTATATATTCTGTCTCCCGATGCTGGAGAGGAAGAATTTTATATTCTATCTCCAGGTCTTCTTTTTAGGGTAAAGACGAACCCGAAATAAGAGAGGAAGAATTTTATATCCTATCTCTTGCTCCTGGAGAGGAAGAATTTTATATTCTATCTTCAGTGTAAAGGAAACTAAAAGTGGGATCTCCACTTCGAGAATCTTAGGAGGTGATCCTAAGGGGGGTTATTCATTGGGACATTTGGGGGATAATGGGATAATTTTTGAGATTCTACTTTATGGTGTTATTCATTGGGATAATGGAACAAAGATAATACATTTTGATGTTATTGGTTTGTTGGAATACTAGTGGGACAATTTCACCACTTGGGATAAAATTATCCCACTCATGTACAAATTTTTTGCCCCAATAGTAAAATTTACCCCATCCTCCATATTGGAACAATTATGTTCCACTTTGAAGGCAATTGGGATAATTTTGAAATATTTTTATATTACTTAATTAATACATGATAATTATATTATAAATATATACCATGATATATAAAATATAAAATAATAATATATTTAATATATTATATTATATTATATTATCATGTAATAGAATAAAATATTATCATAATTTAATTTTATGTATAATTTATTCTATTATATTTATTATATATTATTATGCAATATCACATAGTATATTATATCATAATAAAATAGTACAATATATTTATTATAATGTTATATTATATTATTATAATATTATATAATAATGTAATAATATATATTATAATATATTATATTATATTAGTTGTAGTTAATATTTTACTATAGCTAATATAATATTATATTGTATTATATTAAACCAATATAATAATATATTATAATATAATATAGCATAATATTAAAATTATTGAATATGTTAGTATATTATATTTAATTATGTAATATAATAAATCATGTCATATGATTATATTATATTATATTCATATATTATATTGATATAATAAAATATATTATTGTACTATAATATAATACATTTTAGATATTCTCAGATATATTATCGGTACGGGGAGCTCGAACTTCCCGGTTTGTCCCTTCCAGTCGGACGATTGAATCGGGACTGCTTCGAGACTTGAACCTTCTGATGTTGGGGTTGCTTCTCCTTCAGTTTGGCCATGTCCTCCTTGGCGATCGCCTGCTGCTGTGATTTTTCAGCGCGCGTAGGAGGAGTCATCGCCACTTCCAGTTCCGTCAGCGTCTTAGCATTTGGATTAGAAGCTTCGGGATACTTGTATTTATACTCGTGTCCGCTCCTTGTGACGAAGACTTCATGTTCCTCCTCGGAAAGCTGGAATGTCATTATTTGTTCATCATTCTTCTCCGAGATTGCTGAAGTGGCATGACATGATTTTTCCTTGCCCTTTGATTTCTTCTTAGATGAAGAGGCCGCCCACTGATCATCTTCGAGCAAGTCAGGGTGAACCCAAAGAATTTCGCTGTTTGGGGCTGTATGTGGCACGAGCCCCTTTTTGCGTTGTCCGTGAGGATCATCATTCACCATCTTCATCCCTACTTTCACGACGGGCTTCGGTTGAAATCAAGTTAAAGGCACCGATCCGAAGGTGATGGATACTGCGTTCACCCCACTTTCTTTTCTTTGGACAGCTTTGGGGTAATAACCCCTACATCGATCAAGGCCTGGATTTTATCCTTGAGATGGTAGCACGACTTTGTTGGATGGTGAACCGCTCTGTGGAATGCGCAGTACCTCGGATCTGTGACCTTATTTGCCTCTTCCCGATTCATGATTGGTGGCAGTTGGATCTTATTATTTTCCAGGAGGTATTTGAAAATACCGGGAACCTCGTCTTCCTTGAAAGAATAGACTTTGGAGAACCTTGGTTCTGACGATTTCTGTTTTTGAGGTCGTTGCTGCCATTAGGGCTGCGATTGTTGTGGCGCCATTGCTATGTTGTTGCCGCGGCATACTGAACGCTTGGTTTGCGCCCACCGCCACCGCGACATTCCCTTTGCCGCGTGGGACGAAATTCTGTTTGTGAGCATTTGCCGCTTGTCGGCCTCTTTTCGCTTTTTCCTCTTAAGGAATCGCCGGCTTGCTCCCAGCGCACCTTCAAGTCTCTCCATGTCTTGACGGTGTCGTTCTATTGCTTCCAAAGACGCCCAACGAAGGTTGTTGTGGCGTGTCCGAGAATGAACTCCTCGCTTATCGTCCCGACAATTTATTGCCTTGTTTCGAACCGCTGACGGCCGCTTCATCGCTCTCGTCTTCGCTTTTCATCCAACAATATTTCGATGGATATCTCGGTGTCGTCGTCGAAGAAATTGGCGAGGAACATGGTCTCCATGTCGTCCCAGCTGTTAACGCTCCCCGGCTTGAGATGGTAGTACCAATCGAAGGTAGCTCCTTGAAGAGTGCCAACGAATGACCGAACCATCAAAGGCTCATTATCGGAAATAACCTCCAGGTGGGACTTGAAGTAGATCAAATGCTGAGTGGGTGAGCTCTTCCCGTCGAACGGCGTAAAGTTTATTAGATTGAACTTCGCCAGATATGGGTTTGATTCCCATTCCCTTGGGTACGGACACGGTATACCTATCTTCATTACCTTTTGGGCGAAAATCAAAGTGTTGATCTTACTCTCGAGGTCCTTTATCTTTTCATTCTCATCTACGTCTCCGTTCAGGTGATTTTGAGGAGGGACGATGGTGTTACCGTTGGCGTTCTCGAGGCTACCTTCCGCATTCTGTTTATCAGAGGGATTATCGGCGTTACGGTCTTCATCCATGTCCGTGTCACTGTCCGTTTGGTTGACGTTATTGCGACGACTTGATTCACCCTGGCGATTCGTTAGTGCTTGGATTTGCTGGTCATGCATCTCTCTCATTTATTGCATAGCCATCTCTATCTCGAACTTGAAATTCTCCTTTTGCTTGGCCATAGCCTCTTCAAGCATCTTGGCCACTTATTTTACACTGATCATGAATGCCTCACGGGGTTGTCCCTCGCTGAAAACCGTATTATCGAAAGCAATTGCAGAGCCAGCGTCCGACACTTCATCATCTGAGGGTAACCCCCTCTACACTCTGCCATAGTTAGGCTGTCTGATAGTCCCGGGCCGTAACCGAGTCATTCGTTGAGATACCCCGGGAATGGCACGTGTCGACGCCCCTTTGCTAGTCATGTTAATGGTGACTCTTGGCAATTCATCGCCTTGAGACACCGATCTTCTTCCACGGAAGCGCCGACTGGTTTTGGCATTTCGTGCCAAGCCTATCAAAGATCGACACCTTCTCCGAGTCGCCTTTGGTGCGCTTGCACCGACAACACCGCCTTATCGCCTTGGAACACGCATAATGTGTGTTCAACTCTTGTTCAACTCGGGAACTTTTTCGAGATTTACTGCATTCTCAAAGACGATAGTACAACTCATCGACATGAATGCCGAGCAACCCATCGCGGTGTTGGTAATGACTTCTCGTATAACGCCATCGCCGCCGACGAAAACGCTTCCTTCTGAGGATGAACCGCGTTATCAGAGCTTTCAAAAGTCACTCGTCTCAACGTTAGCCCTTGCGGGTGTGAAGTTTCGACGGGCTCTTGAACTTCAATTCGCAACCCGGTGCGAGCAGCTACAGGAATCTTCCTGTCGTGGTGGAGGTGGATGCGACCCCGCATCGCGGAGTTGTCCGACCTCTTCAATCGCCCAAACGCTCAGAATCGAATTTTGCCTCGTTCATCGTGTAACGGACCGAGGCACTCTAATACCATTTTCTTACTTCGGGTTAAACCAGCGGGATCGACCGAAGAGGGAACAGAGTTAGACGGAGATTTGGATGTGGTCGTCGGAGGTGGAATCGGTATTGTGGTGACCTTTCTTTGATTCAGGTTACCCTGTAGCGACCGAGCCTTAGTCGAATCAGCTTGAGGTGGCTGATCCCTAGTTGACGTTTCTGCCCTTGTCCGAATCGTCGTTCCGGATTTCGGCCTCCAAAATTGGCGCATCTTTGGTGCTTCTTGGCCACTTCTTCTTTCTTTAATATTTGGGTCTCTTGAACTAGAGCCCGTGCGTGCGCAAGCAGTGCGCTGCGCTTTCGGATGCGCTCCTCGATCGTTGAATGGTTCCGTCTGACGCGGACCCATTCACTTGTTAACGGCTTGGAGGAGCTCCCAACCATGTGTTGTTGAGGCCTTTGACCTCTTCTGAACTTGAGATCCATCTCATAGAGGATCCCGTCAACCGATTCCAGGGCCTTGGCGAACTGACGCGTTAGGCGTTGGCGTTGCCTCTGGCGGGCTCTCTTTGAGAGAGTCGGCACGCCATCGGCGGTCATCTCCTGCACAGAGGAGTTCAGATCTGCAGATCCGGCCATCTTAGATGCCGGAAGGACGCTGCTTATGCGACTTTGGCAGCAGTGGGGTTGGGATCCTTGCCTTGAGATTCCGGATCCGAGGGCCAGCGGATCTTCCTTGTAGCGGAAATCTTTCTGGATTTGCGGGGAGAGGACGATCTGGACGAGGATGATAGATACTCCTCGAACTTTTGTTGGTCGAACTCGTATTAGACCTCCTCTTCGACCGGGATCGCTATTCACGGTTGCGACACGACGATCTCATCATCGAGATCGTTGGCTCCCACTGTGGTCGCCAGCTTGTTCGCGGGAAAAGTCGGGTTGATCTTTATTGATGAACTCATTACAGCTCTATGCGTTACAATGAATTCAAAAGTTCGTCTTTTTATAAGACTTGATTACAATGAAAATCAAAAATAAAAATTACAACTTTTCCTTAAACAAACACAAGACCCTGTTTATCAGACTCTTGCTTGCGTGGGATCTTTACCTGTGCCGGGGTTTATCCGTGGCCCGCCGCGTGATATGATCCGGTGTAAGATCTACGCGATCAAGGGGATTATTTCACGAAGGAAATAATCACCGAAGTGAGTGAAATCGACCAAGCGAGATCACCACTCTTCTCGGGATCAAAACAAAGTTTGATCCGGAGGGTCGCGGTAGATCGGATCCTAAGATCTCGAACTTCTTCACTTTATCTTGTGGGTTCGCGAAATCTTGGATCTCGATGTCGGATCTAAGCGTTGATCGCTGTTGAATCCGATAGAGCCTCCCCTTCTCGTCCAAAATCCAGATCTGAAAAATGAGACCCCCTGTGTATTTATAGGCTTTAAAGCGGGTCGGTCGAAACTGTGCCTAGCCACCTCTTGGTGGCTCGGCACCGAGCCACCAATTGGTGGCTCGGTTTTGGCCGAGCCGCCCAAGTGGCTTTTCTTCTCGTCATTTTCCGAGTCTGATATGGTTCGGTCTCGTCGATGTTCGCTAATCTGAAGCTTCATAGCTGGGTTTATCCCATTATTCGTATGCGGTTCGTCACTTCGCTAACTTGCACGCTTCGCCGACTCGCTTCATGCATTTCATCGACTCGCTTTATGCATTTGCGTCGCGATCACTTGTTATTACGTCGTCAACGGTTCGCCGTTACATCATCGGATGGCTCGCCGATTGTCAACTCATTGTCACGAGTCATGTTCGGGGATTCATAGGCAATTTTCAACGCCTACAGGAATTGGACGAATTTTTTTTTAAATCGCGAATTTTTTCGAGACTGAGTCAACCAAACCTATCGAAGTTTGGTTTACCGCCGTCCGTTTCGCCAAGTTCCCTCCGGATTGAGAGATATCAGTGTTTTTGTCAGTTTTTTTACTATTTTTGGTAATATTTTAGGAGTCTGTTTTGATTAGGAAGCAAATCCGGTTTGACTCCAAATTTGACCGATTTACTTCCCTAATCATAGGGAATCTTTTACAGAGAGTTTTCTTATTTCTATTTCTGGTAAAGTTCGGGTCAATTAGAAGTCTTGTTTCTATTTTTAGTAAAGTTCGAGTCATAGTAGGAGTCTTGTTTATTTTTTATTTAAACAGAGTCTTGTAAGCCATAGATGCATATCTTTTTATCAATAAATTTCTTTTATTATATTTTCTTCATGGATTCGAAGCTCTTTGTGGATTCGGAGATCGTTCTTTGTAGATTCAGAGAACAACCCTTGGTGGATTTCGAGGTTTATCACTTCAGCGCTGCGTTAAAAAAGAGGTCGGTTTCGCTGAAGAAAGGTTTTTGAAACATACGGGACTACTAGTCCCGTATATTTAGTGACCACTAATTAGTCATTAAATTTAAGTTAGAAAACCCACGGGACTAGTAGTCCTGTGGGTTTTCTAAACATATATATATACAGTATATAAAAATCAAGAACTCTAACTATAGATGAACATGAATCCAATCGAATAAAATAGATAGAAAACAGGTTGCAGGAGAAACAGTGGACAGGATGGAGGAGGGGGAGAAGGGAACACGGGATTTTCAAAAGGGCTGTCCCACATGGGAACAAGATAGATTAATGAATCCATTGCCCCAATCAATTAAAATCCAATGGTTACCCCTCCCTTTCATATATTTATTCTTGTGCAAAATGTAAATATTGCAACCTTGTCATTGAGAGAGACCAATCATTCTCCTTGTAACTGTTCAAATACCGACCTATAGGGGACAACTTTATCTCATGAGGCACGTGCTGAGGAGGATAGCAGAAGATGATGCGATCTCTCAAGCAAGAGAGTATGGGCTTTATATTAATTGATGCAATCTCTCAAGTCAAAAGGAGATGATGCAATCTCATGAGGCCCGTTTTCTGAGAACAGTAAAACCCACGGGACTACTGTGAGTTTTCTCAGTTAAGTTTAGCGGTCAATTAGTGGCCACTAAATATACGGGACGAGTAGTCCCGTATATTTCAAAAAAAAAAATTCCAGCAAAACCGATCTCTTTTTGGCCAACAGGCCAGACCAAAAAGAGGTCGGTTTTGCTAAATAATTAGCAAAACAGTCGGTTTTGCTAATTATTTAGCAAAAATTGTCTCTTTTAAAAAAACTACCTATTATTTATTAAATGAGTAATAGGGCAATTGATGATTAAATGAGGTCAGTGTGTCTATTAGGGCTGGTGACTGGGCCGTGACAGATCAACCTGCACCCATGCCTGTCAAATTTGTACTAATCCGACTTGGGTCAATTCGAGCCACCTTGAGGTTGGGTTGAGCGTCTAGGTGTTCGGGCTAGGAAGACAACTTAACCCAGCCCACTGAACCGACCTATTTGAGTCGGGCCGGGTTGGTCAGCCGAACCCACTAGATTTCTTTTTTCTTTTCTTTATTTTATTCTTTTGAACTTAAAAAAAAAATCATTTCGATGATTTTTGACCAACCGGATGGAATTTTATTACTTATTGAGGGAAAATTTGTGACCCAGCCCAAACACCAACGTGCCGAGTCAAACCCGACTCAAAACGGACTGGTTCAGTGGGGGCTACCTTAATGTCCGTTCACACATTTGGATGGCATGCTGATGGCATGGTTCACATCCAAGCAATCATCTATGATCAGGGATTTTGATAATCTGGATCATAGGATTTGGATGCGTGCTACCTCTGCCGTTCGGCGACACATTAACCACTTATGTTGAGAAACAAACCGAACTCCTCTTTATTCAAATATTGTGATGCACTAGGATAAATACTTAGCTTTTTAAAATACAAGCATTTCACAGTTTGGGGAAAATAAAATAAATTGGTAACAACAATATTTACAGTACAATAATCTGATAAAGAACTAGATTTCAATTTCTCTTCAGCTTCCTTCACTCGTCAACGTATGCAATGCTACATTCATTCGACCTAATAAGCTCCTCAATTATTTCGAATCATTCAGTGAGATGAAAATGCCTGTACAAGATGGAAGGTCTAAAATTAAGAATCATAATCAAAAGTTTAAAACTTTATGATATCAATAAAAGATTAAGAAATAAATACACTACCGAGAAAACATTGCGATGTCCAGGATCAGCTAAATGGGCCATCAAATTCTCAATTGGGCCTTCTCCAGTATAAATAGCCTGAAACACAAAGCCCACAAACGCAAGCATAGCCAACCTCCCATTCTTTATCTCCTTTGTCCTAAGAACCATAACGGGTTCGGGCGAGCCCCGGCCCCAATTAACCGGGTCGAACCAAAGTCCGCCCGGATAGCCCACATCGGGCTTGGGGTTTTTCCGGTTGGGAAACTTGGGCTCAATATCGACAGAACCGGGCTTGATCATGTCGGCCCATCGCCTCCCCTCAACCCAGCCCATTAGCGCCATTTGCGCTACGAATAGAGTTGTGGGGTCCGTAAAGTATTCCCGGGACCCAGCATCATACCACGAGAAGTCGTCGATGAATTCGAGCCTTTCGAGGCATTCGGGGATGAGAACGCCGGCGACCGCTAGCATTGCCCATCGGCTGTGCATCAGTTCGGCTTGCGCAAACCATTTGAGGAGCTCTGGGTCAGATCCTAAAAAGTTAATTCATAATTAGAAAGTTCAACGAATTTATTTTATGAAAATAGAATTTTGAGTATTACTAAGAGAGTGTAGCTACATACTGTTCATGTTCTATTTTATTTATATACCTATTTCCTAGTTCCTCAGACAATGTTATTTTCACGTTAGTTTCTATACTCACATGGCGATCTCATGAGGGTAAGAGTGATAAGTAGCTTATTAGCAATACGTTCTCTGGTTCTCCTGACTCAAAAGTCGTGACGATATTATTTTTCAATTAGTTTTCAAACTCATGAGGAACCTATTTTATTTCAAATCTAACTCTGATCATTACATGATTTCAAGGGAGTTCTAATGAATTGGAAAAACACAGCTTTGCCGGAGTCAAATATCGCATTTTGTGAAAATAGAACATGAACGTTAAGTAGCTACGCCGCTATGGTATAGAAGTTGTGCCAAAATTATAATATTTGGAAACTAAAAGTATAAATTGTACCCACCTAATCCGAGGGGATCAAAGCCAAAATCTCCAGGGAGGCTACAAGATTAGCAAGGGAATAATTCAATCAACAAGCAATAATCATGAGATAATTAATCATATTTAATTTTGAGAATAAGATTGTATTACCTTCCATCAAGCCACTCAGGAGGTGAGCTGCCAGGAAACCAAAGAGGCCTATCTGGAGGAAGAGGCTCACAAACACTTGAAACTCCTTTGCTTGCTCCAAGGCGAGTTGTTAGCTTTGCAAAAATCCTATTTACTCTTGGTAGGTGATTAGAAGCCCTAATCCTGTCAGTAATAGAAACAATTGGAAATTTTAGTTTTTTATATTGGCTAAATATCAGAAAACCCCCCTTAACTTTGGACAATTATCGGAAAACCCCCTTACTTTTCAAAATATCAGAAAACCCCCTTTAAGTATTAGGATTATCACAAAACCCCTCTTTAACTTTTAGATTTTATCAAAAAACCCCCCTTATTAGAAAACCCCCCTTATCAGAAAACCCCCCCTTATCCTTAAGGGGGGTTTTCTGATAAAATCTCAAAGTTAAAAGGGGGTTTTCTGATAACCCCTAAAGTTAAGGGGGGTTTTCTAATATTTTCAAAGTTTTGGGGGTTTTTCTGGCAATCATCCAAAGTTAAGGGGGGTTTTATGATATTTAGCCTTTTATATTCAATTACTAGTTTGAAGAATTTAGAACTAATCAAATGAAGAAAAACAAAGAGAGAGGATAAAAAATGAATGTCCTCGCAGGAGATTGGAGATTGATCTTATTGAGAATAAAATGAGATTTGTGTGCACCATAGGGAACCATTAAGAGTGATATAATAGTAGTCAATTTTAGCGTAGAAGATAATTAATTCTTAACACAACTGAATGGAAGAATAACACAACGTTTTGAAATAAAGACATTATTGTTGTCATTGTTGGTTTTTTTAGATGAAGGAGACACTGTTATAAATTAACTTAGGGCCAGTTTGATATTGTTGGAGCTAATAATAAGTTGTTTATAAAAGCAACTTATGGAAACAACTTACGCAAGTTGCTGAAAATTAACTGTTGGGTAATCAAATATCAAAAACTACTTAAAAATATTAAAGGTGTTTGGTGTGTATATATGGTATATAAACTTTAAAAAAAATAAAGCAAAAGCTGCTTTTAAAATCATTCTCATGTTGCTTCTAAAAGCACCCTCTTAAAAGCAGAAACAGTTTCAATAAGCACATTGAAAAAGTTTTCACCAAACACCATTATTGGTTGCTTCTTGAAAAAATAAGCAGAAGCATCCTAAGAAAAGCAATACCAAACTGGCCATTACTAGGCTTGCGACAGGATTGGGTGAATTGTGGATACTCCCCATCTATATCTTTAGTAGTGAATAACCCCCATTAACTTATTTACCTGCTCTTTGCTCCCCTCAACTCATCACAGAGAGGGGTGTTACATGAAATTAATTTAAAAAATATCAGTTCATTGCTCTACTAAGCGCTAATAAATGAGTTGAGAGGAATTATCTCCCACTCAAATATAGATGAGGATATATCAACTTTTAATTGGCCTTTTAGTTAGCGGAGGTTATTAGTCAAGACAGTTTAAAATATAAAATTATAGTCTTCAACTCTAGTCATAATGAACATTAAGATAGCACCCGAGAAGTACAGATTCAAATCATATCTATGCGTTCAAGAGAAACTTTAACCTCCTGATATGAACAAAGAAATTGAAGCTAGACAAACTAACATGCGAGCATGACATTGGTGAAAACAAATTCAATATCGTTCAATCATTAATAATTTGCAAAGATTTTTGACCAATTGGGGGTCATATCCAAAAAAAAGAATGGAGAAGGAATTTGAGATTGAATGTATCTAACCTTAGTTTGGGGTTGCAGAGTGGTGAGGAACCAAGAGCCAATGCCATGGTTAGCTTATTTGAAAGTTCAACTCATAGAGAGAGATGACGAAGATGATGATGATTTTATCTGTTGGTAGTTGGTAGCAGACGGCACAGCTTATTTTGGATAGAGGACCAATGAGAGGTTGTCAAATGGCAGGTGTAGGATCAGTGACCCCCTTAGCCTCAGAATTAGCTTTGGTTCCCTGATTTTTCACAAGGCTCATAAGTATTTGTCTAAGCCCACTCGCTGTTGCCTTTTTTTTATTAATGGGCTCCCATTAGGGGTGGAAACGAACCAAATAATTAATGCACACTTCGGTTATTATTCATTCAGATATTCGGTTATATTTGATTCAGTAGTTCATTTAATAATAAATAAATATATTTGTTAGTATTCGGTGCATAAACGAATAGAATTTGACCGTATGATATACAATTCGCTTGATTATTAAATATTCGCTTATGTTTTCTACTTCTAGATTATTATATTGTGTTATCTTTTACATGTGCATAATTTTATAAATATTATATTAATAATTTATAAACATACACTATAATAATTCTTATATTGAAATATCATAATAACAATTAAGTAAAACATTATAGAAAATAAATAAGAAAAGACTTCAAACATAGAGTTTGAAGTCAATACCTCATGGTTGAGGATCTTGTGACTTAACAAGTGTGCTATTGAGATATTCGTGAACATTTGACAAATATTCGTCTAATTAACGAACCAAATTTGAACACCCTTTCCCTATTCGACACGAATTCGAGTTCAACTTCGAATTCGTGAAAATAAACCGAATACGAATATGAATACCATGGTATTCGATTCGATTCGGTTCGTTTCCACCCCTACTCCCCATGGACTTTGGGTGGATTATTCGATGGTTTGTTTTCC
The DNA here is from genome assembly GCA_012295165.1 of Asparagus setaceus. Taxonomy (NCBI): domain Eukaryota; kingdom Viridiplantae; phylum Streptophyta; class Magnoliopsida; order Asparagales; family Asparagaceae; genus Asparagus; species Asparagus setaceus. The sequence goes on along the minus strand of CM022704.1, from coordinate 18,153,652 downwards.
TCTTATCCACAAAATTGTCATGCTTCTTTGGATGAGAATATCAGAAACTACTTTTATTAGATAAAACTATCGTAAACATTTTCGCTAGATTATAGGCTCCGTTTAGCAAAGGGTTAAGGATGATGGATTAAGGAGAAGGGTTAACATAGTTAACCTATTTGTTAATCTGAAAGATTAAGTTTTTTAATCCGTTAGGTCAGTTTATTTTAATTACTGTGGTTATTTTTCGTGTTTGGGATTAAAAAGAATTATGACCATTTTCTTTATAAATAAAGGGATTATTTCCTAATCTATCTAAATAGGTGGATTTGTAAACCCCTCATTTTGAGAGGTTAACTCAATTTAACCCCTCTTGAGGGATTTGTAAACTCGTTTATTATTTCTTGTGTTTGGCAAATTATGATAACTCAGTTTACACCAGTGTAAATTTTGTGTTTAGCAGGCTAATAACGGGTTAACTCTCCTTAATCCCACACTTAATCCATTGCCAAACGGGACCATATAAGTATAATTTACAGATGTTGTTAGGCAAAAGTAATATCCCTTACCTGTGCATTGCGTGCACAAAAAGATTCGTTGGTCTTTATAGTAACTCCATGAATGTAATTTCTGTTGGGGGAGAAATATGGCTTAATTTAGAGTCAATTGGTCTTAAATAGATGTAGGTTAGGAACCAAATTTATTTTAAAAGTTATAACTATTGGCCCCAACTCTTATTTTAAACTCGCAGCTCTTTCTAGTCCTATCCAATGTGGGACTACACCCACATATTAATAACCTGAACAACTCCCTATTAATTTGGGAGTGTAGTTCAACCTTATTCATTCTCCTGACATCTTTGGACTTAACTTTTTTTTTTAATTAATTGGACCATATAACCTTAGCTCAGTAACTATTTGTTGGGGTAGAAATCTGTCTTGACTTAGAGTCAATATGTCTTAAATAGAGTTAGGAACCAATTTTAATCCCAAAAAGCTATAGGTATTAGGTTGTTATAACCCTTCGAATCATCCAAATACTAATATGTGATTAGTAGCAGACAAGTATCCCGCATTAGAGGCTTGATCTAGTCCATCCACTTCCAGAGGGTCTGAACCAACGTATCAACCGACTCGAAAGGCGACCTCGGCCGTTGAAACCAGTTCTCGAAGCCGAGTCGTCCCTGCCGACACCCTGCGAGGACAACTCCCGAGGCGGGACTTGCCGACATCTCGACACCCGCTGGGTTGACTCGGCAAATAGTTTGTTCAGCCGTCCCCTTTGTCGACTCCTTGCGAGGACGACTCACAAGGCGGTGTAGGCGGGAAAAATTGCCAAGCTCGTCTGTCAAAGGCTTGAGCTCGCCTGCATTCAAAAGGCCCAGCAAAGCTCGCCTGCAAGTTTGAGTAAGATAACCCCCAAGCCAAAGCTCGCCTCGCAAGGAGTTCGCCAAGACAACTAACACCACCACACGCTGGAGGGGCCCGCCAGTTGATCCCGCTTGTTCGATAAGCTCGCCTGAGCATTCAAATAGCTCTCAAGCTCGCCTGCAAGGAGTTCGCCAGACAACTAACACCACCTCACACGCTGGAGGGGCCCGCCAGTTGACCCCGCTTGTTCGACAAGCTCGCTGAGCATTCAAATAGCTCTCAAGCTCGCTCGCAAGGAGTTCGCCAAGACAACGAACACCAGCTCACAAGCTAGAGGGGCTCGCCAGTTGACCCCGCCTGTGCGCCAAGCTCGCCTGCAAGGAGTTCGCCTGCACAACGAACACCAGCTCACACGCTGGAGGGGCCCGCCAGTTGACCCCGCTTGTTCGACAAGCTCGCCTGAGCATTCAAATAGCTCTCAAGCTCGCCTGCAAGGAGCTCGCCTGCACAACGAACACCAGCTCATACGCTGGAGGGGCCCGCCAGTTGATCCCGTTTGTTCGATAAGCTCGCCTGAGCATTCAAATAGCTCTCAAGCTCGCCTGCTCGCATGTCTGAACAGTGCAAGTGGCTACTTGCTTGTGGAAGTGGGCCCACCCACTCTCCACGTCCTGGTAATGATGAGGCATGGCTCTCATTATCTCTATAGTGATCACATTCCACAGCTAGAGGAGGGCATGAGGCTCCTCACCCATTAGTGGTCACATCCCACAAGTCAAAGGGTGGCCTATGCCATTACTTTGCCTATTTATAAGCCTCCTTGGCCAACGAGACAAGGGGGCTGGCTGAAAAGTTGAAAAGGGGCTAGTTGTCGCAGAGGACAAAAGGGTGCCTTGCTCTCTTGTTCCATTAGCTCAGTCTTGAGCGAAAGCTTGGATTGTAGAAGTAGACTCCATCTGAATCCTCAGATTTGGAGGCTCTTGAGCTCTTTGCAAACTCTCGCATTGTAGCCCTATCCAAGCAAGCTCGGGTAGAACCGAACTCAACCACCGGAGCTTCTCGTGTGCTGGCTTCGGCCGTAATTCGATCGGATCGTCTAAGAGAAGCAAACTCGACTCGAGCATCAAGGGAGGCATCCTATCGCTACCGACGAACCCACGTTAAATAAGAAGGGCCTTCCCTTCGCTTCTGTTGTAAAAAACGATTCTTAATTTGTAACAAACAATTCGACCAATACAAATTCGAGAGTAGATTTTTACACCAAACAGAGGATGGCGACCACAGTGGGAGAGACCGTTTCCTCAACCGAGATGGTGGTGGCGCAATTCGACGACATTGCGGAAGGGACGACAGTCGAGTCCCTCATGATTGAGTTCGATCAACCTAAGTACGAGGAGTACTTATCTTCTTCCTCCTCTAGCGGTAAAGCTTCTCGCCGATACCGCAGAGTTGTGCATGTGGCCCAACCCCAAGTGGCCTAGGCAACCATGCCTGAGAGCTCTACCCGAGCACCAGCAGGGGGTTCTATCTCCCCCAAGCCAACCAAGGCCGAACTAATGGCCGAGAATGCAAGCCAAGGGACTGCCCGTTGGGTTGCTAAGCAACCCACGTAATCTCGCATGGAGGGGATTACAATTCGTCTTGGTGCGGATCGCGCCTTCACCGTCGATATGGACTTCCCCCTCTCCAAGAGAGCTAAGCGAGACAACGACAAGCTCGCGCACACAGGGAAGTAGTAGCCTCCATCTCCCTTGATGGCCTGAATTACTATTTAGGCCTAAAGAAAGCCAAGTCGAAACGTAAAGCGCACGGTTTTGGCGGACTGCCTAAATCAGGCGAGCCCACCTATACGGGCGGGCTTCGCTCCGGTAGCAAGATTCCCAAAGTTGGCGGATTTGGCGTTTCAAATGAGCTTCACTCCAGCAGTGAGGTTCCCTATTCAGGTGAGCCAAGTAAAACAGGCGGACTGCTTAAACCAGGCAAGCCCATCTACTCAGCGAAGCCGCCTCGTGGCTAAGTCCCTAAACCGGCGAAGCTCTAAGATATCGCTTAAGCCCCGGTCCAAAGAACAAAGCAGGCGAGCCAACCAAATCAGGCGGGCTTCGCTCATCAAGCCACTATTCCAGATCTGGTGGATTGCCTGAGATAGGGGAGCTTCGCACAATGGGCGAACTCCACTCCGCAGACGGCAACCACTGCACAGGAGAACCCCATCAGGCCCGCCTGAAAACAAGCCCTCACCAAAAAGGCAAGATAGAAGTTGATCCAAAGAAGCGGCATCACCGGACGACAAGCCGCTAGGGTCGCCGCTGGGTCGGTCGCCAGAGAGCGAAATCTCGCCTGACAAGACGAGTTCGCCTGAATTTAGCATACGAAGAAATTCCAGAGTGTTCTCGCTTGAGTTCTATTGAGCTCTCTACATCCAAATGCACAGCTGATCCTTCTGGCACTGGGGGTTGTCATCATCAACCTACAGGAGATCTCAGGGATCATCTAACCTGCAAGCGCAAGATTCGAGAGGCAAATCCTCAGTGCCATTGCGAGAGGCTTATCCAGACGGTACTTGCTGATTGTCAGTGTACGCCAAAGTCATCGGTATTTAAAAGACGTTCTCAGCCACATCCAAGAGCAAGGCCTCCCCGCCGAAGGCGTAATTTTTGGAGAAAATGAGCTACTGATAATCCGGAGCCACCAGCTGCCTCTGTCAACATGACGGGGAAGGATAAAGCCAAGTACTCGGATTCTTTAGATCCAGAGTTTTCATTAAGACCGAGGTACCTCCCAAAGGAACGTGAGGGTGTTTACCAGGACACACGCCTTCAAACCGGCGCAGCCATCCCATTTGACTACACACGGTTAAACTCCATCCTTGACAATGATGATGAAGCTTGCTTAGCGGAGGCAACGTCTCAGACTTCAAGCTCGGCTTATGGCAAGCACGCGAGGGTGCACATGACCGAAGGTTCCGATGAGTGGACCAGGAGGTTTGAAGAGCGCAAGCCGCAATGTCCAAACAGCAAGCCGCCATCGAGTCCATGAAGGAAATGATAGAACAGTTGCTATAGAAAAAGAAGAAGAAGGCTTCGCCGAATCGACCAAGGGGTCGGAAGAATCAAGAACGGGAGCTCACTCTTCGCGCGACCTACTATGAAGAGGATCACGGGTCACCTTCTGGCTACTCTTCCGCATCTTCGAAGGGCCTCTAACCGGGCAAAGATTCCTCGAGATAAAAGGCTTGACGAGTTTCAGAATTAACTCGACCCCCTGAAACTCCAGAAGAACATGAATGAGCTGGGGGTGGTCCGGCCATATCCAATTGAGTGGGGTACAGCCCCTATCCAAAGAAAATTCAAGTCTATGGGTTGACCCACCGATGGGAAGGGATCTCCTCAAAGACATCTACTACTTCTTGTCCCAGATAGGATTTCTTACTGGGAATGATCCCATCCTCACGAGGTTGTTCATCGACATCTTGAAGGGAGTAGCCTTTGAATGGTTCAGCAAGCTCGAACCCGGCTCTATCAAATCATGGGCCTAATTTGAAAAGCCGTTTTAGCTTGCTTCTTCGATGATGACACTGAAGTTTCGATGGCGACCCTACTTGCCGGTGAAGCAAAAGAAAACGGAATCGGCCAACTAATTCGCGGAAGAGATTCAGGAATCGGTCACTGTATTGTCGGGACCGTGTCTTTGATACCACATCGACGAGATGTGCCGCATAATCTTTCGATCAGCATCTTGTCCAAGATCGGCGCTGTGGAAACCCGAACATGGAAGGAACTTGTTCGCCAAGGCGAGCAGGTAGAAAACATGATTAAGCGTCTGGAAGCGGAAGAGCCCTAGCATAGAATGGAAACTTCTGAACCGACTTTTCCTAAAAACCCTTCTCGGTCAAAGGGGAAGGAGACCATGGCTGTTGATTCTAATCCAGCCCTCAAGACGGCGCAACGCTAGAAATCCAAGCTGATTGAGCAGCGCCCTCAAAAGCACTACGACTTCAAAGAAGATTGGGTAGTGCCTACCTTTGACACTCTCCTTCAGAGCAATAGGATCAAGCTTCCAGAGGTCATAAGGCTTGAAGAAGTGGGCAAGACAGATGACCCAAACTATTGCGTGTTTCACCTATTTGTTGGTCATCCGACTGCCAAGTGTTATATCCTCAAGGATAAACTCCAAGCTCTCTTTGATGCAGGAGTTTTGAAAAAGGAGAAGGTTCAAAAGAAGGTGACCACAAACATGGTCACCTTGAAATTCGGAATGGGCCTCCCTGAAATCCACGCACCAGCAGGAATCGTGCCCATTCCCAAGGCAGAACTGAGGATCATTAATACCGATCCTTACAACCAGCGGGAGAAGGGTTTAGTACCACAGACTTTATCATCAAGACAAGTTATGTGGGTTCACCCTGACCTCCTCAAAGATGAGCAGTGGACTTCCAAACCAACGCAGAAGGGCAAACAGAGGGGTAAACTCTGCAATGTCGTCTCGGCAATTCTGGATGGAGATGAACGGGGGGTAGCGGCCCTCACCGACTCTGATGAAGAGGTAGCGGTGCTCGTCACAAGGGCAGGGAAGGACTTCACTAAGAATTATCCTCCGGCAACAGAAAACCTGACGAGGCCACCAGCAGGATCGTCACCAGCATCCCAAGAAAATGTCGACAGACCAAGCTCGAGCAATCCATCCTTTCGGTTTGACGTACTCGCACAACTAGCTAACATCCTAGCTAGGATCACCTTGTATGAGCTCCTGCGTCTATCAAAGTCTACCTGGGAGGCTCTACGAGAGGCCCTGGCCGACTCAGAAGCCTTTATCGCGTACTTTTCGCCCATCCCTAAAGAAGAGGCGGAGAGAGGGTGTCCACAATGCCGCCAAAGGCCCAAATCCAGATCCCCTCAGATACCTTTCACCCTCAAGATATGCTCATCAACAGCACGTCTCATGACCGACCACTCTACTTCACAGGATATGTCGGCTCTTCCAAGATAGATAGAATCCAAGTGGACCCAGGATCAACTTTGAGCATTGTCCCCTTGACGCTTATCAAGTCCTTAGGGATACCTCAGAAACAGTTGTTTGCAACGACTATCACTATTTTTGGCTTCAACGCCACTGGGACGCGACCGCTTGGAAAGATTCACCTCAAGTGCCAGCTAGGCAATATGAAGACGGAAGTAACCTGCTACGTCATCGACGCAGAGCCTTCCTACAACATGCTATTGGGTCAACCATGGATCCATGACAACTGCATCGTCCCATCCACTTTGCATCAATGCTTAAAGTACGTGGACAGTAATAGGCAAGTGAAAACAGTGTTCGCTGACAAACAGCCCTTCAAAGGGGTGGAAAATTACTTCATCGACTCTTTGCTCTACCAAGACTCTGAATCGGGCCATGAGGCACAGGTCGGGGACCCGGGTAGTGGTAATGAGGCCGACTGTGAGTCTGAGGACAACGAGGGCCTTGTCTTTAACGACATTGAACCCATTGTAATCGGCTATGGAGGCCTTGTTATAACCAACACAGATGAAGCGAACGAGCTCACTCTGAATGAAGATCTTGGATTTGCTTACTCCTCGTCTAGTTTAGAGACTAACTGTCAGGAGTGCGGTGACCTGATTTCAGGATTGACTAATAACTCTTCCCTGCACTTGCCTCTGTGTTCAGCGTTTATTGCTAACATACAGATGATTGAGTCATCGCAAGCTATCTTTGTCATACCCGTCCGAAGTGATTATCAACAAGAGATCGTCTTTGGAAGGATCGACTTACCCACGCATACGATGTGGGATGACTCGGGAGAAGACGAACCTGCCCCGCAATTCACATACTACAGCCAGGTCGCAAAGCGCATGATGGAAGGCATGGGTTATGATTTCGTCCACAAATAAGGCTTGAACTACGGCAAAGACAGGAGAACTCCAGTCCAGCCCGTTCACGTGTCAAAAGGGAAGCCCGACGATTACTACGGCAGAACCCGAAGAGGGCTGGGTTATGCTTCCTCTTCCTCAGAACTGCGCTGCCATTTTGACGAGGTACCCAACAAGGCTCGCTCAGAGGATCAATCATCGACCTCCTTAGCAAGGGATTCGGACGTCAGTATCAAAGACTGGTTCACGAGCCTCACAGTCAACATGACTATGGTCAATACCGTCGAGATCCAAGTGGATGAGCAAATCCCGCTTCATGATGGAGCATGGGACCGCCACGTCAATGCCCAATGGAACGGTCATTTTCAATAGCGAGAGCCGCCCATCAAGGATAAAATCTTCCAGATAAATATGGGAGACGAGGCCAATCCCAAAACCATATTTATCAGCGCCAGCTTACCTCCCCAAGAGAAGGAAGACCTCATATCTCTCGTCAGGGAATATGTTGACGTCTTTGCATGGAATTATGAGGACATGCCTGACCTTGATCCTCAGATCGCCATGCACCATCTTAATATTAATCCGAATGCCAAACCCGTCAAGCAGCAGCAAAGACGGTTTCACCCGCAGATTATGGGAGTGATTGTGGTGGAAGTAAAAAAGCTCATAGAGGCGGACTTCATTAGGGAGGAACAACATCCAGATTGGGTGGCGAATATCGTTTTGATTCTAAAAAAAATAGCACAATCAGAATCTGCATTGACTATAGGGACCTCAATGCCGCTTGCCCTAAAGACGAGTTCCCTTTGCCCATTGCAGATGTCATCATCGACAACACGCGCGGGTTCGAAAGGATGTCATTCATGGATGGGTTTTTAGGGTACAACCAAATCAAAATGCACCCTGAAGATGAAAAACATACTTCGTTCAGGACTCCAGTGGGGATATACTGTTACACGGTTATGCCATTCGGACTCAAGAACGCCGGGGCGACCTATCAGCGCGCCATGAGCACCATCTTCCAAGACCATCTATGAAAGACGGTCGAATGCTACGTGGATGACTTGGTCGTGAAAATTCGTAACAAGGACGATCACCTGCGAGATCTGAGAACGGTGTTCGGTACCATGCGCAAACATCGACTAAAGATGAACCCTACGAAATCATTCTTAGGGATGTCAAGTGGTAAATTTCTTGGTTTCGTCGTCACGACAAAGAGGGTTTGCGTCGATCCCGACAAAATGCGAGCCATCCAAGAACTCCAACCACCCAGAAATCTCAAGGAATTGAGAGGACTACAAGGATGTTTGGCATATATCCGAAGATTCATCACAAATCTGTCGGGCAAATGCCAACTCTTCTCTAAACTGATGAAGAAGGGGGTGTCATTTATGTGGGACGAGTCTTGCCAACAAGCATTCGAAGGTATCAAGAATTATCTTTCGAACCCACCTATCCTGGCGGCTCCAATTTTGGGGAAGCCTTTCCTCGTATACATGCGAGCGACGGAGCACTCCCTGGCCGCTCTCCTAGCACAAAATGACGACTCCGGCCACGAGCAGGGCATATACTATCTGAGTAGGACTTTGCAAGGAGCCGAGCGAAGGTACCCCATGGTCAAAAAGGAGTGCCTGGCTCTGGTGTTTGCAATTCAGAAAATGTGACACTACCTCGTCGGTCAGACTATTCATGTCATCTCAAAGATGAACCCTATCCGAGTCTTCATGACACAACCCGGATCTCTAAATTGGCGCCTGGCAAGGTGGGTGCTCTTGCTGTCCTAATACGACATCCATTTCATGCCGCAGAAATCCGTTAAAGGGCAGGCAATCTGTGACCTCATGGCCAGCCACCCACTCGGGTCAAACACGGAGTTATTCGAAGACATGTCAGATGAAATCCACGAGGTCAACACAACCTCACAAGAAGAGATTTGGCGACTGTACTTTGATAGCGCATCTCGAGTAGGGACCAACGGGTCTATCGTTGCAGGAGTGGGGGTGGTTTTGGTCTCTCCACAAGACCATGTATTACCCCAAGCCTTCTCTCTAACAGAGCCATGTTTCAACAATGTGACTGAGTACAACGCGATACTCATCGGACTCAACCTGGCCAAGGAGATGGGAGTGAAACACCTCGAGGCTTATGGCGATTCTCAGCTTATCGTCAGACAGATGACGGGAGAATATGAAGTCAGAAATGATGATTTGATCCCATCTCACAGAGCGGCTATCGAACTAGCCAAGTTGTTCGATAGTTTTCACATCAAACATGTGCTCCGTTCCAAGAACACGCACACAGATGCCTTAGCTTCGTTGGCAGCTAACTTGGCTCAACCACCAGGGACGAGCCAACACGTCACCATTGCGAGTCGATGACTCTTTCACTGAATACACCTGCAGGTGAACACACCACCGTGGCACAAGCCAACTGGAGCCAAGAGACTGGCATTTCCCAATCATCGACTACGTCTTATACGGTATACTACCCGAAGAACTTAAGGAGCGAGATTCTGTTCGCAGACGCGCACCAAGATTTTACTTCGACTCGATGACGAAGACGTTATATCGAAGGTCGTATGATGGCATGCTGCTTCGATGTTTCGCACCGACAGAAGCATAGGAGGCCTTACGGGAAGCCCATGATGGTACCTGCAACGCCCACCAATCGGAACCCAAACTTTGGGACCGCCTATGGAGAATAGGCTATTATTAGCCCAAGATGATCAGTGACGCTGTTGCTTATGCCAAGCGCTGCCACGCATGCCAGATCCACGCTAATTACATATGGCAACCGCCCGAGGATCTCCATCCGACAGCGACCTCATGACCATTCGAAACATGGGGCATGGATGTCGTCGGGCTAATATCTCCGCCATCAGCAAAGGGGCATCGCTTCATCCTAGCGATAACCGACTACTTTTCCAAATGGGCCTAAGCAGTCCCCTTGCGAGAAGTCAAGACCAGTAGTGTGATAAGGTTCATCAAACACCATATCATATACCGGTACGGCGTCCCGAGGCGCATCATCCATGACAACGGACCGCAGTTCGTTAGTCTCGCGTTCACCCGGTTCTGTGACAAGTTCAGAATACAGAACCTATCGACCACGGCTTACAACCCATCAGCCAATGACTTAGCCGAAGCCTTCAACAAGACGATCATCAAGATTCTGACCAAACTAACATCTCATAACAAGCGTGATTGGGATGAAAAGCTCAGTGAAAGCTTCGGCGATCGCACTACGCTGCATCTCCACTAGCACCACGCCTTATTCGTTAGTATACGGCTATGGTCAGATACCACTTGAGATTCAGATCCCACCCTTGCGCGTCGCACTTGTGACAGGGATGTCGAATGAGGAGAATCATCGGCAGCGTCTCGCGGAACTAGAGGCGTTAGATGAGAAGCGGCTTGAAGCTCAACATCACATCGAGTTTTATCAAGCCCGGATCTCTAAGACTTTCGATAAGAAAGTAAAACACCGGTCTTTCAGGAAAGGGGAGTTGGTCCTAGCCGTCCGGCGGCCAATGATCCTCAACTCCAAGAAGAAAGGGAAATTCCAACCAAATGGGAGGGTCCATTCGTGATAGAGACAGTCTATTCGAACGGAGCCTATCGCTTCATCAAGCCAAATGGCGACAAGATCATGATGCCCATCAATGGCAAATTCCTGAAGAAGTACTACCCATAGTCCTCCTACAACTGCCAAACTCTGACAAGTACATGAGTATAAACTGCTCCTTTCCAGACTCCGACAAGTACATGAGTATAAACTGCTCCTTTCTAGACTCTGATAAGTACATGAGTATAAACTACTCCTTCCTAACCTCCGACTGGTATACGAGGCTAAACTGCTCCCTATCCTCCAACTAGTGCATGAGGCTAAACTATTCCTTACCCTGACTTGGTCGAAATTTCCTACAGTCATAGACCAATGACATAATGTTCCTCTTTGATTCCTTCCATGAACGAGAGGACCACTCTTCAGGAGGAAACACTAAGACTCGGAACGGTCTATGTTACTCCCACTCCCACCTAGTCAAACCTTCAAACAGTTAGGACCAAGATCACATTTCTCCCGTTGATTCTTTTCAACAGGACGACAAGCCCACCAAATTGTCATGTTAACAACCACCTCTGACAACCAACTCTCCCACTCGGGCAAACTTTTAAACAGTTAGGACCAAGATCACATTTCTCCCGCTGATTCTTTTCAACAGACGACAAGCCCACCAAATTGTCATGTTAACACTAAACCTCCGACGATCAACTTTCATCCTCTTCAATAGGACGCCGGGATCACTCCCACTGTCATGTTAACACTAAACCTCTGACGATCAACTTTCTCATCCTCTTCAATAGGATGGTGGGTCCTCAAAATTGCCCCGATCGCAACTAATTCTTGTCAGGTTAACAACCACCTCTGATAAATTCCCCCTCCAATCCTCATCAATAGGATGGTGGGTCCACATAACTATCATGTTAACAATCACCTCTGATAGTCTGCACTGTCATTCCCCCAAATGACGTTGTCAGATCAGTCGTCACACTCGTACGTCCCTGAACGGCCTGATCCTTTTCCGTACGTTCTAATTTTATTAGAATAATCGATGGTTAGTAGCCTACCATGCGATGAGCTACTATATCAATCAATCATCACACTCATACGTCCCTGAACGATTTGATTATCTTAACACCGTCATTCCCGTAAATGGCGTTGTTCGTCGATATCAGCCTACCAAGCTATGTGCCCCTTCGACACTCCATCCCAACCACTCCTGCGAGTGACCGGTCAGCTCGGGCTGAGTTGTTTCAATCAACAACACAGCCCGACCTGATTATGACTTAACAGTTATAATTATCCCAACCCAGCGCCTCACACGGTTAAGGATAGAGAAGAAATTTTAGCGTCAAGTCGAAAAGAAGCTTCTCGATAACTCATCATACTGAGGGGAATAGTATGGCTAGCCTGATTCAAACGGTAATCGGTAAAGGCAAATCAAACCCGTTAACAGCTGAGGGTTTGCTAAAAATCCTAAGAGTCAATCAGTTAAAGGGATAAGACCTGAGGGCCACACGTACGAATCATTCGAGACAAGACAATCGGATGACAAAAAAAAGTCTGATTCTCATTCATGATGGAGAAGAGTTGACAAAATACGAGTGGGGGTGCACCCAAGTTAAAAGTTAAAATCTTTTAAGTCGCGACTCGGTATCCCAAATTGCCCTCTGGTGCTCTCTCTCCAAGGTGGTGAGGACCTTCTGGCGGATGTCTTCCTCGGTGAGTAGGACGACATTTTAAAGTTTATTCCTCACCTCCTCTAAGGCCCGACTCTTCTCCTCAAAATCGGCAACAATTAATTGCTGCTGACCCTCGAGCTCCTCTAGCTCTTTCAGAGCCTGTTCACGAGCCGGTTCTTTGATGGCCAAGAAGGCCTGCAGTTCGACAATGGTCCGCTTTGTATTTGATATGGATTGGGCCGCATCTGCCAAGAAAGCGTTAGCTTTCTGATGCTCCTCGTCCATCTTTTCACCTTCGGCGGCGATCCGCTCCACTTCTTCAGCCAGCTCAGCCTCTTCGGCCATGGTCCTGTCCAAAAACTGCTTCTGTTCCTCTAAAGCAAACTGCGCATGTTCAAAAGCCAAGGCCAAGAGGTTCTTAGAATGGAGGGCGAGCAACTCCTGGATATCTCTTTCCGCCGACGCCAGACGCCGTTGGAATGGCGAAGCTGCATTGGTACCCGTCAGAGTACTTAGATTACCCAGGTACATCTGCAGCATTGGTTTGAGTTCGCCAAAAGAGCAGCCTCGTCCAATACCATTTGGACGCTATCATGGAGAAGGGTCTGAAAGTCCCTGATCGTGGCTTCCACGAGTCTCCTTTTGAGATGAGCAGAGGGAGAGAGAGGAGTATCCTCTGTAGACGGGGCCTAAACCGGGGTGCCGGCCGCAACAACCATTTGAGTCGACGCTTCTCCTTGACTCAACGCCTCCTCTGCATGAACGGACGCCTCTTCACTAACGGACGCCTCTCTTTGAGCTGGCGTCTCACCTTGAGCTCCCCTGTCAAATGGCTTGAGCTCGCCCCAAAGTTGAGCTCGCCTGCCAAATGGCTCGGGCTCGCCCATAGTTGAGCTCGCTTGCCAACTTGCTTGAGTTCGCCCAAAATTTGAGCTAGCCTCCCGAATGACTCGGGCTCGCCCGATGAACTCCCTTAAAGGGTTCGACCCATAAAATGCAACTAGAACTATGCAGAGTTGGGCAAAGGTGGGGCTTCATTGCATAACAAGATTTTGAGACAATACATTCAAACAAAGTTGAGACAATACATTCAAACAAAAGAAATAAAAACGTCTCAAAATCAAGGCGAAGCTTCAGATTTACTCAGCGTAGTCTAACACCGTGAACGAGGCGAGTTCAGCCTTGAGATCAGCTAACTCCTTCGCTCGGTTCGCCCAGACCTGAGCCTCCGCTTCCTTCTCGAGCTTCTCCACAGAGATGGCAGCAATAGCAACCGCATTTTCTCGATGCATCGCCTCAAGAACTTGCTTCTCATGATCAGTGATGCCCTGGACTCTCGCACACTCACGCTGGAAAGCCCTCAGGGTCTTCTCCCCTTGAACAGTCCTGATTCCTGTGCGATTGACATGGTTGTTGTAGAAGTCTACCTGACGCTGCAAGTGACGCTGCCGCTCATACGAGTTCGCGAAAATGATCTCTTGCTCGGATATCTTCCTCTTCCAAGCCATGTGTTCACGAGAAGCTTTGATCCGAGCTTCCCCTATGAGGCACCACACCTCGTTACATGGTTCACAGAAGACTAGCCTCCCCATACGGTGCGCGAGGCCCTCCCAAAGGAACAAGCCGGCCACAGCTGCCTCGCCACCAACACCACCGAACTTCCCCAAGTAGCTTACTAAGAAGGGGTGGAAGTCCGTGAAGGTCCCCCACCCGATGCCAATAACGAAGATTACTTGTTTCAGAGCATTCTCCAACCGCTGGAGGACACCCCTCACGGTACTAGGGTCAGGGACAGCAGACCCTGACCCGGAGCAATCTCGGCGAGAGGTTGGATCCGAGGGAGGGGCCCATTATGGTCAACAGGCAGCTTCCATCCGTAACCTCCTATGCTAGCCGGATTAGGAAAACCGAGCTTGCACTGAGGTTGAGGAGTATGTGACCAGGCAGGTGTGGGTTTAGTTAGGTTCTCCCCCTCGTCGTCAGAAATCACGATAGGCTCGGGGTTCGAAGGGCTAGCCTTGGAAGAACTTCTCTTACGAGCCAACGCCTCGTGACGATCCGCCTCCTCCGCGGTGAGAGGCCTCTTCCCAGAAGATCTCAAATTGCAAGACTTGCCAAGCGGAACCCCCTCTCGAGCTGCGCAATACAGGAGAAAAGTGTATTGGCCCAAAAAAGACGAAGCTTGAAGCCTTGAAAACAGGCGTGACCATGGGCTGCAAGCGAACTCCGTCATACAGGCGAGCCAACAAAGCTCGCCTGACACAATGAAGATCGCCAAAAAAAACAAAACTCGCATGACGAGCAAGCTCGCCTGAATAGCAGGACTTCGCCTGAGTAGACGAAGCCCGCCACAGATAAATGAAATCTGTGCATCTTCTAGTCTCCTCCCTGAAACTTACCAGAGGGAGTTGGAGCCACATCGGCGGTGGCGGTAGCAGCATCGGCATCACGAGAGGAAGAGGGAGCAGTCCTCCTTCCTTTTGAAATGATCGTCTTGAAGGCCATGGTGAATCCGAAGATGAGAGCTTTGGTTCTCTTCTTCGGAAACTCGAGCAAAGAGGATCAAGAGTGCAATTGTCTCCCGACGAGGGAGACGATCAACTCTTATAGGTGAATTTCAACGATTGAGATTCGACAGCTCGCTCGTTCAGATCGTTTGCGACGGTTCGATTCGACCGTTCAACTCGAACGGCCACGAATAAGGCGGGACGTTTAGAATTCCGCACGAGCAGCCAAGATCTGGCGGTTCGAGCACGATCTCTCGTCCAAATGACGGGTGAGATCGGAACACCGCCAAATCTACGGTTCAGATCGAGTGCATGAAGACGAAGCGCCCCTCGTCAGATCACATTTAATGCGATCTGACATGCACATGCCATCTTAGCTGACGAACGGACACGTGGCTTATCTCGCCTGGCGACATCTAGAGCTCGCCCGAAGCATGAGTTCGCCCAAACCTCACCCAGCTCGCCTGAACAGCTCCGCTCATCGGAAGAATGGCTAGACGCACCCTGACCAGTGAACGGTGATCTTCTTCGTTCAAAGTGTTCTAGACCACATTCAATTTGATTTAGGCCTGAAAACTTTGAAGGGGGTCTTGTATGCAGGAAAAATTGTCAAGCCCCCCTGTCAAAGGCTTGAGCTCGCCTGCATTCAAAAGGCCCAGCAAAGCTCGCCTGCAAGTTTGAGCAAGATAACCCCCAAGCCAAAGCTCATCTGCACGAGCTCAATATTACCTATCTGAGGAGCTCGCCCGCACGAGCTCAACTATTGATGAACTCGCCCGCTTGAGGTCGTCCCGTTTATTGAGCTCGCCCGCACGAGTTCAGCCTCGCCTAAATGCTTTGCTCGCTCACACGAGCTAAGCACGCTTGCAGGGAGTTCGCCTGTACAATGAAGACCAGCTCACACGCTGGAGGGGCCTGCTAGTTGACCCCGCTTGTGCACCAAGCTCGCCTGTAATGAGTTCACCTGCACAACAAACACCAGCTCGCATGCTGGAGGGGCCCGCCAGTTGACCCCGCTTGTTCGACAAGCTCGCCTGAGCATTCAAACAGCTCTCAAGCTCGCCTGTAAGGAGCTCGCCTGCACAACAAACACCAGCTCACACGCTGGAGAGGCCTGCCAGTTGACCCCGCTTGTTCGACAAGCTCGCCTGAGCATTCAAATAGCTCTCAAGCTCGCCTGCTCGCTTGTCTGAACAGTGCAAGTGGCTACTTGCTTATGGAAGTGGGCCCACCCACTCTCCACGTCCTGGATAATGATGAGACATGACTCTCATTATCTCTATAGTGGTCACATCCCACAGCTAGAGGAGGGCATGAGGCTCCTCACCCATTAGTGGTCACATCCCACAAGTCAAAGGGGTGGCCTATGCCATCACTTTGCCTATTTATAAGCCTCCTTGGCCAACGAGACAAGGGGGCTGGTTAAAAAGTTGAAAAGAGGCTAGCTGTCGCAGAGGACAAAAGGGTGCCTTGCTTTCTTGTTGCATTAGCTCAGTCTTGAAGTAGACTCCATCTGAATCCTCAGATTTGTAGGCTCTTGAGCCCTTTGCAAACTCTCGCATTGTAGCCCTATCCAAGCAAGCTCGTGTAGAACCGAACTCAACCACGCCGGGGCTTCTACTACGTACTGAAGCTCGACCGTAATTTCGATCGGATCGTCCAAGGGAAGCAAACTCGACTCGAGCATCGAGGGAGGCATCCTATCGCTACCGACGAACCCACGTTAAATAAGAAGGGCCTTCCCTTCGCTTCTGTTGTAAAAAGCGATTCTTGATTTGTAACAAATAATTCAACCAATACAAATCCGAGAGTAGATTTTTACACCAAACAGGCGGTACATGTCGTCGCAATAGCATAAATACGAAGCCAAGTCGAAGGATGATCCTATCCAACCTCTTCGAAGATGCTAGCCCCACGAGCAGCTTGCTCGGCCAATTCACCGCCAACCTCTCGGGCTCGACTCGAAAGGCGGTGCTACTCGGCATTGCCACCTAGGGTAGGGAGGCAACGCCGTGTCTCGAGCCTCCCACCAAGCAATGAGCCGTCGCTGCATTAAATGCAAGATCCTAGCCATCAATTCTCTGAGCTCATAGATCTTTAAGACACGTCGTATCACGTGCCTCCCGTCACTTCGCATTAAATGCCGACGCGACTTCGTGCCCTTGATGGTGACACTTTAAAGGAGAATCTGACTCAGCCGCCGACCCATGCCTAGTCAAAGTGACCTCCATCCACTCGCCGGCCGACACTTGTAAAGAAGGAGCTGACTCAGCCGCCAGCTATCAGTCGGCCAAAGTTACCAAACTACCCCCTGTTCCTTGCTATAAATAGGGGAGCTGTTTGCAGACAAAAATAAGCAATCTTTACACACTTGAAATCTATTGCAGAGCATTTAGCTTAATCTTTACTTCCCCACTCAAGAGTATTCACTAATTTAATCGTCGGAGGAACCATCGGGGATCCAACCCCAACCTCTCACGACTTGTGACATGCGCAGGCTATCTCAGGGATTTTCCGGTTTGGACATCCAGAGGAGTTAGAGGAACCTAATCATATAACAAACCTAATTAATTGACTGTGTGATCCATCGCATCAACATAGGTATTAGCCTCAACTTCTACTTTAAACTCACAACTCTATATAATGCTATCCATTGTGAGGCTATACTCACATATTAATAACCTCAACAATTTCTGATATTATGTGTTTTTTTTTATAGACTTGGAATTTTATGATGGTTTTCTTGATAAAACAAATTTATTGTAGTTCACATTAGTTTTTTAAAGCACTTGAAGCTCACCCTTACTCCTATCAGTATCAGTCATGGTAGCTAGTAAAAAAATTCATGCTAGTTTCCTCTAAACATTTAGGCTTAGTTTGGTAGGAGGAAAGATGAGGGGAGGAGAGGGACAAAAATTAGATTTGTTTTTGGTAGAAAATTTTTAGAGGGAGAGATAGAGTGAGGTGAGGGGACGGGAGGGAAGGAAAGGAACTTCACAAAATGAACTAAAAAGTTAGAGAGAAGGATCTCTAAATTGGAAGTGCAGAAGAGAGAAAAATGAACTACAAATTTAACCACCTCCCTCTCCTACCCTTCAATTAAACCTATGTACATCCCTCCACCTCATTGCACCTCCCCTCCTATCAATTTCCCTCCTCAAACCTGCTACCAAGCCTTTAGAGAAGTTTATTGTTGCTTTTGCGCGAAACATCCCAGAGTTCATCATATTCTTGTGAAATTTGCACTTCCATCTCTCAACTTTTTTTTAAAAGGCCACGGAAAAGATATAACTACGCATAAATTGTGACGTTCACTGTCAACTACTTGTCCCTATCCCCTGAAGTAATTCTTAACTTAATTATATGTTGATCGTTTAGTACTTCTCACTCTGTAACAAACACAAGAGCATAGTAAAGCCAATTGGTAAACAATTTTGATTCAGTCCATAATTAGTACCTTAAAGAAAGGAAAGCTTAACTATCAAACTTACCACTTCGTAATTAAAAAAATTTAAATAAGCTTTGCAATATTATATGTTACTCCATATTTGCTACCAGAAGTTTAAAAAGGGAGATTAGGTCTGGACTTATCAATGGATTGATCAAGCACAACAAATTTTGACTCTATATCTAACAACAGAAACTTTAAGATAATTTATTTTAGAAATCAAGGCTCGTGTCCGCAAGTCAACGAATTAAGCATCATCTTAAGTTGTAATAAGAACCAAACTAAGTGGACAGAGATGCAAACTGACTACAGCTTAAATCTTTAATCGCTAAAAGAGCTTATTCATTTTGTTTTCTTGAGCAATTTTTATCTTGACCTTGATATTGTAGTCTTGTGAGAGAATGAGGAAATAATAGCATTCTTTAGTTCTCTTAAGAGTCTTTTAATGGAAAAGTTGGACATACAACCTAATATTCTGTTACTGAAACTTGATGTGTTTGGTGTGTATTAGGTGAAGTGATATAGTTTTCGACGATGTTGTGAAGTCAATTCAACAAACCTACCGCATCTAACAAAAGCACAAACTATACCTAGAATCATTGGTGGGTGGCACAAAAATCTACAAATCACTTATTTACAAATTGTCCACACAAAAAAAAAAAAAAAAATGAAATATCCACAAAGATATTGACCCTTAACTTTCTAGAAATAATTCATATTGCATTTAAAAAAATTCACATATTGTCCAATTAACTGCATTTTTTGTTTCTAGAATTTTAGGGAGTTTCGTAGATTAAATAATAGATTGAGGGATTAATAGAAATGCTTAATTTTACTTAAATATCATATAGTCCCCTTGCTTTGCACTTATATACCCTCACTTGTTTTGGGTAGCACTTATGTACCTAAAGTTTCAAAACTTGCACTTGTACCCTTACTTGTTTTGAGTCTAATATACCAGATTAGCCTACAGCCTTTTTCCAATAAGACCTAAAAGTTGATGCCAGTGACAACAAGACCTAAAAACTTATACTTAACCAATAAGGCTTACTCCGATCATCAGATTTTTATTTTGAGAGGGAAAATTAAGTATTTTTTCTTATACATATACCCTCGAATATTCCACACTTCTAGATTTGCCCTCCAAAATTCAAATATTTGTAAAATCTCTCTCTCTCTCTCTCCCTCCCTCCCCACCATCTCCTCTCCTCCCCTCTCCTCTTTCCTTCTCCCTAAAATCCTCATACTCACCTCCTCCTCTCCCTCCTTCTCCAACCTTACCCCTTTTCTTGACCTCTCTCTCCTCTCTCATCTTACATTCCTTCCCTATCCTCTCCATTCCTCTCTCTCCTCTCTTCCTCAAACATTAGCCAAAAGTGAAGGAGGGAGTGGAGGAAGAGGAGAGAAGGGGAGGAGGAAAGCGAGGGGAGTGAGGAGAGAGGTTGAGAAAATGGGTAATGTAAGTAAGGAGAGAGAATGAGTGTGTTTTTTTGCAAATATTTAAATTTGGACTGCAAATCTGTAAGTGTAGGATATTTGAGGGGTATTATGTAAAAATCCTTAAGTTTACTACTCAAATCAAAATTCCGGCGATCGGAATAGATCTTATTGGTTACGTGTGTCAATTTTTAGGTCTTATTATCGTCGACGTCAGTTTTAGGCCTTATTAGAAAATGAATGTCACTTCATGGGCTAATCTGATATTTTAGCCCTTATTTTGATAGCATTTATATACCCTAAAGTTCTTAAAATTTTACACTTAAAATACCCAAAAATTTTAAAACTGCACTTAATGCCTTTAGTCCTGCACAGTTGAGGGAATTTAAGTGAAAATTTTAAAAACTTTAAGATATTTAAGTGTTAATTTTAAAACTTTGTATTATTTAAATATGAGTTAATACAAGTTTAAAAAAATTTTGACTTTATAAGTGATGTCAAAAACAAGCGAGGATATACAAGTGAAAGTTAAAATCTCTACACTTTTTAAGACTGCCAAAAATAAGTAACGATATGTAAGTGCGACACTGGGGAAACTATAGGGTATCTAAGTGCAATTAAACCTAATAAAAATGTAAGGGTTTGTTTGGATTGGGGGTAATGTGAGTAAAGGGAAGGTAAATGATACGTTACCCTTGTTTGGAAAGTCATTTGAGATAGTTAATAAGGGGAAAGTTAAGATAATGGAGGGGAAGAAAAAACTTTAGATTTTGTTCCCCCAAATTGGGGTGTAATGGAGGGGAAGGTAGGGGAATGTAACTCTTAAAAAAAGAGAATATTACACAAAGACACTTTAACCCCCTATATCAAGAGGAGATTCAAAGGGATAAAATAACATGTAAGATATTTATGTAAATTTACATGTATTCCCTTACTTTCTCTTTACGTTATTA
This sequence comes from Asparagus setaceus, assembly GCA_012295165.1. Taxonomy (NCBI): domain Eukaryota; kingdom Viridiplantae; phylum Streptophyta; class Magnoliopsida; order Asparagales; family Asparagaceae; genus Asparagus; species Asparagus setaceus. The sequence goes on along the minus strand of CM022704.1, from coordinate 18,132,845 downwards.
GACTTACCAAACGGGGTGAAATAAGTTCCCCTTGACTCTCCTTACGAATTTCTCAAACAAGTTTTATATATTCCCTTACCTTTCCTTAACTTAATTTATCTTATGTTCCATTTACTTTCCTTTACTAGGTGCAAATCCAAACAAGCCCTAAGGTAAACCTTAGAGGTCTAGATTAAAATAATAGATTGAGGGAGAAATAAGTAGGCTAAATATCATAAAATCCCCCTTAACTTTGGATGATTATCAGAAACCCCCCCATAACTTTAAAATTATTAGAAAACCCCACTTAAGTTTAGGGGTTATCAAAAAACCCCCCTTAACTTTGAGATTTTATAAGAAAACCCCCCTAATTTAAGGGGGTTTTCTGATAAAATCTCAAAGTTAAAGGAGGGTTTTCTAATAAAATCTAAAAGTTAAAGGGGGGTTTTGTGATAATCCTAATACTTAAGGGGGGTTTTCTGATATTTTGAAAGTTAAGGGGGGTTTTCCGGTAATTGTCCAAAGTTAAGGGGGGGTTTTCTGATATTTAGCCAGTATATCTGAGGGGCTTATCTGAATTTAAGTCGGGCATCTCAGTAGTTCCCCCTCTCTGCCCCTTTCCTCTTCGATTCCGCTCCACCCTCTCCCCTCGACATACCTTCCTTCACTTCTAAACCACTCCACTGCAGTTCAGTGCCCCCAAAAATCCCCGCCCTTTTTAAAATGCCCCTTCCCGTAACCCTAACCCTAACCCTAATTTCCCCAAAGTTCCTCTGATCCCCCCGCCATGGTCGAGATCTTCTCCTCCTCAAAATTCCCCCACCGCCGCTTCATCCAATGGACCATCTCCTCCCCAGTCACCGCCCTCACCATCCTCTGGGTAATCGGGTTCGGATCCGTCTTCATCTGGCAAACGAGCTCCGATACGGGGATCCGGATCTTCGGATCTTTTGACAATCACGATCCGATACCGAGATTGAGGTCGCCGACGTTCAATTTGACGGAGTTTGGGGCGGTTGGGGACGGGAGGACGGTGAACACGGCGGCGTTCGAGAGGGCGGTAGAGGAGATTGCGAGGAGAGGGGGAGGGCAGCTTAATGTCCAGCCTGGGGTCTGGTTAACGGCGCCGTTTAATTTGACGAGTCATATGACGCTGTTTCTTGCTGAGGGGGCCGTGATCCTTGGAGTTCAGGTGAGAACTTTTTTGGGTGAATTTCCTAAAGTTATAAGAACCGCCTTCATATGTGCCCAGTTTTTCAAGAAACCCCTTCATCTGTTAAGTTCCACAAGAAAGCCCTAATCTATAATAGTTTTTAAAAGTGTAAGATTTTTGATCAGGGGTATCTTCAAAAAGATGGGCATAGATGATGGGTTTCCTTGGGAAAATGGGTATCTTAATCACGTTTTTTTTAAAAACTTATGTAACCCTCAAACCAACCACATTGAGTTAAAATACCACGCTTAAGACCATTAGGTTTTGAATGATGGAAGGAGAATTTTCAGCTAAACATCTAAGGGGGTGTTTTTGGTTTGTTTTCTAGGATTTCAATTAAGGTGTAATTGGTTTAGGACTCAGATTTCTATTTGAATGTTTGCTGTTATTGGTTCAGGATATTTGCAAAATTATAGAAAAATTCATCTTACCCGTAGTGTAGCATGTTAAATATCTCTCAACATATTTTCCAACACAGTAAGATGAGTGTTTTAGTTAATTCAGTCAACTTTAAGGGTGTACTTGGCCATTTTTAACATGTGAAAGTCACATTGGAATACTTTGGGTAATATTGCAATGGTTGATTAGCAAAAGGTAGTTACGTGGTAACTTAAAAAATAATGGGTTATTTAAATGTCAAAAAAGTTGGGTATTAAGTGCAAAGTTATGGAAATTATAAGGTATTTAAGTGCTATTTAGCCTTATATCTGTCGACCCACAAAGTTTATAAGGGTAATATAGAAGATATATAAAGTAAATGGGGGCAAGATAGTCGAAAACATATCATGTGAACATGACCACTTGCTCGACTTCTGTCATGTATGACATTTTTTTTTGAAAATAGATCATGATAGTTTTCTCTAATTTAAAAAGTTTATGATAGTTTTGTGGAAAACACAAGGTTCATGGTATTTGGGGATAATTAGGAAAATTTGGGATCTGAATGGTTGTGCACAAGTTTAATGTTCGAAAAGGTCTTTTTTTTAAAAAAAGAAAAGGGTCAATGTAAGAAGAAATGACAATGTTATGATCTTCGTGAAAAAAGTTTATGATAGTGTCGTGGAAAACACCCAAAGTTTATTGTAGTTTGTGTAAAATTACATTTTTTGGGGGTAATTAAGAAAATTGGATATCAGAATGGTTGTGCACAAGTTTAATATTCAAAAAAGTCTTTCTTTGGGGAAAAATGGGTCAATTTATGAAGAAGTGAGCACAGTAATTTAAGTCCATGTTTCTTAGTAAATATTTTTAATTAAAATAAGAGTTTTTTTTATATGATTTGTGGTGGGAATTATGTAATGAGTGAAAGGAACAGAAGTTACATTTCTGATTCATGTTTGGAGGGTGCAATAGATGAGAAAACAAAAAAGCAATTATTGTTTGAAATGTTAAATTCTCCTTCTTAATATCTGAAACTATAATCATATTAGATCTTTGTTGAGTTTAGGCTAAGCTATGGTTGAAGAGAGTATGGTCATTTGTAGCAGATTGGTGCAACAGGTGAAAATGAAAGCTTAAAAAAGGATTTCTGTCCATTTTTTATTTTATTCATCTAGAGCTTTACTGCTTTAAGCTGTATGCAGTCGGGATGAAGGAGTTTCAGGATAGTCTGCCCTTTTTTAGTTAAATTTTTATTGAAAGATTAGGTTGGGATAAAGTAGTGAGTGAAAAGGGGAATCAGGAATGCAAGTGTTTACTGTCATTTCAGACATCTTAAATCGATTTTTGTGGACCTATATGGCTACCTATTTTCGACCAGGCTTGTTTTGATGTGCTTTAAAGCAGTTTAGTGATATTGTTGTCACATAGCCAAGTATGTAAAGTTCACGAGTTCATTCTATTTCCATTGGAAATATGCTGTCATGCTCTGGGTTTTGCTCCTGGAGGCATAATAATATAAGGAAAACTAGAAATTCATCGACTATCTTGGTGCATGTGCAGTTGTCCTCAATGCTTTGCAGTTTGCATCTTGGACCAAATAAATAAAGAATGTTGACATTCAATCTTGACCTGGACTCCTACCAAGTCCAAAAACAGCTTCTAGGCCAGTCATTTAGGGGAACAAATGACAATACTCTCTATGTAGAAGTCATGACCAGTTATTTATGTATGGCAATAGAGAGAATGACCTCAAATGGTGATAGTGACCTGAAGGATATGGTTGATAGTCCCAAATGGAATCGAACAATTCAGATGCTTTTTTATTCCTTGTAAATACTATCCTTTGCTTTTGATGTATATTGTGACATGCTTAGCATATCTAGTGAAATTTAATGTCACAGTGAAGTGAAATAATAGCTATGAAACTAGTGTATTTTATTCCTTTTTAACATGTGAAAAGTTTGAGACGTGGGTTCTTTTGTAGCCACAGTAGAAACATCCATTCTTCTAGTTCATGTAGTTATTGTGTTTCTTATGTTTTAGTTGGACAGTTACTACCTATGATATGGAGATGGAAGGATCATAATCTATATGTTTCGATAACAAATATTCTTACTTTTATAGTTTGTGCATTGTGTCAGGATGAAACATACTGGCCATTAATGCCTCCGTTGCCATCATATGGGGTGGGAAGGGAACATTTAGGTCCTCGATATGGAAGTCTTGTCCACGGTCAAAATCTTAAGGATGTTGTGATAACAGGTAAATACATATAGTTTGCCACTTATTCCTCTTGCTCCAACTCTAAGATTCGTTCAAGTTATACCAAATTGCATAAGCTACTTATGCCTGAGCATTATGAAAATATTGGTTTTAATTTTCACTCTTTCTACATTCGTTATGTTACTGTCCCGTATTTTATTCAGTGGGTTGAAGACTCGATATTGACAATTGCAAGGCATGATATCAGAATTTTCTCACCTTAATATATTATAGACTAAAAAGGGTTTGTTCTTGGGATTTTGATGACTAGACTAGTAGACTGGTTTATGTATATTTAGAAACCTCGGTATCTGCTTTTACTTAATTCTTGAATAATGTACTTCGGCAGCTACAGACAGTAATTTAAGGATAAGATATATTTGATTCTCTATACTTTGTTTACTCAAGGAGGTATTTTAGTTTTTTCACATTGAAGTTTTTGATTGAGTTTTTTTTCTTATCAATTTTCATAGTTTTATAATGCATTGGATCAAATCCCAAATGATGGGATGTGGAAATATACTCATAAGCTAGAACTTCGGCATGTTGTCTCATAAAATTATTGATTACTCTGCCATGGTTGCTTTTATGTGATTCTTGGCTCTCATTTTTTTTTTTTTGACACTTGATCTTTAAATGAAGTTCTCAATATATTCAATGAGTCGGAATATGTTGTAATTCTTCATTAAATCTCTTTTATTTGCCTGACAGGACATAATGGCACCATCGATGGGCAAGGTCAGTCATGGTGGTCAAAGTACAAGGGGAAACTTCTTAACTATACAAGGGGGCCCCTTGTGCAGTTAATGTGGTCAAGGGACATAGTAATTTCGAACATAACACTGCGTAATTCTCCTTTCTGGACGCTCCATCCTTATGATTGCAAAAATGTAACTATCAGCCATCTGACAATTTTGGCTCCTGTTAATGGAGCTCCAAACACAGATGGTATAGATCCAGGTAAGGTTTCATCTTTGATCTGCTGATCCTGTTTGATTCTCCACTTACCCTCCCTATTTGTTGCCAGTACCCTACATGTGCCTCTGTAAAAATTGCAATTCTATAAGACGGGCTCATTCTTTTTACTGGTTCAATTCTGTTCGCTTCTGATATGTAACATATGTTTACATGAATATTACTTCAACTCCTAAAATTACTATTTGCCACATTCTGAAGCCCTGTCTAATGCTGACCTTCCTTCCTTTTGCTGAATAATCCTATGGCACCAGATGCATTCTTGAATTAATATTTATTGGTTTTCTAAGTACTTTGTTAGTTTTGCATGTCTTCGAGAAACAAATATTGCTCTGCGTATTCTACATATGTCCTACATTTATAAGCATGTAACATGACTCCTTTAACCATTTGTTATGGTCGCATGTAGATTCTTGTCAGAATATGGTGATAGAGAATTGTTATATATGTGTTGGGGATGATGGAATAGCGATAAAGAGCGGTTGGGATCAGTATGGTACTGCATATGGGCGACCATCTACCAATATCTTAATTCGTAATGTAACTGTTCGCTCTGTTGTGAGGTTAGTATTTCTAAATTATTTCACCTCCATATGCATGTGAAATTACTTTTGAGAACAGGAAGACATACATGTGACATTAACTTACAAACTGGATGCTTTTACAAGCCTTGGTTCCTGTTGGTCCCGTCTGCTTCCTGTCTGGTTTGTTTTTTAGTTATGAAATAAGGATTTGGATTAGTTAATTGTAGTTGGTTTCGGTATTTTCATATGATAGGAGTACTGGAATACAGATATATTGCTTCTGATGTTATATTGTTCCACCATTCTCAGCAAATCAAAAACTTAAATGAGGGAAATTATGTTTTCCTGAAAAATGATTCCACTTCTACCCCAAAGTCTTTTGTTCTTTACGTTGGTTCTTATTTTTATTTGCTTCTATTGTGTTCTCCAATGCCTCCCCATATCCTACCCATGGATTGAGCTTCTACTAAGCGATACACGGTGTCTGTGTTTCTCTCTAATCCAAAACATGTTTCAGCATTATGTAATATAGCTCAACATATGAGCAAAACAGTCTGTATAGGTGCGGGCAGTAGAATTCATCAGGCACCAAGGCCTTAAATTTCCCGCGGCTGAGGAGTGCCATAGAGAAGGCAAACACCTGGTGTATGACACTTAATTTGTAAAACATGAGGTAAACAGAACAGAAACAGAGAAAGTAAGGAAAAATATGGAGTGGGAGTGGGAGGGGGAGAGAAAGAGGAGGGACAGAGTAGAAATAGAAGCAAAGGAAGAGAAAGGGGAACTGAAGGGTAGGTAAAGCAAGAGGGAAATAAAGCTGAAGACAAGAAGCAAAAGATGCAGAACAAAATAAAAAGAGGGCTAGTCAGAAAATCCAGTTAGTAAGAAGCTTTCGAGACCAATGAGGAGGAATATCAGTTGGATTAAAATTTAAGGATTTAAAGTTTAAGTGATTAAATGATCTCAGGTGCAAATCATCTGGTACATTCAGCTCTATAAGGTGATTCATATCATTTTACCTGGTTTAAACTGTTAGCTTGTCTGAAACACATGGTGGCCTACATGCCATCAGAGTACAACCAGCTTGAACATTAAGGATAATGAAGATTAGTGACAGAAAATATGAACTGAAAAAATTGTGTCGAAGTTTCTTCTGTCAGCCTGATTTCATATGATCTATTCAAGCAGCACTTGTTAGTGGACATGTACATTAATGAGAGCCATACATTATCCTTCACCACGTCGTTCAGAGATGATTAGCTACACTAGCTCACCTGTTTCATTAGTAGTTTTTGCATCAGAACACTCTTGAGTTCCACGCTGACATTTGTTTACCCGATGTTTCCCTGATATAATCATCCATAGTAAGCAATTCGCTGATAAACTACTCTCTATTTCTTGAAATTCAACTGTCATGTGAGGAGTTTGCCCAAATGTATATTCACTATTTGTCATGTAATACCTGTCATTTTTAGGGAGGTTCTTTATCTGGCAACATTTGGTTATTATCCATCTTTACAATTCTTCCTCTCGTAAATATTTTCAAAATCCAAAATACTGTGACTATGGTCGTGAATATCAGATTGATCTTCATGCTAACCTGCTTGAGTCATCTTATAAAGATGGGAAGAAACTCATGAATGCTAGGTTTTCTATTCAACTGTTCAAATGTTTACTCCTACTTCCCTAAGTGTCTACTCTAACAGAATGTTTATGTTATCAAAATGGGAAGAAACTCCTGAATACTTAGTTTTCTGTTCAGCTGTTCAAACAGTTTCTTACTGTTTTACTATCGAAATTTTGTGACTATACTAAAAGGATGTTTATCTTATGCTTTGCCAGCGCTGGAGTATCAATAGGCAGTGAGATGTCCGGTGGCATCTCCAACATCACCATTGAGAACCTTCACATCTGGCAATCAAGACGAGGAGTAAGAATAAAAACCGCTCCAGGAAGAGGAGGCTATGTCCGAAACATAACATACAACAACATCACCCTCGATATCCTTCGTGTTGGAATTGTAATCAAAACCGATTACAACGAGCACCCAGACCTAGGGTTTGACCCCAATGCTTTTCCCGCCATTGAGGACATCAAATACACTGGGGTCCATGGCCAGGGGGTCCGGGTCCCAGTTCGGATCCAGGGCAGCAGTGAGATACCCGTTAAGGGTGTAACCTTTAGGGATTTTTCTGTGGGGATAACGTACAAGAAGAAGCATATATTTCAGTGTTCGTATGTTGAGGGTCGGGTTATTGGGTCGGTTTTTCCAGCACCCTGTGAAAACCTGGACCGATACAATGAGGACGGGAAGCTCGTGAAGAGGTCTGACTCTCAAAATATTACTGATATTGATTATGATTTCTAAAGAAAATATGTTGATGCTATTTGTTCTGTATTTTTTTGCCTGCCTTGAAGTTTTTGATCCTCCTCCTAGATTGTATTTGATATTTGAGCACTTGTACAGAATTCACGGGTTTAAAGAGAAAGAACTTGATCATAGATAGCTGCTAATATTGTTCGTTTAGGTATGGTATTCTATTTTCAGTTTGGTTCGTTTAGACACGGTATGTAGGTTTGGGCATCAACCGGTTCGAACCGCAGGTCAAACCAGCCCAGCTTGGTTTAGGTCTAAACCGGTCCAGCCCACACCGGGTTGGGCCCAACCTGGCCCACGTTGGTGGTGGTTCGTGGGCAGGCCCGACCTTCCGTAGGCTTGGCCCACAAATGGCCCCTCCTGGCCTACCTGGTCATCCCTCGCCTGACCCGAGTTTAATTACAAATATTTATTTTGTTTAGCAAAAAATAATTGGGCCTTAGGCAGTCAAGTATTCCTTTAAAGTCTGAATTGCGTATATATTGTATTTGAGATGTTTTTATATATATATATATATATATATATATATATATATATATATATATATATATATATATATATATATATATATATATATATATATATATATATATATATATATATATATATATATATATAGAGTTTTTTTTCCTTCCAAAATTTTCCCTTCAAAGAACTCAACTTTAAAAGTTAAATCCCCTCATCCTTCCCCTTGAGGATGAATTTTTGATTTTTGATCTTTGAAAAACTTTTGATCCTGGATCTTCTCTGAAAGAGCGGACAAATATGAAGACTGACGATTTTATGATCCCTTCTCTCCAGATGCCCTTTTGATCCCCTGACCAGATGGATTTTCCATTGATTTGCCGACACAGACCCCGGCCACAACCAACTCAGGTTTGATCTTTTAAGTTTGAGTTGATATTTCTGGGTTTTGGGATCAAGAAAATACAATTGTGTGATTTTTAAAATGATCTGATACTATCAATTATAGTTGTGTTTGGTTATGCAGTTAATGTTCGGGTGAAATTTGCGGCTTGTGAATTTATTTTAGTTGTGAACTTATTTGCTCCCCTGTTACTTATTTTAGAGGTCTTTTGAGTTGGTCTTTAGTCTATGATCGCCGAAACTTTTATGATAGATGATATTGATACAATGGGCATGAGGTACAAGAGAATGAGAATGGTCGGTTTCAGTGTAATTTTGTGATATTCTGTGTTCAAAATGTGGTTCGTATGTGATCATTTGTTGTAGGATTTTCAATGTTTATTTTTGGAAAATCCTATCTCAATGAAGTCAAGAGTTCATTGTACAAATGCTTGATATTGAGTTGATATCAAACTAATTGTGGATGAAGTTGGCCTTGGGAGTTTCCTTTGCAATTGGCATTGCCATGGAGAGAAGCAAGATGTTTACTTATTTACTCTCGAAGGGTTCAGGTCTTATTTGTCGCAAAGATACAAGCTTGCGGCTTAAGGCTATCGCATTTCATCAAAAGAAGTGCTTGGAGCAAACGATGAGCACGTTATGAATTGATATCCACACCAGGGACTTCCTCACTCTAGTAAAAAAAAATTTAAATCGAGATGCCTTAATGGTTTTTTATGTAAAAAATAATTGTGTCCTTTATTGCTAATTATTATTTTTCAATTTCTATGAATGTGCAAACTTCCGTATCTGTAGACGTGGATCATGGAGTCATCTTCAAGCACTCGTCATGGACTGTTGTGCCATTGTGGGAGGAGGGCTATACTCTCCAGATCTGGAACTAAGACGAACCCTGGTCGATTGTTTTTGGGATGCGCTAATTGGAAAGTGAGTAACTGTGGATTCTTCAAATGGGTGTCTGATGAAGAGGAGTTTGAAGGTTCAAAGGCAGAGGTTGTTCAGACGAAGCAGTCGAGCGTGATGCCGCAAGTTTCAAGAGCCGTGTCAAGAGGAGAAGTGCGGGAAAAGAGAAAGATTGAGATTGATATTATGGATTTGTTGAAGCTTGTTGTATTTGTTCTTTTATTTGGTATTTTTCTTGGATTTGTATTTGGTATTTTTATTGGGTTTGTGCTAAGTAGGGTGTAAGAATGTATTATTGGTTGAGTAAAATTTGTATTTGACAGAGCCTTTGATCATCAGTCCATTTCCAGTCTACATTAATGACAATACAAGAAACTACCATATATGTTTCTCTTGAGGCACACATGACAACTCAAAACTATATATGTTACTCTTGCCTGAGTATGCAGGAAGTTGGCATACAAATGTAATCATAAACAAGCGCTCATGCAATGTACTTTATGTTAATTAACTTTAGATAAGTTGTTGAATGAGGTAACCTTTGTTGAATATCAAATCTCTCAAGATAGTGTTTTGATGATAACAATTTATTCATATTATTGTGCACTAACATATTTATGCAGATCTTCACATCAAATTATTTGTACAAGTGAAGTGTTGGATGAGTCAAGGCAAAAAGAAGTAAAGAATATATTCTTTGTAATGTACATTTCTTTTTCTTTGCTTAGATTCTATTGTACAAGCCTTGATCACTCACATGCACACACATATATATCTTTAGAACACACTAACACATGCTTAGTGTGTGGATTAAAAAGAAATCCCTTTGTTAATCAATAGAAGTTAAAGTTAAAGAATAAGTCTAAAATATATAAGTTAAATAATTTTAAGTATTTAGTAGTCGACTAATACATATAGTAGTCGACTAATACATATAGTAGTCGACTAATACATATAGTAGTCGACTAATGATAATAGTAGTCGACTAATACATATAGTAGTCGACTAATGATAATAGTAGTCGACTAATGATAATAGTAGTCGACTAATACATATAGTAGTCGACTAATGATAATAGTAGTCGACTAATGATAATAGTAGTCGACTAATGATAATAGTAGTCGACTAATACATATAGTAGTCGACTAATACATATAGTAGTCGACTAATACATATAGTAGTCGACTAATACATATAGTAGTCGACTACTAAGAAGTTAACTGTCTATACAGAGTCTGTGTAAACACAGATTAGTCGACTAATATGAAATTGTAGTCGACTACAGATACAGTTTTCTGACTCTTCAGAATTTGAATTCTTGAACGTTTTTATTAGTTTATATCCGTTTCTTTGGTTTTAAATTGTGTCTTTTCAAGAGATATATATAAGTAAAAACTTCAGAAAAAGAGACACGAAATTCTTATGCATTGATCTAAAATTTTGATATTAAAAGAGAGTTCAAAAAGTTTTGGTAACCTGTCAAATATTTAGACATTGGCATTGTATCATAATCAACTGTCAGATCAAAATTCCTGAAGAAAATTTCCAGTTGCAGGACCCAGAACATGTTGCAATCAGCTTCATAATGTTGTTAGCAAGCAATTGCCAACAAGCAATTTGTAATAAACCAAGCAAGCAATTTCCAGCTTCACAATAACAAGCAATTTGTAATAAACCAAGCAATTTGTATTAAACCAAGAAAAGTTTTATAATAATGAGGTTTTCAACAATAGACATCAAATTGGTTTGACAAGCGCATCACAGTTTTGATAATTCAACAATATCAGATACATTTCCTCCTCTTGAGTTAGAAATCATTCACATCCTAATTCCATTCCACATTGTTCAAGTGCTTGTTCTCCAACCTGTCAAAAGAAGTACGTTTCAATATCAGTTACTCTTTATATTACAACTCAAAGTTGCACGAGCAAAAGAAAAAAGTGTACCTATAGAAATTCCAATGTCGTCGACAAATTATGTCCAATGAAGCAAGAAGAAAATCAACCAAATAGCACAAAAGTGAATACGGTCCCTGTCCATCCAAGCCTTAGCACAAAAGTGAATACCTACATTTGTGAAGAAAACAAATAAAAGTGAATACCAAAATATGTCTGTGAACATCATAGAATTATGTTACCAAAATATGTCTGTGAACACACAAGCAAGATGCACTCCCAACAATTTTGTTACCAGTCGTCCAAAGTGAAGAATTTTCCCATAAAATCACCATGATATTTCTCCATTTCTTGCATCCACTGTCATTTCAGACCATGATATTTAAGCCACCCATAAATCAGTGAAATATAGAACTGATCTCACCAATAGTGGTATGATTTGCTCCGCCAACCTTGATCAAACTTCACGCAATAGTGAGAACTTCATCTGTATTAAAAAAATCAATAAACAAAGTGCTTCATCACATTTAAAAAATCACATTATATTAAAAAAATGGCAATGTACGAGTTATTCCGTATGTATTAACCATTACCTTCATCAAAGGAATCTTCTAAATCTTCAGTGGCTTCATCAATATTATCTTGTTCCATTGAATCACTAAAAAAAATTGATGATAGCAAGACATATTAAAGATTATTGCACCAACTTAAAAAAAGTTTTAAAAAATAATAGCATTAGTATTACTAAAACAAATGAAGCACTACCTTGATAACCTTAGAGGGCAATTTCTGCTATCATGATTTTGTCCTCGCTTTCCACACAAATTGCATTTCCTAGGCCGGCATTTGCGGATCTCTCTCAATGGCTTTAACCTCTTCCCTTTAGGCCTTCCTTTTGTTCTTGCTTGACTTGGTTCATGAACTATATCTTGAGAACACTCCGCATTCATATAATCTCCTTCCACACCTTGTCCAATTTCTTCATCATTGATGAGTTTCAAACGTTGTACCTTATTAATAGCATCCATCATTATTTCATGCATTAATTCATATGCATCATTAGAAGATAGCCCCTCTTCGACCATTTCATTAGCTAAGCAATTTAGTTCACTAAAACGAGAAGCAAAATTAATTGTGGCATTATCTCCAATAATATTACCATCTCTAAGAACAACCCTTTTCCTGACATTTCGGCACCATCTTCTTAGAATATATTGCTCCGGTAACTCACTATGATTGGTAATTTTAAGATATGCCAAGATATGTCGGCATGGAATGCCCTTGAATTCAAACATGAGACACGAACAATGGACCATGTTAGTTGTCTTGCAATATATAATATGCCTCAATCTTTCATCATGACCACAAAAAATCAATTTGAAAGTACTTTCTATTTCATTTTCTTTTACCAACTCAATGTTATACATTAAGCTAGAGTTAAGCTCTTCTTGAAAAATATAAAAGATTTTTTTCGTGTAGATTTGGGCCATTTGTTTTTCCATTGACCACAAAGTCTTCAATTTTGGCTTTTTCTCCACTGTGCAATGATCTTCTTTAAGCTCCCCCTCTCTTTGCCTCGCCAAGACCCTCTGAAAGATGGTCACCAAATCATGAAGTGAATTTTTCCTTGATACGTGCATTTTAAGCAATGCATTCATCCCTTCACTTCTTTGACTGCTAGACATTCCGGCCCAAAAATGTTGTTTATGATAAACCGGAGCCCATTTTTCACGAATTCCATAGATATCCTTTAACCAATCATGCATTTCCAATTCATTTTTCTTAAGAATTGAAACCCAATTCTCTTCAAAAGAGCTAGCAGTCTCGGAGTCCCAAATATTTTCTTTGAAAGATTTCATAAATTCCGATCTATAAGCCAGTTTGCCCAACTTCTCCGGGACTTTGTCCAAGATATGCCAAATGCAAAACCTGTGCCGAATTTCTGGAAAAACTGTTTCAATTGCCTTGCATATGCCAAGACATTGATCTGTAATCATGCCCGAAGGAGGATGACCCATTGCTTCAACCCATTTGTTAAACAACCATACGAAAGATTTCGCCTCTTCGTTTGGGATAAAGCCACATCCTAAAAAAACACTTTGCCAATGGTGATTTATGCCTACAAACGGCACAAATACCAACCCATATTGATTTGTGTTATGCGTGGCATCGAAGGAGACAACATCGCCAAAGTGTTGAAAATTCATTCTAGCAATGCCATCCACCCAAAACAATGAGTTAAGCTTCTCTTCATCAACTTCATAAACATAATAAAATGAAGGATTCTTCTCTTGTTCCGACTTGAAATGATCCAACATCATTTGTGCATCATGACCGCGCCTCTCCTCTCTCAAATCTCTTTCATAATTTCTTACATCGGTCTCAATACATCCAATTCTATGAAAACCTCCACTAGAGTTTTCAAAGAAGGCCATTTGCTTGTTTGTTGGAATGTTCACCTCTCCAAACTGCTTTATCAATGTCTTCTTCGCACTTGTTATCTCACGGTTTCCCCTTAGAAAATGTGCTCTACTCGGTGAAGTAATTGTATGATTATGTTCTTCCACAAACTTGTAGACACTCCATATGCCAATATTTTTGTCTAATTTCAAGCGAATCAAGGCCTTACAATTTGTTCTCATTGTACCACATCGTCGAATATCCAACGATTTGCTCTTTAACACTCCTTCTTTCGAACAAACATAACTTTTGCAAATTAACTCTCTATCCTTCCCATAATTTGTTGTGCTACTACGGATATCAAAACCTCCGGCCTTTCCATAATTTTTGTAAAATTTTTCAGCGTCTTCTAAATTGCCGAAAGTCATTCCTATTTTCGGTTTTAAGTGCTCATCAACAATTGGCACAACTAGGTTACCTAACTGAGAGATTTGTTCATCAACAACATGGGAGCAACCGCCTTCGCTTCCATTGGATTGATGTAAATAAGCCTTTACAAATAAAAATACATTTATATGAGTTCTATATATATATATATATATATATATATATATATATATATATATATATATATATATATATATATATATATATATATATATATATATATATATATATATATATATATATATATATATATATATATATATATATATATATATATATATATATATATATATATATATATATATATATATATATATATATATATATATATATATATATATATATATATATATATATATATATATATATATATATATATATATATATATATATATATATATATATATATATATATATATATATATATATATATATATATATATATATATATATATATATATATATATATATATATATATATATATATATATATATATATATATATATATATATATATATATATATATATATATATATATATATATATATATATATATATATATATATATATATATATATATATATATATATATATATATATATATATATATATATATATATATATATATATATATATATATGAGTTCGGAAAATCTTTTCACGGTCAATATTACCCTTCACTATTTTGAATATTACATTTTAATCATAACTTATCCTAATCCTAATTATTCTACACTAATCTTACATGAATCAACAATTTAAAATCACTATCACTACAACAATATCAGATTTGTCCTATCCCATTGCTCAACAATTTAAATTTAAAACTCACTATAACAATATTATATTTGTCCTACCCTAATCCCATCCCATGTAAACTAATTATAGGTTTTTAGCCATGAATTATAATCCTGTAATTAGTTATCCGAAAAATAGTCGATTTTGATTAAAAGGTAAAATGCTTGTTGGCACATGAATATGTAGGTTTTATTTTATAGATAGATAATATCTATTTAAATTCCAAATTATTTTGTTTTTATTCTCTTACTATAGTAAATAGAGATCCAAGTTCATGAGGAGTGAAATATCCACTTTGTCTTTTAGAGAAAATTGAATTATCCACGGTTATTATATCCACTAACAATAGAAAAATCCATTTCAAAGATGTCATATATTGCAACAATTTATCTACTACTAAAGCCAACCGAGAATCGAAGAAAGAATCGGTAATTAGAATGTAATATCTATTTAGAATTTGAATTACAATAGTTATCTAAATAAATCTCTATTTATAATTTATTCTTTTGAAAATTGTGAAAAACGCACAAAGTTTCAAATTTTGCAAAGAAACCCTAAAAATTCATAATTGCAAACAAACCTAAAATTTCAAAAGTTACATCCTATACACAAAAATTTGGAAATTTTTCAATAGTCCCCTAAAAATTTTAAATTTAAAACTCACTATAACAATATTATATTTGTCCTACCCTAATCCCATCCCATGTAAACTAATTATAGGTTTTTAGCCATGAATTATAATCCTGTAATTAGTTATCTGAAAAATAGTCGATTTTGATTAAAAGGTAAAATGCTTGTTGGCACATGAATATGTAGGTTTTATTTTATAGATAGATAATATCTATTTAAATTCCAAATTATTTTGTTTTTATTCTCTTACTATAGTAAATAGAGATCCAAGTTCATGAGGAGTGAAATATCCACTTTGTCTTTTAGAGAAAATTGAATTATCCACGGTTATTATATCCAACTAACAATAGAAAAATCCATTTCAAAGATGTCATATCTTGCAACAATTTATCTACTACTAAAGCCAACCGAGAATCGAAGAAAGAATCGGTAATTAGAATGTAATATCTATTTAGAATTTGAATTACAATAGTTATCTAAATAAATCTCTATTTATAATTTATTCTTTTGAAAATTG